>WAAF01014213.1:0-157631 GCA_013400475.1 Tricholaema leucomelas
GGGGGGGGGGGGCAACATCCAAACTGTCACAGTTTTGGTACTGTCTGAAGCTGTAACTAGCCCCATGAATCAGGAGATAATATTTCGAGAGTAAATACTTAAAGCCTCTTGTAATTCACCATAGCCTTCTGCCATACACAGAAAAGAGATCCTTGAGTCCATCTAGTGGACAAGTAGTATTTGTCCACAGGAACCTTCTCTTCCAATTCAATTAATGTTTATATATTTTTTGCAAATTATTTCTAGATCTAGTTATTCCTCTGTATGTTTCCATGACTGTGTGAAAAACACATTATTATTAAAATTAGTGGTCGAGGGTGGTGAGAGTTTCGAATATCAAAATTAATAAACAATATTCATTTTAGAAAAAATAGAACCTTGCATTAATTAATTACCCCTCCATAACAAGTGCATATTCTTTTTAATTAAAGACAGAAATAAAATACTGTTAAGATTACTATTTCCTACTATATAACAATAACAAGAGTTAGCTGAAAACTTTGGTACTGATTTAATAATCACGTTGTTAACACCAGAGAATAAGAGTCTTCAAAACAAAGCACTCCTCGCTGTTGCTTTAATGTTGTGTTAAAATTCTTCACCGAAAAATAAAGAATTCTGTTTTAATTTACAGATCCTTTGTGGCATACATTGTATTTTCTAACTCTGTGAATTCCAGTCATGTGGCACATGCATACTAGAGAACTTTTTTTAATCTATTCACTGTCAAAATAATGGAAAAAAAATACGATTACCTGGGTTTTGCTCTCAAAATTGATTTTTATAACAACTCATTTAATCTGGAATATTTTATTTCTAAAACTACATCCATACCATGTGAAACAAGAACAGAGTATGGTGTTAAGTCTGACTTCAATGACAGTCAATTACCTGTTTGCAGACCTATTGCTTTGCTAGTGAACAATAATCTATGTAAACAATGTATTCAGTGGATCACTGCACTACAATCAATGTACTTCACTATTTTCATTACATCTAAAATTGAATACAAGGGATTTTGAAGTCTATTCATGTTATTCATTATAAAAACTTACAGATAGCAGAGTCTAAGACTGAATCGTACTGAAAAGCAGAGTAAGAAGGGGTTGTTTGAGATATTGTTACCTTAGAGATGTTTCCTTTTACTCCCATTTATAACATTTCAATTGATTGCTGCATTTCACATCTGGACAAACCATCCATGGGGCAAGAAGCCTTAATCATAAGACACAGGACTGACTGAAACTATCAGAATTTTGTTTTCAACACTTCTATTTCTCAGCAGTCTTTGTATTCTTGCTTCTATATCATAAATACGAAAAATCCATAACCTCCTTAAAATACAGATCCCACCATTCTTTTTAGCCCATGTAGTAGCACAATGATGCCACCACAAGTGGTACTACCATTTTAGCAAAGCAAGTAGAGAGAGACTGGTATCTAGAATATGGGGCTTGGTGGGTTATTTGGGGTTCTTTGACTGTGTTTTTCTTTACACTGCTACTGTTGGCTTCGGTGAAAGTTTTGCCTTTTTTTACTTTTTAATCTGGTGGGGATTTGGGGTTTTTTTTCCCTAAAATATCATTCCCTACAAGTCAGTTGCTGAAATATCTTTAAGGTAAACACAGGTCTAGCACAAGATGCTTAGGCTTGGCTGAACAGTCAAGGCAAAGCTGTAAAAGAGATCCTTCCATGAGCATAAACCTCTACAGAGCAGCAAGCAAAAGCGGCAAAGCCTGTGCACTGCATTAAAGAACAAATGCCCTTTGGTTCTAAAGATAAGGCACTTGGGTGTGGGGGAGAGGACAGGACAAAAGGCCCTTGCACCTAAACAGAATTTGTATTCTTCTGACCTAAGCGTTGTCTCCATCGCCCAAAGATAATGTGCTATTGAGCAAGGCACACAGTAACAGGTATCAGTGTCCAGACAGATCCACAGCATTTGACAATTTTCTGGTGGGTTTCAACACAGAAATTAGCGTATTTTTCTCTCTGCACTACTAAACTGAAAACACTTCTGCATTTTTTCTGAAAGCTGAAAGCCAAAAAGTACTAACTCTGAGTAGGCAATAGTGAAAAATTTTCTAGCCATCTTTTGCAATTGCTGCAGAATCTGTGTGACAGGGAAATGGGAATAATACAAGTGTTTATGAGAAGACATCTGATGGTCTTTTGTTGAATTGTGTAAGTCTTCACTCCAATAATACAAACAACAAAACAATGACTGAGTCACTATTGTGTATCACAGAAAATGGATGGGGATGGGACTATAAACTCTCTAGAAAAGATGCTTGGTCAAAATAGAAATTACTTTTTTTTGAAGTTATGCTTTATATAAAGTCAAGTTGGAGTTGACTCAACTGCGTGCATCCACATATACATGACTCAAAAATAATTTCTCCAAGAAATGCAAGCTTCTACTCTGTGGACTTTTTATCATGTATATACTAAAATGCCAACAATATGTCAAGCCTAAGAAACATCCTTTTATCCTATTTTAAAGCCAGCATTCAACTTAAATGGTAAGGCATATCGCTTGATCTTGTTTTGTAAAGGTTGTACTTGCTACAGGCTTAACACAACTGTGGGAGAGGGTATGGAGAGGATCGATAAAGAAGTATTACCCTTTGTGATAGTGAATCTCTGCAGGACATTCCAGCTTAACTCTGTTGCCTGCACTTACACTTCATACTTTCCCACTGGGAGAAAGAGCTAAAACATAGTAATGGACTAACAAGACAAGAAGAGGTGTGTACAATTTCCCCTCTTGCTCCTGCCCTACAGTTGCTACCTTTCTCTTAGTGCCATTAAAAAAAAAAAAAAAATTAAAAACAAAACAAAACAAAACAAAACCCCAAAACTCAACCAAACTTAAACTCTGTCAAATTGCAGGGTTTGCTTATTAACACAAAATTATACTCCCAAGCCCTGCTGTCCTAGCTTCATCACCCAGTGTAGCTGCAATGGGCTATAATTTCAGTTTTATCAGCATGACTTAAAAAAATTAAAAAGTACAGTGCCAGAGAGCTGTGATATTACTAATAACAATTCATATTATCATTGTGAAACTTACTGAATGGCAACTCACTTTGTTATTACAGAAGCACAGAACATGAAAGGGTTCCTGTTTCAGCACAAACTGGGCTGTTAAAAATCGTATGTTGGTGATTTCAGTGTGGCCAGTAGGCTGCATTGATGACAAGTTCTCTATAGGAGAATCTGACTTGTAAAAGGGTTCTTGCTGTCTGAAAAAAGATCTGAAGAGACAGAGGTATTTTGGGCACAAAGCAAAGTAAACAGCTTCAATTCTAAGTGGTAGCATGGAAAAAGTCACAGGCACTTAAGTGGGTCAGACATAAGATGAAGACTGGAACAAAGTCTGCAGAGAAGAAAAAAAGGAGGATGCTAAAAACAAAGTTTTAAATACAGTTTAGAAGAAAAGTTTCAGAAATTAGGACAAGTGTTTTAAACTTGAGTCAGACGTGAAGGGTCTTACAGGTAGAGGATACAAAGGTGGAGATGACACAGCTAGTACAGCAGCAAGAGAACCTCCTTCAAACACATGAGCAGATTGCTACAGAATCCCATTGCAAAGCACTAAAAAACGCTGGTACAAAGACTAACACCAGAGCTAGGAGGCAGTTCTGTAATAGCACTTTAGCAAATGTGCTAGAAATATAAATACACACATACAGAAACAAAATCAGCTACCAAAATCTTTGTGCCCTTTAAAACTTCAACATTCAGGAATAGATTACAATGAGCCACTTGCACAGTGTGTCCTTGAAGAGTGCCACATAATGTGCATCCTATATTCCTATTCAGATGTTTCAAGTTTGAGATAAAAAATTCTCCTGAGTTTTTCTGAAATGGTACAAGCTAATAAAGAATGAAATGTAGGAGTGAGGTAGGCATGAAACTGCAAGCAGAAGAGTTAAAAAACAGGTGATAACAGTAGGTGGAAAAAGTAAATGGAGACAGAGACAAATGCCACAGCTATTTGTGTGAAAAGAGATACAGAAATAATACTGATTAACTCAAGAAGCCTTAAACCTACTGAATTTGGTCAGAAAGCTATCATGTCTGAGGCTGGTGAAGCCAGGCTCTGCCCTCTCTGCAGCAAAAATAGGAGCATCTGCCAGACAGCACCCAGGATCAAGAGGCCCCCGTATCCTGCCCATGTCAGGTGCAAGACAGAAGCCTGGATGAAAGAGCTAAGTGAAGGCAAGTTCACAGCTGTGGCAGGAACTGAGTGCCCTCCTTACCCGCCCACCTCCCTCCTCCAGGCCCTGCTGGAAGACAGCCAAGTCTGATGAGGGTGTAGCTGATATGCAACTTACAGCAGAGATCTTATACTCAGGCCTTCCAGCCATAGAACCACCTCTGTCACAAGGAAGAGAAGAGTTGTAGTTGTTAGAGAATTCTAAAGGTAACAAAGGGTACAATGTGTCAGAGTGACCCTCTTCATAGGGAAGCCTGTGGTCTTCCTGGAGCCCAAATCATGGGTGTCACCAGGAAACTCCCTAACCTGGCGTGGTCATCAGTTACCTACATCAATTACCTTCCAGACAGGTGGGGAGGACTCGGCATCTTTTAATCTGAAGACAGACTTCAAGGCCTTGGGATGGTTGGTAAAAGAGTCTGGGGCACAAGTTCTTTTCTTTCCCCTCCTTCTAGTTGCAGGCAATGATGTGGGATGGAATAGAAAGATCCAGTCCATACTGTTATCAAAATACAATAATAGTAATGAAATGGAATATAACAAGAAAAGAGAAATAAATGCCAAAAAAAGCCAAATGATGCACAATTCAGCTGCTCACCCCCCACAGCCAGCTTGTACACTGAGTACATATATCCTATGATATGGAATACCCTTTTGGCTACTTTGATCCAGCTCTTTTAGCCGTGCTGCTTGGCCACAACCAGAACTTCAGCGTGATACTATTATTCATACTTCACTTAATAAATCACTCCTATCTCAATCCAGCAGTTTTACTTCCTTTCCCACAATTCTTCTCCCCATCCCACTGGGAAAGAGAATGTGAGTGGTTGTGTGTTGCTTAGTTGCTGACTGGGGTTAAACCAAGACAAGTGATAAAGCTCTGCTCAGACTATCTTATCACTAAGATGGAACCATTTAAAATAACAAAGTTACCTAAAAACATCTTGATGACTGAAATCATTTCATACTCATGCTAGCACTCAAAAAATAGATTTCAGAATTAATCTCAATTATTTATTATGCTGAACAATGCAGAAATAGATAAAATGATCTATGCTGTTGTGTACAAATCTATATTTTATATATATATCTGTATTTAATAGATAGTTATACAAATACAGATGTTTCTAAAATAGGGCAAATAAATAAGAATCATTTCTAACTTTAGTTGAGATAAGTGACTCTAATAACATTGTCTTGTCAGTTCTTAATCACTGGAGATTTAAATGAATAATTTCTCATTCCCTAATAAGCCCAGATTGATGAAATTTCAGGGAAAAAAAAGCAGTTAAAATTCATCTTTGCTTTACAATGCAAAATTAGATTCCACTTTATCAGAAAACTTCCAAATGCAATATTATTTTTCGTTACATATACAGCCTGCAACTTACCTGGGGCACTATTTATCATTCAGACAACTTAAGTACAAGAGAAAAAAATCACCTTGAGACAAATGAGAAATTCTCTCTTGGGAAACCCGAAACTGTATTAATATGATAAGCAGTAGAGCTTCATTTTTCCTTCATTAATTCCAACAGACATTTCTGATACAGCCAAGTACGTTTTTATTTTTATTTTTAGTTAAAAACAAAACAAAAAAAACAAACCCACAACCCTCCAAGGTTCAAACATCCTTATGGTCATATCAATCATTTTTGGCTCAACCAACTTTATTTACTGCTACAGGAGCATTCAAATCAAGATGGAAATCAGCTGAAAAATTCAATGCCCACAGGGAACCAAATGCTTAGATAATCTAATCTACTTGGGAAACAAAAAGTTTGTGTCAGGTATTTAGTAACCAAAGCAATTATGAGAAGCTGACTATTGAAACTGGGATGAGTAATATTTCATTAGATTTCATCAATCTTGCTGGAGTCCATCTTCTTCTGGGGAAACACTGTGTTGCTTATGTAGCTGAAGCAAATAAACTGAAAAATCCTATGCCATTATTGCTGCTCTCTTTCTGTTATTATTTCCTAAATATATTGCTCAGCATATACTAAAGATTTTTTACTGAAAGATGCAGAGCAGCCATTTTCATTTCTCTATCTGCAGCTCAGTTACACTATCCCCAGCTTTACATGCATTACAACTGTTTGTCCAATTCACAGGATCACAAGATGTCAGGGGTTGGAAGGGACCCAAAAAGATTAAGTCCAACACCTCTGTCAGAGCAGGGCCATAATCTAGCTCAGGTCACAGAGGAACACATCCAGACGGGCCTTGAAAGTTTCCAGAGAAAGAGACTCCACCACCTTTCTGGGGAGCCTGTTCCAATGCTCTGTGACCTTGTGTTGAGGTGGAACCTCCTGTGCTGCATCGTACATCCATTGCTCCTTGTCCTATCTCAGGGAGCAAGTAAGAAGAGCCTGTCGTCCCTTCCCCTCCTGACACCCAGCCCTTAGATATTTATAAACATTTCTTAAACCACCCCTCAGTTTCTCTTCTTCAGACTAAAAAGCCTCAGATGTCTCAGCCTCTCCTCATCAGCAAGTGCTTTGGTCCCCTAATTATCCTTGTAGCCCTGGACCTTCTCCAGTAGATCCCTGTCCCTGTTAAATTGGAGAGCCCAAAACTAAACACAGCACTCAAGATGCGGTCTCACTAGGGCAGAGTAGAGGGAGAGGATAACCTCCCCTGATCTGCTAGACACGCTCTTCTTAATACACCCCAGGATGCCATTGGTCTTCTTGGCCACAAGGGCACATCAGCAAACTTGCAGAGCAGACACTCTGTCCCCACATCAGTGTCATTGATGAAGATGTTGAACATCACTGGACCCAGCACTGAACTCTGGGAGACTCCACTACTTACAGCTCTCCATCTGGACCTGGCACCACCAATCACCACACTTTGAACTCTATCTTGTAACTGGTTCCTAATCCATCTGTCTGCTCTTCCATCCAATTCTTGCTCTTCCCAATCTCCTCTTAAAAATACAGGAGAAAGATCTACCACTGTCCAAGCAAGGTGTTTAACAATTTATTATTAACACTGAGCACAGAGCCAGTTTGTTTCATGTACTATGGGGTTCCTGAAGCAGATGAGCACTTATAGCATCTACCAGCGTGCTAGAAATCACAGAATTGCACAATGTCAGGAGCTGGAAGGGACCTCAAAAGATCATCTATTCCACTCTCTACCAGAGCAGGATCACCTATACCAGATCACACAGGAACACATCCAGGCAGGCTTTGAATATATCCAGAGAGGCAGGCTCCACAACTCCCCTGGGCAGCCTGTTCCAGTGCTCCATCACTCTGACAAGGAAAAAAATCCTCCTCATGTTTAAATGAAACTTCCTATGCCTCAGCTTCCACCCATTGCCTGTTGTCCTCTCATCAAGCATCACCAAGAAGAGCCTAGCTCCATCCTCCTGGCACTCATCCTATACATATTTATAAGCACTGATGAGGTCACCCCTTGGTCTCTTCTCCAAGCTAAAGAGCCCCAGCTCACTCAGGCTCTTCTCATAAGAGACATGTTCCATTCCCTTAGTCATCTTCGTGGCTCTCTGCTGGACTCTCTCAAGCAGTTCTATGTTCCTCTTGATCTGGGGGGCCCTGAACTGGACACAGTACTCCAGATGCGGCCTCACCAGGGCAAAGTAGAGGGGCAGAAGAACCTCTCTCGACCTGTTGACCACATCCCTTCTAATACACCCCAGAATGGCACTGGCTTCCCTGGCCACAAGAGCACATTGCTGACTCATGGTCAACCTCCCATCGACTAGGACCCCCAGATCCTTTTGTCCTTCACTGTCTTCCAACAGATCAGACCCCAAACTGTACTGATACCTGGGGTTGTTCTTTCCTGGGTGCACAACTCTACATTTGTCCTTGTTGAATTGTATTACATTTCTTGCCTAACCCTCCAGCCTGCCCAAGTCTTGCTGAATGGCAGCACAGCCTTCTGGTGTGTCAGCCACCCTACCCAGTTTGGTGTCATCAGCAAACTTGCTGACAGTGCACTCTGTGTCCAGGTCACTGATGAATATCTTGAGCAGAACTGGTCCCATTACTGACCCCTGTGGGACCCCACTAGTTACAGGCCTCCAACTAGACTCCATTCCATTGACCACAACTCTCTGGCTAAAAAAAGAAGACTTAAAGACTTTAACTGAAGATTCTTTAAGTTAAGATTTCTTTCAGTTAAGATTCTGGAAATAGTTAACATTTCACTAAAAGAAATTCTCAAAAACTCCTTAAAAAAAAAAAAACACAAAAAAACAAAAACACAAACACAAACCAAAAAACACCAAAAGATCAAAACCCTAACAACTTAACCAGAAAAAAACCAACCCTATTTTCAAGCAATCAATATAAGTTTTTAAAGAACTTTCTAGCTTTGGACATAACCTAGCATCCATGCAAATCTATTTTATACTGCAGAATCTAGCATACCAAGCACCACAGCCTGATTAAATGTTCTATGCTTAGAGTTTAAGGTGGCTTTAGTTTAAAATAAAATCCTTCATCATCTTAAGAGATCATCAAGTAGGCCTTGAACATACAGACATTATGCAAATGCTGGTTAACAGAGAAGTCTGTACTATACACAGCTGTTTTTGAAATTTACTGACTCATACTTGAAAAAAATGGAATAATTTAAATTCAAAAGAAAATCTCTTTGGTAGACTGAGATCCCATGAGCAAAAATGTGATTTTTCACAGGATGCTATATGATGAGGACCAGTGCTTATTCATTTAGCACCAGCTAACCTCACGTCTCTGCTTAATTGCAGTGAACAGGAAATTCGGAGTCAGAAACTACCATTGCCGCTACAGCTCGCAAACAAGTACAATACAAACTAACAGTTTTGGAGTGGCAACAGCTGCTGCTTCTTGAATGATTAGTGACCAAGATATCTGAAGTACTTTAGATGAAAGATAAAGAAAAATGCAACGCAAAGTCAAAAAAGCCTGTGTGGTCGTCTGCTTTTGCACCTTTTTCTGGTTCCAAAAGATTCTGGTTCTCAAACATTTTTCCAGTGTTAAGAATTCTGTAATAGTTAATGTTATATAAACAGTTAAGAAGTAGAGAATTTATTTTAAGGCAAGTTAATTATATTACTGGTCTGCACATGGCAAGCATTTGCAAAACGCTGGGTGACAAGGTATTTCCAAGGAAAAAGATCACCATTTTCAACATATCTAAAAGTCTCTTGTAAGCTAATTCTTAGCTTGTGATTCCTAATTTCTGAATAAAATACTGAAATATACCAAATAATAAAAACAACAATACCAGGACAATCACGACTTGCTAACAAGCATAGCAGGATGGACAGAAGTTATTTAACTCTGCCCTGCTGAGTCACTTTGGCTGTTCATCTACACTGAAAGAACCTAATTAGCTGCTATCAAAAATGCCACAGCTAGAGCCATGGGCAATACGTATGAAGTAAAATCAATCAACATGAGACATGTTCATTTCCATTACTAAATACTAAGTCCTCTGTTTTGTCCCAAATTAACTACGACCTTATTTTATGAAGACCTGATGAAGACCTTATTTTACAACACCTTCCTCAAACTCGGAGTGGAAGAAAGATTTGTTTCTTAGTGCCAAAGTTGATCCATCCATTTCAAATTCTACCATGGTACACTATATCATAGCACACTTCAACTAGCATTTGTAACATAGCATTCAACCACAGAACACTGTATTAAAATAACTGATAGTCTGTTTTAAACAGATAAAATTAGAGACAAAAATTCATGCTGACACTGCAATACGGTCTTCTACTGCTCTGCAACATACAGCCCCTCTGCCTCTACCAGACACAATAGTGGAGGTTAAAATAAAACTATCTGTCCAGATTTGCAACCATTACCCAAAATGCTCTTGCTGTAGTGCATATATAGCACCTAACACATCAGCGTTTTCTGTTGGGGCCTGCCTGTTTTCAAGGCGCAGATCTAACTTTCAAGACGAGATGGATGATTTTATCTTTTTAGCTGTATTAACCATCACTTCCACATAAGAGCACAAGAGCTAGTAAAAATTAAGTTTCAGTTCATATATAGACATAAAGTATCATTAATTAGTAGGTTCATTCCATCAACATGAGCATGCTGCATGCTACATGCAATAAGAGGATCTGTTTAGCATACATTTATTTTTTCTCTCTTCAGCTTTTACCCAGGTAGTAGCTGACATTTTTACCTAGTCTGCACAGCAGCATTTTGACCTTACTTTCAGAGGCTCTTTAACATAAAGTTTAGAGCCTGCAAGTTACGCTCAACTATGGGTACTTTACAGTAAAGAAATAAAAAAAGCATAGTGAGATGTTGACAATACCCCAACGCTTTTCCCACAAGTCCTCTAAAGAATTAGCCAATTACCCTTTAATTAACACAAGTGACTGAAGAAACCATCCTCATTTCTAGCATTCATAAATTTATTTGCAAGTTGCTTATAGAAATTAAATGTGTACTTTTTATAGACAGAAAGACATGTTTCATTCACATTAAAGGAATCATTCTATGATACTTGTAATTACTTAAAAAAAAATTCTATGCTGTTTGTAGTAAACCTCTGCAAGCTTTAAACTTTTATCCGTTTCTTTACTGAACTGTTTCCTTGCAGTGTATGCGAATGATGGTTCGCTCTAATAGGATTGCTCATGAGCACCACGCTTCTGGCATTGATCTTCATAACAGAACAAGGAACATCGAAACATTTGCTCCTGGGTGTGAGAGAACGCACAGAAAGGACTATATGGCATTTTAGGAAGTATTTACAGAAAGGAAGCAGATCCAAACCGTGACTAAACAAAAAATGGTTGCATTCCTTTTTCAGTCATGACAAACTGTCAAACATTGACATTTATGTGTTTCAACTAATGATAAATCACAAATATCTGGTATTATATACCAAGACTTTCTGGCAGAGGACAAAAAAAAAAAGAAGATACAAGACAATGTGAATGGAATATATGTAGCACTCTGTTGGTTCCAGCTGACTCGCCCCACTAAGAGGGATGGGGCTATCGACCCCACCTTTGGCATAGAGCAACAGAGCAAGCTGGATCATATATTCCACACCATGCAGATGTCTTAGTCACTGCATGACTGAAAAGGAATTGCCCACGGCTTATGGGACTTGTAACATATTCTGTGGCTTGTAAAATTTCCTGATCTATGTTTTTTTGTGTTTCTTCTCCAGTTTCTGGGCCGGAGACTGGCTCTTTTGTTCTACTTTTGGTTTGCGTACATGGCATCAGTGGGGTTGAGTTCTGGTCTGCTGTTTTCTTTTGTGTAGTCTGATATCCTCGAAACAGAGTAGTAAATTGTCCTTATCTCAACTAACAACTCTGCCTTCCAGGCCCTATTTTTCTTTTTGTCAGTGTAGGGGGAAGGAGTGGAACCCGTGAGAGCGGGCTGTGTTAACCTTGGCCACACTCATGATTGTTTTTAAGTCTTTCTTAGAAGGTTAGTCACGATTCTTGTCACTGGATTATCTGAGTCTTTCATATATATGTATTCATGGTCACACAGACATATCTTTTTGCTCCTCTTCCTTACAAATGTGAGAAGCCTTTTTTTTTTCTCTAAATAAAAACATGAATTGACAAATGCAGAAATTTGTGGCAGAAAACACCCTGGATAGCACCATTTCCATGAGTCTGTATTATTATTTCGATTATGAGGGTATTATACCTTTAGACAGAATGTACCTTACTCTCCAACAAATGCATTTGGGGCCAAAAGCACAATACACTTTTCAAGGCACGTAATTGAAGAGTGAAGGAAAAAAAAATACAATTAACACTTAGGCTACAGTATGAAATAGCCTGCTCTATCCTTCATAAAGAAAATCACATTTAAATGTCAAGAAACAAATAATTTAGCGAAGAACCACGTATAAGTATTCTCTATCAGTCTAATGAAACCTTCCAGTATTTTTGTGTAAACTTGGCTTTACTTTTTCTCAGTACCAACACATATATCACAGGTACTATAGGGGTTAAAACTCATTTTTCATCAAATTATAGCAAATTTCAAGCTGTAACATTCAAGCCAAAATCAAATCCTGTATCTGGAATTTCTGCAGCTCCTTGGTGCTTACCATAATCCCCATCTCTTTGTTCTCATCCCTGCCATCATCCAGAGAGTTAACATCTCTTTCTGATTCAGGCTGCCTTTCATAAGGCCACAAAGAACAGAATTGTCCTGAGCACCAATTCAGACTACAATCTAAACTATTAAAGTGACCTTCATGCTGTGTGCCCCAGGAAGTAGTTACTTTGCACTGATCCACTAAAGCAAGCTGCTCCAAACTTCATTCACAGACTCCTGTGTTTGAAAGCATTCATGATAGCTGTGGAAATAATGCTTTCACAGTGCCTGTACTCAGGAAAGAGCAGATTCTTGTCCTCATGCAAATGGCTTACTTTTAACTGTTTTATTCTGTCCTCCTATATTTAGTTACTGCTGTGTTTATGCTTCCATCGTTTAAGAAGAATAGAATCATAGAATCACAGAATGGTTGAGGTTGGAAGGGACCTCAAGGATCATCCAGCTCCAACCCCCTGCCATAGGTAGGGACACTGATGCTTTACGTACAAGTACAGAATCAAGCTTCCAAGCTGTGACATTGCTAAAGCAACTCCTAATTATTGTGGTTGTATACATGTAAACCACCTGAATTTATTTGTGGTCTATTCTTTGTGAACCAGTGATGCCTGTCTCACTCAGAAAACAAAACTCCAAAAACATGGAGGCGCAGCCTCAGCTTCACATGATCTAACATAACTGCTGGAGCTAGCACAGGTTTTCTTCTGCCACAACAAATTGTCAGATTATCACGTTGGGGTAATGACTTCACACATAACTAAACATTTCTGCAATGCTAGGTCCACAGGCGTTTGCTGCAAGGGCAAGGACTTTGACAGAGGTGGGGAAAGCATGTTGAGAAAAAAGTCGTCAATTGACTCATGCGTGTTCAAAGCCTTATGGAGGAGGAGAACAGATGACATGGGGCTCCACCCTAAAAGTAAGTGCAAGATCTTATGGAGAAAATGGCAAAGCATCATCACTAGCTTTACACACTGATTCGTGGAGGAATTACAAAGACTGATTACTTCAGATCTGGGTAGAGAAGTGTAAAATAAATCTCTCATCCAAGCTGTAGCAGCTAGATAAATTACGGTAGCTTACATAGAACTGACCTTCAGCCACTACTTTCCGATAACAGAGGAGTTTCTCACCTTTCCTTTTTATCGGATCTGTCTCCAAAATCCCTGCAACAAGATTTCCCTATATTTAGAAACCAATCAGTGCCAGCAGCTGCAAGATTTGCCCTCCAAGCAATCAAAGGTGGGAAAAACGTAACTCAAGAGATCCAGTGAGGCAGAAATTTGTGTTGAGAGTTTAGAATAAGCTCTTAGCAATCTACATTCCTAACAGGCAAGCCCATGACTCTTCAAAGCACAATACTTTGAGGCACATTTCCCACACTGAGTGTGCTCAGGCTACATTTCAGAACAAGTTTGGACAAGTGGCATGAATCTACCAGGACTGTCAGAAGCTGCTAGGTCAAACAAAAGTATGTGATCTCTGTGAACTAGAGAAATAATTATTACAGCAGGATCCAAGAGAAGCATGAAGCTATTCCAAAGCACTCTATTGCAGTCTCAAAGTATACCCATCTGGATCCAAAGTAATTGGTGCAGCAGTTTATCTACAGTCTTTGGTCACAGGATCTCCAAACACTTTGCATTTTGAAAAACTTGCATTTTACCATGCACATGATGCAGAAAGCAATGTTACTAGCAGGAGACGAAGTAACTTTCATCTAGTATGCCTCCATTATCTCATGTTATTCTTCAGACTAAAACATAGTACAATGAGAACTATTTCCTTACAAAATAGAACTTCTGGTATTGCCCTACTGCACTCAGGTCTGAGAAGGGCTAAGACTCAATAAGCAGAGTACATCACAGTGGTCAAGTTAAAGATTGACAACATGTCAGAGACACTGTCTTAAGAGTGCATGTGCAGGTATTTATCTTATGGGTGTTTTCTTTCAGTGACAGCACAATATAAACTAAAGGCATGCCTATCTCTTGCTCTTCTTACGGCACTTCAACTGTAGCAATAGCAAAATACAACTTACAGACTCAAAGTCAGTTTGCAGTCACCTCTATGATGTACCCTTAAGATGCATCAAATCTTTCTCAAGATAGATGCAATCACATTAGTTATAAAATACATGTTCTGATATATTGAAATTACGATTTTCAGAGTTCTCCTGTTAAATACAACCAGGAAAAAAAGTCACAAAACCTTGCAATATTTCAGAACACTGCCTTCGAACTCCAAAATGATTCAGGAGTTTCCTTCTCATCCACTTACCACTTAGTTTCCAATCACCATTTCCATTTTGATAAACTGTATCTATTTTAGATGGAATAAAATCCCAAAAAAGGCACACTTAGAGTGTTAGGAAAGTTGCTTTCTACTAATTGTGGGTTACACTGAATTTTGGTCAATACACACTGAATATTATGGTCAGAAACATGGTATTTCTTCCACAGTCAGTAAGATCCACCCAAAACTTAATTAATTATAAGAACAGAAAACTATTATCATAACCATCTTCTACCTCTACACAAACCAAATTTTTTTGCAGTTCTACAGCTGTAGTTATATTGTAGATCCTGTTTACATCTAGCAATAAAAATATATCCTACTCTTAAAACATATGACAGGTGCTAAAGGAATATGGGATTCACTAGTTCTTCCAACTTCAGTAATATACCTTTCTACAAGAAACCTAAGATTGACTACCTCTACTATTTTGGAGATAAAACCTTGAATCTTGCTCAGTAACTTCAAAAAACACAGCTCAGTGTGGAGCTGCACTTCTGCAAGAAGGAGCCAGAACATTCTGTGATTCTTCTTTTTTTGACATGTTAATTGTTCTTCTATACACAAGGAGAACAAAAGCAGCAGCATGCCATATTTATTCAATGAAAGTTGAGCCACGGGGGTTATGGCACATTCTTTCTCCAACATCATCCAAATTATCTCAGTGCCCAACTTTTAAGAGGATGCAATAATACTCCATCATTTGAGAATGTTGGTTGGCTTATGCATCATTTTAACAGCGTGAAGGCAGATTGAGATCATGTCCCTGTTATAGGAACCTGGAGACAAGAGGCAGCCCTGGTGAATCATTTTCACACAGTCTTACTCTTCACAATAACCTTAAAGAGACACAACCATATTAGTCAGTCCTCATTCAGAAGATCAAGTGAGGAGTTTTCAGGATTGAAACTTTATGTTGTGTCTGTCTTAATCCCTACTGTTTTCCACATATATATACACACATACAGATATATACTTGGAAGGCTCCAAAATAAGGTAATTCTCTACCAAGAGAACCAAAGTTCCCTGTAAACAGCTCTGGAAAAACTAGAAATAATCTCTCTAGGTATGAGAAAATCCATGCCACATAAATATTAACCTGAGTATATAGGATTGCAATTGTCCAGAAAGAATGCAGAAAATTGTCTTGAACGTTTCCATGCAAAAATTATTAGTACCAAGATTAGGTGATGATGAACACAAAGTAACTATGTATATAAACCTTCACAGAGACAGAGTTCACTCACAAAACAAGAGAATCTTAGACACAATGGAGCAATGACTGATGAAATAAAGGTGATAAATTGTTAATTTCTCATTGTTAATGAGAAAGCCCTTTCAAAAATTAATTTATTTCAATATAAGATGTTAGTTGCCTTCCAATACCTGATGGGAGCCCGTAGGAAGGCTGGAGAGAGACTTTTCATAAGGGTGTCCAGCAACAGGACAAGGCAGAAAGGTTTAAAGCTCAGGGAGAGCAGGTTTAGATTGGATCTTAGGAAGAAGTTCTTCAGTAAAAAGGTGGTAAGACTCTGCAATAGGTTGCCCAAGGAGGCTGTGGATGTCTCTTCCCTGAGGGTGTTCAAGGCCATGTTGGACGATGCCCTGAGCAGCTGGGTCTATTTGAGAGGCATCCTTGCCGATGGTGGGGAGGATGAAGTAGATGATCTCTAAGGTCCCTTCCAACCTAATCCATTTTATGATGCCTAACAAGATGTTACCTCTTCCCAGAAAACTATTTCTTTTAAAGCAGAGTATTTTTTCTTTTAAAATAATTTAATTAGAAAGAATGGATCAAATTCTCATGTCCAAAGGAAAATAACCCACAATCTATGTTTAAATGTGAGGCCAATGAAATTCAGTTGAAGTTTCATCTTTATATTTGTAGGAAATTTGGATATTTTGCATAATTGTAGTGGAATATCTCAATTTTATTTTCATTTGAACTTCAAGTAAAGCAGACTTAGAACACAGCACCAGAAGGGCTGTCAACTTTTGTTAGGTAAGCAATACCTACATTTTTTCCCATTTCCCAGCAGCAAGCATAACTGTATTTCTAATCATGCCACAGAGGTTATTCCTTCACAGTTTCTTGCATTACAAAACAATAAAAATACAATACATACCATGTACAAATACTTTAAGAGGATAAGCTGGTTCATCCAAGCAGCAGGTTAGGGAAGAATACTGCCCTCAGTTTTAAAATCTAACATGCTTTCCCACAGCATGAGCAACCAATACTACCTTAGCTGCTATGCTTTGAATTTACACAGGAAAGGGTGAAAGGCTGGAAAGAGAAACTGCACCATGACCACAGCAACTTCTTGAACCAAGAGAAAAGGATAAGGACATCACTGAGTGATGTCCTTATCAAATAACAGGCATCTCCTAGTTATTAGTACTTTAAATAAAAAGCATTCATTTTTCCTTGAATACGCAATATTGCTCTTTAAGCTCTGACAAACACAGCAGCCTATGCAGTGTGGGGCTAGAGATTTCACAAGAGAGCTGTCTAGTGCGAGTTTGGCAAGTGGGTGAAAGGCAGGGACAGCAGCAACAGCTGGCTGAACCAAATAGCCTCATTCTGCTCCACCACATCCCAGGAACTAGACAAAGTGGTGTGACATTCACATTGTCTGAAAAGAGGACACCAATGGCCCAGAGAAACAAGTGAGAATGGCAAGTTGGTTTCAGGTACTGCCTCAGGGTAAAGCAAAGAAGAGAGTCAGAAATGAAGACTGGCAATTCAGAGATTAAACCTCCAATAACATTTTGACTTTTTGGCTTGATATTTTCAGAGCACAGTTTAATTCAAGCATTCTGAAATCTACAGCTGTATGTTAAAAATTTACCTTTTTTATTCAAGTGAAAGATCTGTCCCAATATAGAAGCTGAGGCACAAGGTATCGCCCAACCAAGACTAAAGGATGCCACCAACAGACAATGTTGAGTAAACTGAAAAGACTTTGGCCCTCCATCCACACACTTGTGCTGCCTGGGCACAGGCTCCTGTACTGTGTTTTATAACAGAAAACAACCATAGTAGTGCTCAGAGAGTGGAAATACAGTAGGTAGCTCATGATCCAAATATATTCTGTTCACAGGCAAGCAAATTGGCAACCTGACAGTCTGTCAATAGTGTTAGAGATTGGAAGAGAGGCAATAAAAAGTTCATTAACAAAAACACCCAGCAGAAGAACCTACATACTAACTGACTTCCGACTCAAGCTAAAAACCAGGCTAAGTACCTTTCACTTTATCTCAAAATAACAGAGATGCTCTTTGGTTTTTGAGTCATGAGGTAAAACAAGCTTCAAAAGTCATGTTCAAACAACCAGAGATATTCAGAGCAACTGCCCCAGGTAAATTTTTAATGCTAGCAGGGGCCACCGTTGGCAAGAAGGAAACATGTCACTATATGAGAGTGACTAGCACTGGGAGAAAGTAGGTGTGGGATCCTCTTCCCGGCCCACTTGAAAGAAGTGTCAAGTAAGCTCTTCAGATTGTGACAGACAGTAGCATTAGAGGCTTGGCAGGATGCGCCTGAGGGCTTCTACTTGATTCTTCTTTTAAAGAAGTGCCAGTAAGCTCAGAAGCATGGAAGAAAGCAGGCATTACAAAATATATATCCTTATCGGAATACTTTTCCAATCTAGGAACAAATACAGTTGGGAGACTTTCAGAAAAGTTAGGTTAATTTGTGGTGTGACAAGTAATGTAGGAGTGTACATAATCAAAAGGAATCCAGTCAGGTCCCCAGAGGGCCATGTAGTCAACGAAGACTTTGTACTTCCCTGCCCATGATATACTGCTCTGGGTTTTGTGCTGTGCATATGCTTCTCATGAAAAACAGAGAAGTGGATTCTCTGTTCTGCTCTCAGGGAACAGAGTTAGAAATCTGGCACTCATGGTTCCCTGCAAGTCCATGATTATGTATGTTCATTACCAGAAATTGAGAATCTATTGTCTCCTTGTAAAGTAGAAGATTTTCATCAACAAAAGGACGTATTGCTCCAAATGGAGAACTTCATGTCATTTTGCACCTCTAACTGGTGCAAATACTTGATGAGAAGGGTGAAGGTGAATTCATTCACATGTAACTCTGAGAAGCAATTGTATTTCATGTAGTCTTCTTGACTTCCTGCTTGAACGCTCCTGGGCAAGTGCGTTTGTCTCAACTAGTTTGCAAAGTAAAATAAAATCAGGATTGGTTTGGTCACTTAGTAAAATCTATCAGAAAAGAGCACTTAAAGGCCAACTCTGACCTAGTTAAAAAAAAAAAAAAAAAGAGTATGCATAAAAGACTTAGTTTCCTTGGAACAAATGAAATAGCTTGATGCACTATATACAAGTGAACCTAGTGATAGCAACACAAAATCAAACACAATTATTAAGTCATACAAATTGTTCTGTATGCCAATAGTATGGCACTTAAACAACAGTACTGCAAAACACATTCATTCACCGTTGTGTGTCCCTAACCAAGTAAAATATTCATTATGTGGCTGGCTTCAATGTCAGGTACTGACTGAACACTGCCTCTTGGACATGTCATACTCAGTGACAGCTAACATCTAATTGCAAAAGCCTGGGCGCGATCAATTACATCTGTGTCCAGGGCTCAGCAGGAAGTAATGCTAAGCAGACTGGACAAACCTCATACAGAGTAAAACACTAACCCATAGGAGCAACTACCCAACAACACAGGTTTTGGTGGACAGAAGGACAGAAGAGTAGAGAATTCCTTAGGCACTATGTCCCTCCTTCGTTCTTTCTATTCAGTCTGGACTGAGTGATATTGCAATTGCTCAAGACGCAGATCATATGGTTGAAACATCCAACTCATAACTGCAATACAATTTACACTCTGAAATACTTTTTTTTTTCCAAGTATGACCAGCCTTTACACAAATAAATTCTCTGCTGTATAAGCTTCCTTGAACCTGCCCTTGGCCATATGGCTTAGAACCCCAGGCTACGGCCAAGCAAGTCCTCCTGTGAATACAAAATTGGTATTTACAGCCTTCATTCTCTGCCTGTGTGGCCCTAGCTAGAAGCCTTAGGAAAAAATAAGAAAATATTAACTATCTTGAGTCAAACAAACCTTCATAATATTCAACTTTAAAACTAATATACACTGTTTAAGGTTATTTCCTTTGTTATGGCACATGAGAAATGAACCACTACCAACCTGCAAAACATTACACACAAAATGAATGTCACTTTCAACATCACAGCAGGGAGCCTAATCCAGCTATCTGTAGTGCTGAAGAAAGGTCATAATTACATATAAAAAAGGTGTAAGAAGCTCATGAACAAAAAATCTTTAGTTTCAGTTTTACTGAAATACCTGCACAGTTCATATTTCCGCCAATGAGGGGCTTGGATGTAGATGCCTCAATGCAAGGTCTTTCAATTGCCATTATCAGAGTAGGCAATCAAGTCCTTTCACCAGTTCTCACAAAAGAAATGAGCTCCATTTTGCTCCTTTAACTATAACAATGACTGCATCCGTGAAGGTTGTGACAGAATCCCTCTCTGTTTGTTTTCATTATTATTTACCCATAGATCATCAGGCCACTGAAAATCATATATCCACGTTACATCTAATTGCTGCCAGTCACATCAAACTCTGTTCAGCACATGAACAACAGTTAACTCATTAACAGAGAAATGTCCCGCTGAAAACAAACTTAAGACCATGTTCCAGGGGTATGCAGAATACAAGCACCCCCATCAATTTTAAAGCATCTACTTGAATACTTGTTTAATTCAGGATACAGCCATACCAAAGACCATGGTTCTTCATAAAAGCATTGAAATACTAGAGCCAAAGCTAATCACAAATGAAAGAACCATTTATTATATTATTTCTCAACTCTTGGCACTTGACAACTCAGGGTGAAAACACAGCTTGGAAAAGGAAGGAGTCAAACTACCGTCAACTTATTAAGAGCTCTGATAAACGGCTTATAAATGTCAGAGATTGTTTGTCACAAAACCCCCCAAACACACACTAAGACAGAGATCAAACAAGGCACTTAAAAATGCAATGTGCTCTTTAAGGCTACACCATAAGAACTGGGCCTGCCTAATTTTATAGTGTACTGTTTTTTTAAACTGAATGGTAAGTGCTCCTTGACAGAGTGACTTAATGACATTTGATTTTGATAATTTGTTCAATTTGGCTTGATTACAAGTCTGTTACTTTGACGTTATCTACTTAAAAAGTACTGAACTAGTACTCAAATGTTTGACATTAGAGTGACAAAGCACTTTATTGACAGATTTTGACCAAAAATAGAATAAAATCATTATATAGGTAAATGTTCCTATGCAAACAACCATGTGAGATACCATTACTGGTCAAGAGATCACAGAACTCATCCTCTGAGATCAGCATCCACAGCCAAACAGTTTCTGCAGCAGTTGGGCAGAGCAGCAGTGCTGGTGGCCAGGGTCTTTTTTTCACCATAAAGCTGGGACACGTGGGGAGCAGGGTAAACCTTCTCACAAAGCCAGGATACCCATGGTGAGCGGAGCAACCTTGGGCCACAGGACAGGGAACTGCCTTAAAGAGTCCAGAACATGGCCACAAAGATGCTGAAAGGAGTGGAACATCTCCCTTATAAGCAAAGGCTGAGGGAGCTGAGGCTCTCGAGCTTAGAGAAGACTGAGAGGTGACCTCATATTCATGTTTATGAAGGTGTGAAGAACAAGTATTGGGAGAACGGAGCCAGGCCCTTCTCAATGATGTCTAATGACAGGACAAGGGGCAATGGGTGGTGCAAGCTAGCCCACAGGAGGTTCCATGGGAACATAAGGAAAAACTTCTTCACTGTGAAGGTGACAGAGCCCTGGAACAGGCTGCCCATAGAAGTTGTGGAGTCTCATTCTCTGGAGACATTCAAACCCTTCCTAGATGCATTCCTGTGTGACCTACTCTACGTGATCCTGCTCTGGCAGGGGTTTTGGACTTGATCTTTCGAGGTCCCTTCCAACCCCTAACATTCTGTGATTCTGTAAAGAGAGTTATCAGCTCTGCAAGTCTCCCCTATATTCACAGTGTGAATTAATCAATGAGCTATGAGTGCTCTGTAATACCTGCAGGTTCCATTCATCTTGCACATCAAAAAAAAAAAAAAAATCAACTATACGAACAAAGAAGCTTTTGCTAAGTAAGGAGGACTAAATAAATATAAAGACTAAGCAGCTATTTTAAACAGCAGATTGAAATAAAACATGTGAGGTACAAAGACAGACACTGACACTGTACATGAGGTGTAAAGAAAAAGCACAGGCATACCAGATACTGAAGAAGTCCATTACTGGCGGCGTGTAAGGCCAGGCTGGATGAGGCCTTGGGCAACCTGCTCTAGTGGGAGGTGTCCCTGCCTATGGCAGGGGGTTGGAGCTGGATGATCCTTGAGGTCCCTTTCAACCTAAACCATTCTATGATTCTATGATTACACTCTCTGAGAGTACCAAAGTCCTGCTGTAACAAGTCAAAAGCATAAAAAGAGTCCCAAGAACAACTGTGGCACTATCTCAGGTTTTTCTTTCTTCTGCTGACATTACATTTCAAATGTTAATATTTCTGTTAAAAAGCGTATCTTTAATAGGATGTGCTAGATTACAACTGGATTCTCTGCAACATAGGAGACTTCTATGAATTCCAGTGTGGTGTGATTTCTGTCTTTGAAACTCAGCACACTCATGCAGGTGCCTTTTTTGTTCTCTTCATATTGTTTTTTTCTTGAAGGAAATAATTAAGAAAAGCAGATTGTTAAGCACAAATGGTACTAAACATTTTATAATCATGGATTTTCCTGTGATGATAATCACATTAGACTTAATTCTTCTTCTCCAGTTAAAAAAACACAGTAATTTTCTTTGAGAGGGAAATTTCGTAAATGAATCAACCATAAACAAAATGGGAAAGGGAAAAATAAACAACAAAACCTGAAATCCAGTGATCGTAGTCCAGGCAAAGAGGCTTCTTTCCAGGGCTGCTGTGGAAGAAGGAGCAATTCTACCACAGCATCATCCAAAAGAAACACTCACTCTATGAAGAGGAGGTAGCCCTATCTTGACACTCTGATTTGTTTAATTTTCTTTAGAACACCTCAGACTTACTCCAGCTCTGCACATCTCTTTGTGCAGCTTCTGAACTGACTGTGTATGCCAGCAGGCTACAGGATGACAGCCTTGGGCAATCATGACTTGAGATGCAGCACTGTCACATCTGAAATCACCACCACAGAAAGGGCCCATTCGAAGAGCCACCCCAAAAAAAAATGATACAAAGTGAGAAAGACTAGGGAAGTTCTGATACATTTTCCAACAACAGGGAAAACAACAGCAGCCTTTCCTCAAATTTATAGGATTGTCTATTCTGCAGCCTGACAGAATTAATCTATCTTTAGGACATTCACTCTTATCAAATTTGGAAGAAGTCAGTCTAAAGCTTACAAGTGAGCAAGGATAGGAAGGGAGAGGCAGAAGCAGACAAAATGGGGATAGATTGAGAGTATTACTGCAGTAAGACCCAAGGATGAATATCCGTAATGAAATAAAAACCCCTGACTCTGCTGTCGATAACTTCCCAGCTACAAGGCTGAGCAAAAGGAACGCCAAGTTTTCCTAGTTAGATGGAGAAGGCACATTCTTTTCAAGCCAGTGTCAAATCTGTCTATTTAGCTATTACTTTCAGGAAATTCTAGTAGATTAGCTTCCCTCAGAGCCAGCTAACCCACCCATGCTGCTTTCTACCACATTCACAAAATATTGTTTCAGGTTTTATTAATTCCTACTGCTGCAGTTCTGGAAGATACATCATTCTATCTGTTGCATGAATTTTCTGACCTCAAGTTCCAAAATGTCACGTTCCAACAGGACATGCCGTTCCCAATGTAAAAACCAAATATGACCTCTCATCAGCTCCTAGCTATTCTCAGCAATCTGTTCTGCTATGCCATCACTATCCTAACATTTTTCTGCTTCTGCACAATCCCATTTATTATGTGCTCTGGAAAGTATGCATTTGAAACAAATAAAGGAAGAACATATGGGACATCAAGGTCACTTATTTAGTGAAAAGTCCTGCTATGAGAAGGGACTACTGCTTTGAGAATGCTGCTATGAGGTATGACCTTAGTGATGATAAATGCTGCTGTTCTTTACTGTGCATGTCACAGACTAATTCTCTTGATCTGATGGTTCCAGAGTGCTAACACGAGCTAAGTGCTTCTAGCAATAGGAACTGATTGGTTCAAGAGATGTCATTATCCCTGCAAAAACGCATCGATAAAAGAAAATAATTTCAGACTGAGAGCTGACAGAAGCAACTGACATATCACCATAATTTTTTCCTCATTCATAGAATTCCCAGAGATGTGCATATTTGAGCATATGTTTCATCAGGTGGCTTGCTTCACTTTCCTAAGAACATCCTCTTGTCAGAACAGTTCTGCTGAAATTTATATATGTGATTTACCATAGAAGTAAGCATAATACATTTTACAAGAACAACCTTCTCTTCCACTTACGTGCCTCAGTTCAAGAAGCGATACCAAAACTCACTCCTGTAGTGGTCTAACCATAGAAGTAAACAAAACTCACTAGACTGACATAGCTGCCACCATACAAACACAGTGGGCACAACTGGAGTGCTCCAATGAGTGGCTCTAAACTCTCCAGAAGGGACAGGCAAGGAAAGAGAGGTGGTGTAGTAGCCATCTATGTTAGGGAGCTATAAGATAGGCAGCAGAATGGAGCCTCCATAATCCAAGCAGAAGTGGTTTGTGACCGGCTACACCACTTAGACACCCTATGTGGCTGGACAGGATCAGCTCAATGGTAGAGGCAGCTGCAAGTGCTCATCAAGGCACTTTCTATCATTTACCAGCACTCTCAGCTAAGTGGGGAGGTCCCAGCCCACTGGGATTTAGCAAACACGACACCCATCTACAAGAAGGTCCAGAAGGAGGATCTGGGGAACTACAGTTGTGTCAATCTCCTTTATGGGTCAAACTTAGAACTGTTGAAATTACTTCCCCTAAGTGTATCAAAAATCTCTCATACTTGCAGATATAACCCTCTAAAAATTGTAAGACTTTCCAAAGTATAGAATTCTGTGATATAAAAATCTTCAGCAGCTTTGCCACCAGAGAATATTTTCATGATGATCAAATAATTTTTCAGTATAGTGTGTATACTACTACCTTCATGCTATTTAATCTTTCTATCACAAACATAAGGTTGCAGCTTAACTGGTTTGTTTTTTGTACACTTTACTTCCACAATGGCCACTATAATAAGAGAGTGTTATCTGTATCATAGTGATGTTTCTTAATTACATTAAGCCTCAGTGGAGTAGTCCTAAAAGAATCACTCAAAATTCTCATTATTCCAAAGCAATACTTACATAAAACTATAGTGATAACATGCTAACTATTCTATCTTAGAAAAACACAATTTAGCTTTCATTTGTATTGGACACACAAAAGGCCTTTAATTTCAAGCAAGCAGAATTTACATTTGAAACAAATAAATAAATTGTATCCCCATAGGAGAAAGGATCATCATAATTAAGACTGCTGTTCTTTTCCATTTTGCCATCTATGAACAAAATCTGGTGAAGCACAGGCTTCTTAGACCTGAAGTCATGCAACACAGCACTTTGGGTTTACAGTAGTTTAAATTATATTTGGGTTAACTTGAACATTCTTCAAAACTCTTTTCATTGAGAAAAAAGATAAAAGCCAAAAAACCAACAACAAAAAAAAACAACTAAGAAACAGAAACTTCATATGATAGACTTAATTTTGTAGACATTTCTAGAATGCCTCTTCAGTAGCTGCAATAACTGACATGATCAATGAAGAACGCCTTAATAATTCAAGTTGAATGATTATCACAGTTATTAGAGGCCACAAATGTATTTCCTCATACTTAGGGACAAATCCACATAATTCTGCCCTTCACTAAAATATTTCCGATGTTCTGACTTTGACTTGTGGAAATAAAGTACATTTTTAGTTGCCCAGGAGAGCAGATGACCAAACTACAAACATCTATAAACAACTGCAAAAAACAGTAGCTTATGTCTTCTTTTTATCTGCCTTCCATTAGTTATCTTAGAAGCACACCAAGAACAGAATACACGGAAGAAAACAGTCCATGAATTTAGTCTGCTGTGGGGTTTATTTTATTACCTTTTCCTCATGCACAGTGTCACCTACACAAGTATTTACCTAGAAGTCGAAATTACAATGACATTCTTAAATGTATTACATCTACTAATTGTTCGCAAATCCCAAGTATATGATGTGAGAAAAACAAACAAAAAACGTAACAAAAAAAAAGTCACAGAATGCATACGCTTAAAATTCCCAAGAAATTCAGGAATGACATAAAGCCTTTATAGAGCTCATTGGAAATAATTAGGGTGTAATAAGAACGTAGTGCACATGCAAACTCACTGCAAACAAAGGATAATGCCATGTTTTCCTCGTTTCAGTAATTTCCCTCATTTTCCTGCATTGTACATGTTGGACATAATGCTTATAGTCTGAAAAAACGACTAGAAAATTGTACCTTTTATCTTCTACTGTTTCCTAGGCATTCCATATCACATTTGTTTACCAATGCAACTCTCATATCATACTCGCACAACTCTAACATATCTTTTGTCCTCTTTCTACATCATTAAGTATTTAACAATACCAACTACCAATTTCCTTGTCAGGTTTAAATTAGGACAGTTATTACCTGATCAATCAATTACTCATCCACATCGATAACCATTTCACATATCTCCTGCTTTCAAGAGTTCAAATTACCTTCTCTTCTATTACACAGCACAGCAATTGTTGCATTGCTTACCTTAACCAAGGCCATCTTCCAGATACATTCACAAATGCCTTGTTTTAGTTGAGCATTTGTCATCTACAGCCATGAAATTAATTAACTGTATTATAAGAAATTTGATTTTGAGTTGGCAAAATTTCTTTGTAAATCAGAGATGCAAACTGAAACACTCCACCTGAACATATACTCCATTGGACCACGTAGCATGTACTAATCAATACATACTAATATCTTAACATAAAATGAATACAATGATCGAACTGATGTTAACTAACTTAATTACTTCCATTCCTATGTATTTAAATTTCTCCCTTCTGCTAGTCCATTTATTTTCTTGTTGTTCAGGTTTTCCTTGTATGCTTTCTGGCTAAATTTTAAGGTTATGTTGTAGTCTTTCTGCAGTTGTATTTATATTGTAAAAAATTCACTGGAGATGATTGGGTCCTTTTTCCAGGTGACATATTAACTCCTAGATGAAGGTTTGCACATGACTCAATTCAAGAGAAGCATTCATAATGTTCTCTTCAAATAATTTGTCAAAACACATTTGCATGCAGTTATTTCATTCTGATTAATTGTGCACATTGCTTCTGAATCCTTTTCAGACAGTTGCTTTTGTTCAACTTATCAATACTTCAATTCTCATTAAAATCTTTTTGCTGTTGTTTTCCTACATTTTGTTCCCCTTCAAAAATTATTCAAGGAACATTGTTTATGACTTTGCTTTGCAGTTTATTCTTTTTATGTTTCAGATTACAACCACAGTTGCCCTTTCCGAGAACTGTATCCTCACCGATGATAAAATCAACCAGGTTGGAAGAGACCTCCAAGATCATCCAGTCCACCAAGGTTCATTTGATTTCCACAAACGTGTTACATTTTCTCAACTTTTAAGAACTCGTTTTAAATTAAGGGTATTTACGTACAAGTTACTAATCTAACTGTCTCAGATTTTCAGCACTAACCTAAGTATGAAATGATTCAACTCCACTGAAGTCAGAAGCCTATGACTGACAGTTTCATTTTCCATCTCTCATTTAAATAAATTTTCCTACAACTCCTGGGTTTGGCAGCTCTTTCCCAATAAGTTCTCACAACTAATGTTGAGCAATAAAGTTAAGTTAGGGGGAATTGCCACACATTTTGCTGTGAAGCACAGCAATCTAGGCCCCCCTTTTTCCACACACACATAGTCACACAGCAAAGGAAAAAACCCAGCCATTTGAAGCAGCAGCAATGTAAGTACACCACAGAACATTTTTTTGCAGAGCTGCAGCAACTGAAGCATGACATGTACAATACAGAAAGAAAGAATTTCAAAGGCAGGCATTAGCACTGTGCTGGTTTGATGGCATGTAACTCTTGCATCCACAATGGATACTGAAAAGTTCTTCACACAGAACAGCAAAAAAAAAGCACTAAGCTTCATCACTTGAAGGACCACTAGTCCCTGACAACTTCTGTAACAAAAAAAGTCAGTCACAGGAAAGAAATTCATACCAAAAATTACAGCAGAAGGTGCTTTCTACATTATGCAATTAATTGACCATTACTGTGGAGCAAACATGAGCTTCTACTGCAAAAGCAACTTGTCCATGTCAAAACAGTTAATGTCCAAAGACGATTCAAAATCATCATAGTGAAAAAGGTGCCATTAAAAAAGCTGACTAAAGGCTTTAGCAAGAAGCAATATAATAAAACACAGAGAAACACTACCCAAAACTAAAGGTGACAGAATTGTTTAACTGACAGAAGTGACTCTGGCACTTAAGGTAATGAAAAATGCACACACACACATGAAAAAAAAAAAGAAAATCAGACAGAAGCATGCACATAGTATCTTTCAATGCCAAAATCCCACCAGGATCCTATCCAAGTCTTCAAGAATGGCTTTCTATGTTAACTGAAAAATTTGATACAAGTCCATCTAGAAATTATATTACTCTTACAATAATAAAACCAAATTCAGTAATTGACTAAGTGTTAATAGAAAATAAGGAACTTTCACTAATCCCTAAGTGACAGCTACCAGAAACACCTTCACTTGTTCAACAATCCTGGGTTTTCTCCTAAATACCTGAAAAATCCAACCAATTTTTTATTTTAAAAGTATTTTTTCATGCCTTACTGGTAACTAAAAATGATTCAATCTTGTTATTTTCCAATCAGAAATATCTCTGTAAGTGCCATAAGTGACACGAAACATGTATTTGAGAAAACATTTTACATTACAAATCTATGAACATGAATAAAATAATATTTAATTCCAACAATTTCCATATACAGAGATCACAGAATCATAGAATGTCAGGGGCCTGAAGGGACTTCAGAAGATCATCTGGTCCAGCCCCCCTGCCAGAGCAGGATCACCTAGGGCAGATCACAATGGAATGTGGAAATTACCATTGCCCTTAAAATTGACTTGTGTTAATTTAATCAAAGTTTGCATCGAAGAGAAATGCAAGGCAAACACAGATGTCTAATTCCATCACTCTAGTGCACACCTCAATCTGATCTGCATTACCAGTTTACCACATCCTGAACAGTCTATTAAGATGATAGGTCAACAGCAAATATGAAATGACATGCAAACCTGAACTGCAAAGAGAATGGCAACAATACATTTGAACTGAAAGTGAATAAAAGCAGTGGTCTCTCCTTCATCAACAAATGTATGTCAATTTCTCCTCTACCTAGCTAGAGGTGGCAAGAAAAGAGTTTGGGCTGGATGATGATGGACTATTAGAGCAGACAGCATGCTGCAGGGGGCTGAGACTAAACACCACTGACTGTTACTTGCTTTACACTCCCAGAAAAAAAACACTCAGGACTAGGAATTCTTCATAGCACAATTCATGCAGTTGTTATCAATGTTCAACAGAAGATATATCTAGGTATCACTGATAAATAAGTTGGTTCATTTCCTTTGAATAAAAGAATATATGCAAGAAATTTGCTACAGGGAATCATTTGGAAGTGAAAGCCTTGAGACAGCCACTAACACAGAACAATATCGGAGAAAAAAATAAAAGCAAAATCATTGCTTTGTATCACTTCAGTCAGCTGCTAAAAGCCACTAGAGTAGCATGTATAAATCTGCTTTAATATTTGCCATTTCGAGATTGTAGAAACGTATTACAAAGCACTGATGCAGGGCATGTTGCTCCTGAAGTGTGTGCATCTCTCTGTGTGTAATGGCACCCGAGCTATGCACCCAGCTGAACATGCATATTTCCTCTCTCTGTGAAATTAACGGGGTGCTCAAAGGGCAAGTATGCAATGTAACCTGGGAAAAATTCCAGCATCTTCTATATACTCTCAACATTCAGACTGAAGTACCATTCACTTTCAGCTTCTAATTATTAGGCTTCCTTAAAACTAATTAAACTCAAATATTGTTTATCTCTAATCAATATCAGTATATGGGGAAAGAATCTGACACTTTATTTCTTCATGTCAGTACAAATGTGTAGCACAGCCTACATGAAACCATCTCAGGGAGTGGATAAAGAATTATCTACAGTTACACTACAACCTCAGCAAATTTAATCAGATCTGCATATATTTTCACTTAAGTTTTCTCAGTATTTATATTAACTACTTAAAAAAATGTAGTCATTTTAAAAGAGTTGTTTTCTAGCCTAGCAATGGACATGTAAACTGTAAAAAAACTGGTCTAGTGGAGAATGTCCCTGCTTACTGCAGCAGGGTTGGACTAGATAACCTTTGGAGGCCCTCTGAACCCACCCCATTCTATGATTCCATGAAATCTTGTGTGGTTGATTCCTCAACAACATCTGTTAGTTCTCTGAACAATGGAACTAATGACATTCAGCTGCTGGTAAGACCATTGTCATGGAAGCCTAATAATAGGCCTATTATATGTCCTGGCTTGCCTTACCCTTCTGTTGATGGGGGAAGCAAGGGCAGGGGGCAAACAAAGGCTTGGCCATTATGTCCCCTCCCAAAGTGATAAACAGGTACCCACAGGTGTTTAGGTACGCCTTGGTGTTTTGCCCAAATAAGGCTGAGCAAGCCCTGGGTTCACCTAATATGGTCAGTTTTGCAAATGCCATTTTGACTGGTGAAACTCTGTGGCCAAAGGAGCCATTACACTCGGGCAAATAACATTAAATTGAGCCAGAGCTGCAAGCAGTTGTGCTGCTTCTGCCTTGCTGCCTCTGTCTCACTGCTCTTGGACGTGTTCTGCTCTGCCTTGTGCTTCAGATCAGCTTAGCCCTGATGTTTTGGCCTTGAACTACCTGGAAACCTAAGTGCCTCAAATTTCCCAGGAGAAGGCATTTAAGTGCCTCACAACGTGGCAAGAAGTGCCACCGACATCGTGCCCTCTGCACATCTGCAAGAGGTCCTGTCTGCACCTCTGCAAACCTCCATGCCAAGAGGAACCAGAATCAGATCAGAGATCATCCACCTCATTCCCAACATCCTGGGAAGATCCAGAAGCCTCTCAATGGCCAAGCAGTTCCAAAACTGCCACAAAGGAGCCAAGGACTATTTTGAAATTTCTACTTCACCACACTGAGTAGAATAGATTTTCCCTAGGGCCCCAGACTACTGATTTATAAGTGGGGCACAGCCATTTTGTGGCTAAACTTGTCCAATTTTCTGATTCTCCTAAATTAGTGAATTGCCCGTAAGCATCCCAGTGAAGGTTTTCCCAACCGAATTAGAACCCAAATTTAACTAATTTGTATATAGTTGTGGTCAGGGCACACTGCTGGCTCATGTTCAGCTACTCTCTATCAGTACCCCCAGGTCCCTTTCTACCCAGCTGCCCACCAGCCACTCTGTCCCCAGCCTGTAGCACTGTTTGGGGTTTTTGTGGCCAAAGTGTAGAACCCTGCATTTGCCGTGTCAAATCTCATCCCATTGGCCTCTGCCTACCCACCCTGCCTGTCAAGGTCCTTCTGCAGGGCCCTTCTATTATTTTTAAACTTATTTTGTTACCTAGCAAGAATATTTTTCAGTAACTTATAAAAGACAGCTATTTTATGTGGGTTTTACAAGAACCAAACTAGTATTCCATGTAGTAAAAGTATTACCTGCATATTGATCAGTATTCACTCATTGTAACAGTACCTTCTTCTCACATCACACCTGCAATGTTTCCCTACATGTATAACAGGCTCTGAATCCTGCCAGTGAAGTAGTTCTAATTCTTTAACTTCTCAAGCCTGATTTTTAGTTCTTAAGCATCCTCCTTCCTTTGACTACAGCCCCTAAACAGAAATGAGCTAGAAAGAAGCTGTATGACTGACTCTCCCATGGACCTCTCCTTTCAAGAGGCATAAACCACTCCACAAGATGTAAATATGCAGCATCAGGGTGCACAGGGACAATGGTAAGAAATTTGTCTTCAGAGTCCACACAGGCACAAACAATAATAACAGATAGATACTCAACCTACGTCTAAAGAAGTATCTCCAATACAAGCAGCTACATAATGGAATCAACCAAGAATTTAAGCAATGAAAACAAGCCATAATAAATAGGCTGCTTCTACACTTCAGTTCTGCAACACCTGGTTGAATGAGCTGGAGCTAAAAGAATGGACTGATGTTCAAGGGCTGCATATTCTAAAGCAAACTATATTTTTAAATGGTATTTCATTACTTGTGCTATATACAATTATGCAATTAAAATATTAAATACTTAAACCCATAATTTAAAGGTCCATTGCATGGTCTCTTCTACAGCACATACTAATCTTTAGACAGTTACTACCAAGATTCACTGCATTAAATCATATGAGGAAAGATGGAGTAATCCTCATTTACATTAAAATAGAGAAAAATGCAATAGCTCTGACATTTACCCAAGAAATCCTCAGGTGTTTGGGCTCATCTCTCATTTCAGTGATGAAGTTGTCCAGAGAAAAACAGCTCCTATACATCATCTATAGATTAGTTTGCATCTTGCCAATTTGGCTCTCTGTCAAATATTTCTGATGTCCCAAACTAATAGGCATTTTATAATGTATGATTGTTGTATTAGTTCAGAAACATGGCAGAGGAAGGGATAAGTGAAATAATATCTTCCAAATTAAGGTAAAAATATCTAAGTATCCAATCAATCATTTCAGTCAGGTTGACAGACTTAATTCGAATCATGTGAACAACATAAAAATATTGGTCTGAAGGAAAAGGGAAGGAGGGATGTGCTTCCTAAACACTACACAATGTTCAGATAATCTTACTAGTCCAGTTTGCCCAGTTTTACATATAGAATCATAGAGTCAGTCGGGTAGGAAGAGACCTCCAAGATCATCCAGCCCAACCTATCACCCAAACCTGTCTGATCAACTAGACCATGGCACTAAGTGCCTCATTCAGTACTTTTTTGAACTTCTACTTTTTTGTACATGAAAGAACATTTTCAAACACAAGCAATTTCTACTTTGTTATACATGTGCATTGGTTTAAGCTGACAGGCCCCACCACAAGAGAGAAAGGACAGGGGCACATGGCCAGGCTCTGTGTAGAGGGAGGAGCCGTAAGAGTGGGCTGTGTCAACTCAGGACCACATAATAAGAACAAATGTATTTCTGCACATGCAGTTGCTCCTGAAACAACAGAGACGTCTACAGAAGTTGAAGGAAGTAGACCTGCAATATGCTTTTCACTTGCAGCAAAGCTTAGCTTTAATTTCTATTGAACCAAATACATGAATTTTTAACAGACCTCAATTTTTCTTTGAATCTAGAAGTAAATCCATTCTCATTCAAAACACTCTAGTGCAAACAACTTTTGAGTAGATGGGTTCTTCTGCTGAGCTAAAGCCTTTACGCTCTTGAGACTTTTTAAGACTCTTGCAATCAGGAAAGTAAGCAATGACAAGAATTATCTTGACAAGTACTTCTGAAAAAAGACAACCTTCAATCACTCTAATTTAGGAGAGACTTCACCCGAGTTGGAGACTTTTACTTTGCTTTCACCTTTGCTTCCGCAGTCTCAAATTACAACTGAACGATTTGCACATTTAGCTATTGCTACAACTAGTACATCTTACAGTGATACTAAAATAGTCTAAAAGTAACTTTTCTTGCTTTACATGAAAATCTGGAGTCCTCATATGCAATTTTAGCAAGAACAGGGAACTCTAATCTTTTTTTTTTTTGGTAACAAAAAATTATGTTACAAAACTGAATTCTAGAGCCTGTAGTACAAACTTCAACATACATGGATGTTCAAAAACTCATCAGGAGCCTTGTATTTTTCTATAGAGATTTAAGAGTTTGACTATCTTTTCCAGAGGAGAATTAATCTTTTCTTAGCAGCTACACAAGAGCTAAAGTAGCTTTGAATAGACACATCGAAAAAAAAAAAAAAAGAACAGGAAAAAAAAGAACAGGGAAAAAAAAGACCATATCTTCTAACAGAAATACAGTAACACAAAATCTTCTAATTAATTAGATACTGAAGAGCTATTCCTCAGCTTAGATATTCCTCCTTCTTGCCCTGAAAATTTTTTTCTCAGTTAAGAATCTGATATCATTCCAGAAAATGCAGGGAAAGGCTTAGCTGAAGGCCCGTAGTTGCCATGTGGATATAGGTGTGCTAGTTTGAGCCTAGCTGGGATGTTTTGATGAGAAGAACTAGATCATAGGCTGGGAAATGAAAACAATGGTGTTGTCTACTTCTCTCACAGTCTTGCTGAGATGTGTAAAGAAGAAAGGCAAAACAAAAGATAAAGTCACTTCTGCTCTGCACTTCGCTTGAGCACTTGGCTCTGGGCTGTGCTGGGGAGCTCGAGGATGCTGGCTGAACTCCATCTTGCTTTCTAACCTCACCCTCCATTTGCTTTGGCTGATTTCACCTTTGCTTCTTAATCCTCTTGGCCGAACCTCCATTCTTCCTTGGGAATGGGGTAAGGTTAAGAGGGGTAGGGGAAAGGTGAGGGGGTGGTTGAGAGCCCCTCCTGGGGACTCAGGTTTCTGGGAGGGGAGATGTGTTTCTGTATTACTTTTACCTTGCATATTTCTGTATATTTATCTGTATATACTGTAAATATCTGCTTGTAAATTGTGCCAGCTGCAAATATAAGCTTCATTCAAATTTCCAGAGCTGGCTGAGTGTAGTCTGGGTGATTTCTAAAGTGGGGGGGGGCAGGGGATACCCAAAACCATCACATCTTCTATTTTGGCACACCAACGTGGGGCTCGATTCATTTTAAGAATTGTTAATTAGCTCTGGGAATCAGAATGAAGCTGATGAGGAAGTTACTTTACTTAGTGGGGGGCTCTTGTGTGGCCTGTTTTCTGTTTTCTTGTTTTCAGTTGGGTCAATAGGTAATGCAAGCTGTATGACTGACACATCATGAGAACTCGGACAAGTGTTGACATCTGCATCCGTTGACCAAGCAGTTACATACTTGGCTTCAGTGCAGAGAGCAGCTCCCAGAAAATATGAGCCATGGGCAAACTGGGTCCATGGGTTGATCACTCACTGGATAAGGAATTGCTGGATGGTGGCACCCAAAGTGGTGATCAGTGGCACAATGTCCACCTTGAGACCAGTCACAAGTGGCATCCTTCTGAAGTCAGTGCTAGGACCAGTGCTCTTTAACATCTTTGTCAGCAACATGGACAAAGGAATCAAGTGCACCCTCAGCAAGTTTGCAGATAACACCAAGCTGTGTGGCACAGTTGACTTCCTAGAGGGCAAGGCTGCCATACAGAGGGACCTGGACAGGTTGGAGACATGTGCCCAAGCCAACCTCATGAAATTCATCACGGTCAAGTGTAAGTTCCTGTACCTGGATCAGTGCAATCCCAAGCACAAATCCAAGCTGGGTGGCAAATGGCTGAGAGCAGCCCTGAGGAAAAGGACCTGGGGGTCTTGGTTGATGAAAAGCTCAACATGAGCCCACAGTGTGCACGTGCAGCCCAGACAGCCAACCGTGTGCTGGGCTGCATCAAGAGAAGTGTGGCCAGCAGGGCAAGGGAGGTGATTCTCCCCCTTTACTCTGCTCTTGTCAGACCCCACCTGGAATACTGTGTGCAGTTCTGGAGCCCCCAACACAAGAAGGATATCGAACTGTTGGAGTGAGTACAGAGGAGGGCCATGAAGATGCTCAGAGGGCTGGATTACCTCTGCCATGAGGACAGGCTACAACAGCTGGGGCTCTTCAGCCTGGAGAAGGGAAGGCTTCAAGACCTTGTAGTAGCCTCCCAGTATCTGATGGGGGCTTACGGGAAGGCTACAGAGGGACTATTCACAAGGTCTTGTAATGACATGATGAGGAATAATGGGTTTAAATGGGAAGAGGGGAGATTTAAACTAGGTGTTAGGAAGAAGTTCTTGACAGTGAGGGTGGTGAAACACTGGAATAGGTTGCCCAGGGAGGTTGTAGATTCTCCCTCCCAGGAGGTGTTCAAGGCTAGGCTGGATGAGGCCTTGAGCAACCTGTTCTAGGGGAAGGCGTCCCTGCCTATGGCAGGGGGTTGGAACTAGATGATGTTTGAGGTCCCTTCCAACCTAAAGCATTCTATGATTCAAAATACACCTAAGTCACAGCAACAGTACCTGAATTACAAACTGAATTAGAGACTACAGAGGCATTATTTTATATGCAGAGCTAGGAAGAGATGTGCAGCTCCCACAGCACCAAGTGTGCTTGTCTGTGGTTTATCACTTCAGCTAAACCAATCCCAGTTTAAAGTACCATTATATCCAACTTCAAATTAAATGTATTTTATCTATATATAATAAAATAAGGTTGATGTACAGGATCTGACAAAAAAACCACTCTATCTACAGATTCTGATAGACAGCAAATCAAAATAATTCAAGCAACAAAATGCACTTTGTGAAAGTAGCTTATTTCACTGTGCAGGCTAAACGTATTTTGAGGAAGGATTACATTTTGTTTGGCAATTTATTTTATTGACAAAGCATATTTCATCAGATATTGCTTCACATTTTGTAGACGAATGCATGTTGTCAAATACCCTATTTTCCTTTGGTGGAAAAAAAAGTATTTTTACATTTTAGACTTCTCTGGAGAGCACAATGTATTCCACACAACAGTGGGTTCTGCAGAGAAGGTGTTTGCATCAGACACCTGTTAAAAATAGCATGATTTTTAAAAAGATCATACCTGGAATAAATAATTTGAAAAAGGCCTTTAGTGTTGAAACGTGTGTGACTGATCTGTGTCTGTTACTATAATGAAGAATTATTAGCACATAAAAAAAAAAATAAACAAAGAAACAAAAACAGTATCTGAGTTTTTGTTCTAAATTATGCAGCTGAGTCTAGTTGAGAGATGTCACTGAACATGGCAAGGAGGTTGGAGTCTTTTCTTGAACACCTCCAGGGACGGTGACTCCACCACCATCTGCCACAGCAAGCGCCTGGCAAATCTGGCAGTTCGTGCCTTGGACAGATTCACTCTGATATGGGTCAAGAACTGGCTGGAAGGCTGGGCCCAGAAAATGGTGATGAATGGTGCCATGTCCAGTTGGCAGCTGTCACTAGTGGTGCTCCTCAAGGATCAGTCCTGGGCCTAGTCCTGTTCAATATCTTTATTGATGATCTGGATGAGGGGATTGAGTCCAGCATCAGTAAGTTTGCAGATAACACCAAGCTAAGAGCAGGTGTTGATCTGTTGGAAGGTAGGAGAGCCCTGCAGAGGGACCTGGACAGGCTGGCTGGATGGGCAGAGGCCAATGGGATGAGATTCAACAAGGCCAAGTGCAGGGTTCTGCACTTTGGCCATAACAACCCCAGGAAGTGCTACAGGTTGGGGACAGAGTGGCTGGAGATCAGTCAGGAAGAAAGGGAGCTGGGGGTACGGGTAGATAGTAGGCTGAAGATGAGCCAATAGTGTGTCCAGGTGGGCAGTAGAACCAATGGCATCCTGGCCTGGATCAGGAACAGTGCGGCCAGTAGGACGAGGGAGGTTATTCTTCCCCTGCACTCAGCACTGGTCAGGCCACAGCTTGAGTATCGCGTCCAGTTCTGGGCTCCTCAATTCAAGAGAGATGTTCAGATACTGGAACATGCCCAGAGAAGGGTGACAAAGCTGGTGAGAGGCCTGGAACACAAACCCTATAAGGAGAGACTGAAGGAGCTGGGGTTGGTTAGCCTGGAGAAGAGGAGGCTCAGGGGGGACCTCATTGCTGTCTACAACTACCTGAAGGGAGGTTGTAGCCAGGTGGGGGTTGGTCTCTTCTCCCAGGCAACCAGCAACAGAACAAGGGGACACAGTCTCAAGTTGTGCCAGGGAGGTCTAGCCTGGATGTTAGGAGGAAGTTCTTCCCAGACAGAGTGACTGGCATTGGAATGGGCTGCCCAGGGAGGTGGTGGAGTCAGCTTCCCTGGAGGTGTTCAAGAGAAGACTGGATGAGGCACTTGGTGACATGGTCTAGTTGACTGGATAGGGATGGGTGATATGTTGGACTGCATGATCTTGGAGGTCTCTTCCAATCTGGCTGATTCTATGATTGACCATATGTGGGAGCACAGCTCCTGAGGGTGCTGTCTTTATCAAGCACTCTGGAGTTGAGCATTACTCTTTTGCCCCATTTTAGTGAGTAAAGAATTACCTATTTTCTTGTAAGCATTTTCTTCCTAAGCATGTGCAGAAACCCACATACAGCAACAAATACTCTGCATATGAAACCTAAACACACATACAGCATGAAAGAAAATGTGTAGCTTGCTCTGAAATACTCTGTAAGAATCATCTACATCTATTTAGATCTAAGTGTTAAGCAATGACTTTCCAATATCCATGAAACAATGAGACAGAGCCAAGGGAAATTTTGCCTTTCAGTGAAGGGTAAAGTGAGAAGAAGCAACAGAAATAAATCCCTTTCATATCTGAAATGGCTGAATGGTCAGCTGTTGACACATTGGGCAACTGAAGTCTCTGGTTTTCCTATCTCAGACCAATTTACTCTTTTTCTGCTTTGCAGTTACAAACTTTCAGGCACTCCTACAGAAGTAGGGCATCTTGCAAAGAAACACACTGATGACTACATTATTTCTCCAGCAGACACAGAGTTTCTGATTTGCAGTTTATAAGACTGTTTTTTCACCATCTCTGCTTCCAAGAAAAGACCTAAAATTCCAACAATCAAACAAGAAGAGAGTCAGAAGCTAACCTAATGAACATATGTACAAGCTCACATGAAACATGTGACTGCAGATTTCATACACCTGTTCTAATTGTATTTAGATGAGCTGACACTAAGATTTCAACTATTTAGCTACTTGTATACGGTTAACACTCCAGGAGGAGTGTCCCTGAACTCGAAACCTGACCTCAGGTGGTCCTCACCCCTCCTCAGGGGTGGGTCCGGACACCCCCAGGTGAGGGTTAGCCCACTCCCCCTTCCTGTCCCTTAAAAGCAGGGGGACTTGCTGTTCTCGTGGCCTCTCTGCACACTCGCTCTTGGACACTCTCTCTCGAGCACCCAGAACACACACTGCATCACTCCACACACAGGTGGCCATCACCATCACAAAATCGGGTTGTATTCATACCTTTTTTTTGCATTTGTTATTCTTACTTCCCTACACCTTTTGTAACCTCCCTACCTTTGATACCCTTTTTAAGTTATTGTTAAACTTGTTTTCCTTTTTAACTTCCAAAATCGAGTGACTGATTTATTTGGGTGGGCTTACCTTTTCCTCTCACTTCCAATTCCTTTCTTTTGGGAAGGAGGGAGGGGAGAGGGAAGGGCAATTAATATAAATTGTCAGCAGTTCTATCAAAATTATTATTGTCTCTGGGAATCTTGCTTAGAACCCCAGACACTACTCTTGTTTTAGAAGTTCAATATTTGTTTCACCTGCATTAAACTAAATAAATTCAATCCTTAGTAACAATAAACATCCACTTACTAGAGAAGCCCACACCAGGCAGAAGACTCTGCCTACGCAGAAGCAGACATCCATTGTGGCAGCCTGTGAAGCCAACCTGCCCACACAGCAAGACACCAGGTTTAGTACTTGTGAGGGCTCTTCCCTGTGACAGCAGTACCTGTCATTTTTCTAACACTCTCTGTGACCATAGCTGACAAAAGCTTTCCCTGCTGAGATCCTCCTACAGATACCTTTCCTCTTCCCTTACCCACAAGTTACAGTAGGCTAAATAGACAATGGTGCTTATCTTTACTAAAACTCAGACTTTCTCCTCTCAGTCCATTCCTACCCAGAGAACATTCTCTACCCACAAGCAGAAAGTTCATACCCAAGGAACTCTGATAAGCAGCTCCACTTTCAGCATACGAAGCATAAAAAAAAAAAAAAAACAATCAACAAACTATGTACTTACTGAAGAATTAGGAATGGTTAATGTTTCTATTTTGTATTGCTCTGCCAATCTACTTTGAATGCAGCAGAACCCCACTATCGTTTTAGCAAAGTCTAAGGAGGACTACGGCCTGTTACCTAAAATTCCAGGGAAACAGCATTTGGGCAGCCTCCCCATCTGTCTGAACTGCTGGCCAGTTGAAAGGATTACAGCCACAGTTTACTGCACACTGCTCCACCCAGGTCATCAGATCTTCTATGGAGGAAGTTTTCAGTGTTTCTTGCCTTCATACATGCTCCAGATGGTTCTTCAGTAAAGCTTCCCCAAACCATTTTTGCCATCTACGCGTGCCAGAATTAGACCCATGCAGAACTATTATTTCCAGGTTTAGAGAGAGTCAAAGAAAGCATCAGAGTACAAACATGATTAAAGGTTGTAGCACAATAGTGATCATCTTTCCTTTTTCCTTCTCCAATTCAAAGTTCTGCTGGTCTCTGGAATAAAAGGCAACCCAAACACTTGATTTTCTTTTTCCTGCTATGCAAGTCAAGGAGCATTACAAGCAGTAATAGAATATGCCCTCCCCACTTCAAAAAAAAAAAAAAGCCAACTGAAACACAGAAGAATAACCACAATATACTCTGCAGAAACTGCCACAAAAATCTCCTGTGTGGCCTCAGTGTGCGAGTGCACACAAAGAACAGCTCAATCCTAAAATGTGTAAAATGACTGTCACTGCTATTCATTTCACTAAAGATAATCTAACTGGCAAAACTTTCACTAAATCCTAACCATTGCTCATTATCTTCTCATGCTTGATATGTTTGCAGGTAGTTTCCAATGCACAATCACGATCTTTCCAGGGTTAGGTTGGCCATCATGTATAAATGGTGTAAAATTAGCTTTTTATCAGTCTGGCTTCACCACAAGACTGTTACTCATCTCCATTTGATAAGCTGAGTAGGGTAGCACTATCAAGAAACAGGATTCACAGTATTGCCCTAGTACTCATGCACAGGTCCATCCATGTGCAGTTAGGTGAGGAATAAAGGGGAATTTAGGAATAAAAGGCAGCACCACAAACTGTTGGTGTGTACCCACCACCAAGAACACAATGACCACGTGGGATGCTGTTGGCACCTGGCGCAGGGATACTTTTCTCCTCTTACCTCCGATCTCATCTCACTTTTCACTCCTCTCTCAGCCTCTCACATTCTCTCTCTCTCTCCCTCTGGCATGTACTAGGTAATCATCTCCTCTGCCTTACAAACCACTGTATAATCCAAGTGATCTGCACTAACTTGTAATCAATAAATTGCCAATCATCCAGCCATTTCAGGGTCAGTGTGCCTGACTTCTTCGGTACCCCTAAAGAACCTACTGCAAACGCTTCCTCCAAGTTCAGGCTGTGACAATTTGTAAGGCCACAGATGTTTAGTCCGCTGTCTTCAAGGCAAACTCCTCACTGATCTGAAGTTGTAAATTAATAAAACATTTGGTGCAACAACAATCCACATATTGATACCCAAGTATCTCTTAAATAAACCAGAACTAGTCAAGCTCATTCCTGTCTCTGTCACACCGAAAATCACATGACAAATGCACCGTGAGAGCTGATTGATTATAGCTCACCTAACCAGCAGAGGTTAACCAGATAGCCATATTTCAATTAAAGAAAACAGCCAACTGTTGCATGTCTTATTATCACACTAAAACATCTTGGCAACAATTAATAGCTACCCAAATCACAGAAATAGCTTTTATTATTTCTGAAGCAGCTACTTTCTTTGACCATAATGACTAAGAAAAAAGAAACAGATGTTTCTGTTGCTAAGGAGACTGATAAAAATGAGATAAAGCAAATATTGAGAATACTTCATTTCAAAAAGGAAAATTCCTTCCATTTGGATTTAACTACTTGCTTTGTAACCAGCAGCACAGATCACTATGAAACAAAACACCAGTCTTCAGGAGGTGCAGATGCTCATTGTCAAAAGCGGGAATCTGCATCAGCAGCTCCATTTCCTCTACAGCGAGGGAAACTTCAACTGCTCGTGAAATGTGCCACATCACTGTCATGACAAAGCTAAAATTAAGAAAAAAAAAAAGATGATGCTATTCTGTAAAACCAAAAATGTCCCTACCAGCAGGCAGATTGTTTTAATGTCCATGTTCCTATCACTTTAATTGAACGCATGTTCTAGAAGCATGAACCAGATTGCAGGAGGGATAAAAGCTAGGCCAGTAAAGATCTGTATGAAACAAAGCTGTTTCTGCTGCACATGTTCGAAACAACAAGGTTATATCCATCTGCCATTAAAATAGGTGAGCAGGTGCTAGGATTAAAAAAGCTCAGAAATTTAAAAAATCTAGCTACATTATCAAACCAAAAAAGTAAAGTTAAATTATTCTGCCGAAACCTGTACTTTTAAAGTTAGGTATATTTTGGTTTTCTATAGTGGATCATGCAAGACAATAGCAGTCATTACTGGTTTTCCACTTCAGGTCACTGTAGACTTACTAACATTGTGAAAAATGTTTATGTAAATGACAAACTTGTCATTGCCTGTGCCTTGTATAAGGCACAGTGAGACTGAGAATAAATAACAGCTTGAAGACAATTGGCAAACCGCAACCCTCCCTGCATACAACTTCAAATTTAAAAACAGAATAAAAGTGTAGAACAAAAACTATTTGTGCCATGAATCATTTCGCTTCATATACCTACTGGAATTGCGACACTGCTATGCTTCAGCATAATCTTGTCACTCTCCAATGCCCCACTGACATGTTTTTCTACTGCATTATTAGCACCTTTGGAGGACTCCCTATTACTCAGAATTGATTTATTCTTGCAAGGCATCTTGCTCACTCTAATATGGCCTTTCCTGCAGTCAAAAGCAGCCATCTCCGGGATGATATCTGAGCCTGCTTTCAGGCTTATAGCAACTGATTCACATCCCAACTTCAGTGGCCAATATATAGCTGTCATGTGGAGTACCGACGGTGGTAGCTCTTCCTGATACCAAAAGGTTTGTTAGCGCTGAATGTTTTGGTTTCTGACTGCGATGGCAGCTTAGCTCTATCTACTTCTGCTTTCATTCTATAAATTTTGACTTTTTAAGATCCTATGCAGGCAGATATAGCTTGCTGACTAATGGTTAACTTGTGGTTTAACCTCAGACTGACTCAGAAATGAAGCATATTTTATAACAGGCATTCAAAGCCTAACAAACAAGTTCATACCTGCTGCTTCCCTAAACACAACGAAAAGTGAAGGGAAAACATGGAGAAAAAAGGTCTACCTCCACAAGAGTCCTTCTCTTAAAGATTTCTTCTCTTGGCTTTACATACACAAAAATAAGCTGCTCTTCAGGGCAAAGGCACTGACCTGCATTGGAATGACTGGAAGTGAAATGCAGCTTCAACCACTCATTCCTCACATGTCCTCTACTCCACTGAAAACATTTATCAGACACCTACACAGTCACAGTACTCAAACTCCAGTCACAAAGTAATTGCTAACAGAGGGCTCCTTCCAAGAAGGATGCTGACTGCAAACCTTTTCCTTTTCATGGTGCAGCTCTGAAATAGTTCAGCTCTGGATTCATCATCAAACATGAAGGACTACATCACTCTTGGGCACACATAATTTCTTTTGTAATCACACCAAGTTTCAAGTAAAACTTCAGAATCGGTTCCACAAAGATGTGAAATTGCCAGTTCAGAGATTTCAGCACAGAAAAGATAAAACATAAATAAAGGACAGATTACCAAGAGCACCACAGCTGGGATTTTACATTTTCCTTCATGTCAGATACCCTTATTCAGTACCTCTAACAGGTTACATGGCAGCATTTCATAGGGCATCATCTATAATGAGCTGTAATTGTTTTCTTAGGGCTGTCCAAGGACAGTCACACAATGCTATTTCTAGTAAAGTCCTCTTTTGAGAAGTAGTCAGATGGTGAGTCAAATGTTTCCTTCAAGTTTGCATTCTAGGTCAGCCTACAACATTTTCCTGCCCATCCTCCCACCCACAGTCCTGTACTCTCATTGAAACACAAAGATAAGCTCTCTTAAAAACTACAACATATAGTTAGAAAGAGTCCAAGCACAAAAAAAATGTGTTTTCTTTGGGTTTTTATGTGTGTTTCTGTTATCCACAAAGACTTTTTAATACCAAATCTCATATTCTACTGAAGTATATGAAAAATATACAAATGATACAACTTCACAGCACAAAATATCATTTGGTTTTAGTAGAATTTGTACCTAACTTCAAGAGAATCATTATAAACTACTGAATACTACCATTATCTGTTTGTTACCACTCAACTTTGCATGCTACATACTAACCAGTCAAAAATCCAGCATTTCAAACATCTAGTTATGTTGGTTAGCACATCCTGTGATAACTCTGTGTTTTTATACAGTGAGTTTTCTCATTATGGTCACGGCTACAGTCCACTGTAGGTTTTCAGTTTTGTTGGGGTATTTTTTGTAAATCATCCTAGATTGGCTGTTCTGCATAGAATACTCCCATCTTCCATAGGCCTAGATAGAGAGGCCTAAATTTATTCACAATAAGATTCCATTTCTCATATGTTCATGCAGAACTTGAGAAATGATAGTTCTTCAGTTGTTTTCCAATACCAAATCTTGTGTTTTAAGAAAGGGTGCTAAATGTCTCTCCTAACAAGTATTTTGCAGTACTAAGACCAATGTGTGGGCGTATGTCCTGATAAATATAAAGCTACCCCTAAAACTAAACAGCTTAAACTCTACTGATGTTCTACTAACTTCCATAAAAAAGACAGAAAGGTAAAGGAAGTTTACCTCTTCTTTCTCAGAACAAGCTTGAGTAAAACAGATAGACATAATTTGCCAAAGCACGGTTACCAATCCTGCTTCTGTTATCATCATTCATATTGCAACGATGCACTTTAATCAAATCTATATCCCTGCTCTTTCATCAGGCTGAGCTATTGCTGATAATTCCAGGAAGCATCCATTTTACTGTATTCATTAAAAAAAAAAAAACAACAATTTTCTGATGCATTGTTTCTTATCTGGCATGCAGATTCTAGGTGAGTGGTGAGGAATGGTGAAACAACACTGTAGCGATTCTGATTTATTGGTTAGTTTATAATTTAGAGTAATTTACTTTAAGTAAGTTTTATGCTTGCACAAGATGGTATTCTGCCTTTGCTGCCAAAACAGTTATGCAGGAGAGAAAAATAATCAATAGCAGAAGTTACATTGGTTTTGTGGTTCCATTTCTGAGTGCAAATTTTTATTTATCAAGATCTGAGTGCGAGTTTGCTGTTTAGAAAAGAAAAGCCACACTATTCAAAGACACAAGTATGCAAGAGTCACTGGAAAGGAAATAATTTGCTTGAAGGAAGGATAAGAACATGCTTAAAAAATAAAACTGTTTACAAGACTACTTATTTACAGAATATAGACTTTTTCTTCACATCTATTGACTACTTTTTCAGCAACAAAATGAAAGGTAAAAAATGAGCTTATACAATCCTACGGAAGATAATCTCTTCAATGGAAATGGACTTTGGGCATTTGCAGTTTGCAAGAGGGTTGGGTTTTGGTGGTTGCATTTTACTTTGGGACTTTTGGTGGAGAACGGGGACGGGCAGGAGGGCAGGAGGAGATGGTGACAACACAGGATGGGACAGGGGTGAGACTGTGAGCACAGAACTATGCTAGAAGGGGGACAGGACCCAGGTAATTTAACTGTTATGCAAAGCAATAAGCACAAGTACTCTAGAAATTACTGTTAACCCTCACTGAAAGCATTTCTCAGGAGCTGTTTAAAACTTATTTGAGAACACACAAGTGTACCCAACTGGCAGAAATTGCCTTGGAACCTGGAAGAAACTATGTCAAGAAGTCTTTGATCAAAGACTGGCTCAAAACCAGTATATAGTGTTGGTAAATTGGAAAATAGATGAACGTTTCATATTATTTTGCACACTTCTGTTCCCTTGCAAAATCACTGGAAACTACCAAATCAAACATGGTGGAGAGGAATTTAAGCCTGGCAGTCAACAGAGGACTACTGCAGCAATTTCCTCTAAGTAGCTTTGATTATTCATATAGAAAGTTTCAAACTCTTTGAAACAGAGTGGCAGCCATAGAGGTGCAAAAAAATTCACATTGTCCAGACCCAAGACTAAGAAGAGATTTGAAGATGTCAGTAAGTGAGAGGCTGTTTTCTTCCCACTCCCACAGCAGAAAGGAATTTACAGTCAAGATGCATAAATCTAGGAAAATTAATTTCTCCTTGAGGATAAGTCCAGAAGGACTTTGTTCAAGAAGCTAAACTTGTTCTTTCCTTAAGGTAGTTTCTAAAGGCTTTAATCCACCATGATAGGATGATAGCAGACTTTGTTGAAAAGAAAACAAAGGAAACCACAAGTAAAAAAGCAAACTTAAATATACTGAAGTTACAGTAATGGCATCTGAATTACTCAGTGGATGTTTGACAGGACACAATGGAGGGAAATGAGGCTAAGATTTGTTTGTGAACTGATGGTGAGTCTTTGTCAGTTGCATAAAGAACAAATCAAAAGCCAGAAAGGGGCAGTGCTCAGAGGCTAGGCAAACAACACAAAAAGGAAGTAAATGAGAAGTTACTAGCACTGGTTCATCACACCAACAAATCCACAGGAACAGAAACTTAATGAGGGATATAAAGACTGAGACAGTACTGGTTCACCACTGCAAAGTCAACAGCAGAGTCTTCAACAGGCCGCAAACAAGTCACCAGTGCTAGGGACTGAAACCAAAACAAATCCCCCACCCTAAACCTACAGATAAGGCAAATTCATTGCGGCATGTTAAGACAGAACATCTCCCAGATCCCAAAGCCTCCAAAATAAAACTTCATATTAGATGTGTGCTCTGTGTGATTTTTTTTGTGGTTATTATTCACCTGTGCTAGGGGTCTGTGAGGACTCCTGTCTAAGCTGGATGAATTGGTGGAAACCCTCTCAAGCAACTACTTCCCTGTGAAGGAAGGCTCTCCTCCTCACAGACATCACAGGATTAAGGTCTCTTGTCCAAGCATGTGTTATGACTCACAGCAAACTCCCACGGCCATACAATGGAGAGCAGTAGGAAGGAATAAATTTTCTCTGTACCCTGAAAACTCTTCATGGCCTCGGTATTTTTTCAGAGCAGTGTAAAAAAACACAAATCCAGGATCTAGTCACCACTGCAAAAAGTTTAAATGGACACATTCTCAACCTCGGTTACTGCAGAGAATTACGAAGTGATTTTACATTTGGCTTTGCTCCTGATCTGCTGTCTGACCTTGATGTTGTTCAGGTTCTCTCATTAAAAAAAAAAGGCAGTAAACTCAAACAAACCAAGACTACCTTACAGAATTTTGACACTGAGTTACCAGTTGCTTCGAAATTTTCACTGAGGACCTAACTTCTGCAGCCTTTGCCTGACAAACTGCAGTTGAGACACAGAGCAAAAGTGAGAGCTTCTGGACCAATACCTTTTATCACTTAATGTTTGCTCTCTAGCAATTTGGTCTGAGAAGTACTTGCCAAACTGTTCTTTAACTATGTCAAGATGAGCTATGAAGATCCCTTAAAAGAGCTATATGAACTTTTGAATTAGTTTACATACACATTTATAATAGTAAAAACCATTTTCAGGAACCACTTATTGCATTTTTATAACAAATGATCATTTCTTTCTATTTTTTAAATGGGAATTGATCAAGTGAAGGTTCTATTTCCTTTACTCTTGATCCAGTCCTAAGCAAGACAGGCTCCTTCCTCTGCTGCTCACACTGGGGTAAGTGTATCACTGGATGCAATTACTTGAATTCCCAGTCTACATACAATATTATTTATATTATGGAGTGTCTTGTAAGCATTGAGAAACCACAACAGTGCAGGTAATTTGAAAGGGTCTTCTCTTCACCTTTCTTTGCACAGTATATATTATGGGATATGCAGATTTACAATGTGCCAAAGTGGCCAAGAAGGCCAAAAATATTCCGAGGTGCATTCAGCAGGCCAAGGGATGTTCTCTTCCCTGTCTACTCTGCTGCTCAGAGAGGTCTCGTTCTCTAGAGACTTTCAAAACCCGCTTTGATGTGTTTCTATGAAATCTGATCTAGGCATATCTGTATTAGCAGGGGACTAGATCTCCAGACATCCCTTCCAACCCCTACCATTCTGTGATTCCAGGATTCGCAATTTCATGATACCCAGCCATTCACACTGACTACATCATTTTTACTCTGTTAAGAACCTGAACAAAAAGCCCACTTAAGCAAAGGGAAGTTTCTCTTGATGCCAGAGGCAGCAGATTCCTAACATCCTCATTTGATCCTGAATTTGCCAGGATGGACAACTCCAGCAAAGGAAAATTCAGGCAGTTAGGAAAAAGGCCTATTTCTTTCAGTGAAGCATTCTGAAGTAATTCAGGGGAGCTGGAAAAGCCTGGAGTAGATTCAGTAAAGTGCTGAGAAAAATTGCTTTCCTCTATAAAAACACTTTCCCGCAGAGATCTTTCTAGACATTTTTCAGGCATAGATGAAGCACTTTGGTCGACAGTATAAATACATCTCAGAGCAAAACAAGATACAAAACTGAAGTTGTGACTACTCACTGAAAGGGGAGGTCACCAATGCTCTGTTTTGCAGTCCTTATGGGTTGTGTCTTTAGCTCATCAGGTGAGAGAGAATTCTTATTATGCAGGGCAATGAAAAGCAAGAAGGATCTGTCAGGAAGGAAAAAAGTGTAACTTTCAGAAAAAAAATGTAAAATAGTTTTAAAACCTTTGCCTACTACTATTTCAGTAACACAATCTACCCAATCTAGGATGAAAAAAACAATCTCCTAGATGCATCTTTCCTTATACCTCTCGTTTTCCCTTCTCCCTGTATCAGACTCAGAAAACTGAGCAATGAGATTGCTTTGTTACTCAATTTCTACAATACTAAAATTAGCAGAGAGGAATGGATTGGATCGTGCCCTCTCCACTCAGTTCCCAAAGAAAGATACGGCATTCTTGGATAGCATTCCTCTATTTTTTTTTTGATCAAGACATTTGCTTCTCCAGGTGTCTTCATTGTGAAAAGTTTGTTTTCAAGTACTCTTAGATGTCACCACCAACAGACCACCTGTTGCTTCCGCTGTCAATTTTTCTTCTCTTTTTCACTACGCAATACTGTATACTACCTGTTGGTTCCCACACTTTCTTCAGAATTTTCATTACCCTCAAAAGTAGGTTTGGAAAGGAAAAACGACCTAACATGTCCACAGCCTCACCAACTGATTTATTTTTCACCTGGTCAATGAAATAATCTAGATAGAGCCACAACCACTTGCAATATGAGTTGGAAAAAAAACAAGTTTCACCTTGCATTATGAAAGTGAAAAATAAGAAATAGCGGTGAAGAACTGATTGGTCATGCTGCCAAAGAAATTCACACAGCTGATAGCCACTGACTCAAAAAAATACAAAATCATCACAGGCTGGAAGTGGGAACAGATAAGCAAACCACCAACATGAGAGCCAAATGTTTCATAAACACACACAAAACCTCTATAAATACAATTTCAGGTCTTGCACTTTTAAGCAATTTTTTTAACGTTGAGAGTATTTAATTCTGCCAACTTGGTCTACTGCTTACAGTGACTTTAAATTAATGGTACTTATTTTTGGTTAAAAAAGAAGCTTGATGTACCAGCACTATTTAACTGCTGAGGTCTATCTCCCTGAAAATGAATAGACATAATTGTATTTCAGTCCAAAAGCTGTCCATAAAGCATCAATTATTTAAATAAGACAAAGAATTCGATACACATTGCACATTTGCAGGATGTAAAATCTTTAAGGCCAGAATCATGGCATAAGATCTCCTAAGAATATGAATCCATGTGAAAAAAAAACCACTGCTTTTAATTCACAAATGTGAAAGCTGAAACACAGATAACCTCACTAATTAGGGGCTGGAATGCAGTCTTTGCTTTCATAATCTCTTTTCACTATTACACTTACTGTCTTTTGTACAATCCTATCAACCAATGCATGAATGCAAATGAGACTTCTATTACATACCTCCTGCTTTGGCAATTCAGTGCTATTTACTGTCTTTGCTTACTATTGCCAATTCTTTTATATCTTTCCTGTTTGCATATCACTATTTCAGGGATTGCTGAATTCAGAGCGTAAATACTGGTAAAAGCAGCATCAGGTTACACTGAGATACCAATGATGATAATACCAAGAAAAAGAACGGGAAGCGATTTGTGACTTCAAGTCAGATTCACAAAGTGGTAGCCAGATGTCTAGGATGTTTTTTTAATCCCCAAGAAAGATCATATCACAGAGATTCTTAAAACATGATTATGGGAAGCTGTTGACTAACAAAGACATGTGGGCACGCCCAGCAAAAGCTGGAAGTACCACAACTTCAAATGGCAAACTGGAACAGACAGCACTCCTGCTCAGCCCCTCTCACACCGCACTGCCACCAAGCCACTGCTGGGAGCCCCACCATGCACACCACCTCTTTTTGACTCCTGTGCTACTACCAGGTCTCCTTATGTAACAATTAGTGGGCAAGATATAGAAGGTGATGAAAAAACGACTTTAAAAGCCTGAAGTAAACACAGAGTGCTACAGCCATAGCAGAGGTCTAAAAGCATTTAATTTTCTTCCTCTTAGGACACTGTGAAAAAATGCTGTAGTGCTACAATTACTGCTTTCAGTTTCTCTTTGGCTTGTTTCACTGTAAGAAGGCCAAGGAAAGATGGAAGAGTCTAGCTCAAATTGAACAGAACCCAAAAACTCAACCTAAGTACATAGAGCAAATTAATTACCAAATATAAAAACCAGTTTCATGTTTCCTTATAGGGCTTCCCAGTAAGGCACTTCTTACCAAGACTGCCTCAAAATGCCATCTGACACATTCAAATGTCTGCAAATTCTAATGAGTAATTTTTAACCTTGATGTGCAGTTCTGCCAGAGGACAGCTGAAAAACCTTTATAGGCATCTACTAACATAAACGAGTAAGCAAAACGAAGCAAGAAAGGAAAGAAAACCGGACCAGGTGGAGTCGTTCCTTTCAAACTTCACAATAATAAACAGCAGATTCTTCAAATTCCAGCAGGTATTACCCAACCAACAGAAAACCTGAGTAAAATCTTTTTCAGAGAAGTCATCATATCCCATTACTGGCCTGTCACTGACTCTTAGTGTTTCTGCAGACTCTGTCTCTCTTCTAATTCATTAACATCTAATGAGGAGAGATGATTATTTTCTAAGCAGCAGGAGGAACAGAGCACCTCTCTAGTACCTTTCTAGTAGGAAAAGCAGCTATTTGCTCCACAGCCGTACCGCAAGTTTAGATAAAGCCATCACCAAACAGTCAGTTCAACTGGCAAGATTAATGAGAAATAAGTTTGCACTGGCAATTAAGTTTAGAAGTGCAATTTTGCCAGTTTCACTGTCGTTAACTGCAGCACCTGCCCATGCGCTGGCAGAGGCTGCAGGCCGAGCTGCGTGAGGAGAGGCCGAAGCTGCCCGGCACTGGACGCAGCCGGTTCCAGCCGGCTCCGGCCAGCTCCGCAACAGCCCCACTACCACAGCTTGCTTATGTCCCCCAGATCTGGAACTCCAGCGGGTGCCAACCGGTACAAACACGCAACACACTCAGGCCATAGTCTATGCTGCTGCTTCACTTTCAGCTACCATCAGCAGCCTCAGTAACCACAGCAAGTGTCCCTTACAGGAGCACAAAGGGAGTTAATTACATGTAAAGAAAGGCTGTAAATTACTTTGAGAGCCTCTGGAACAACTGATACAAAAATCCATAAATTCACCGAATGTTACAAGACCTGGTCCCTACAGAGCACCCTGCCAGTACTGCTCAGACGTTACCTACAAGCAGTTACAGACTTGCAAACTTTGAGAGAGGATTTGGCATGCTCCATGCTGTTGCATGCCTTGCCCTTGTTAATGATTAATTAATGAGCCATGTTTCTTAGCTGAAGGTTATAGATTACACATGCAGTAATGACAGAAATGGAGTATCACAGCTGCAAGCATATAAAAGCCAGGGAACTGCAAACTCTGTGTACCATAGAAAATGTGTATTTGATCCTGGCCAGAGCACACTTTGCATTGCAGTCTAGTATTAATTTCTTTATTTTTTTTCTTTAGTTATTAGATCATTTAGTGGAAGGTAATCGCCCACTGAGCATCACTGAAATGCCTTCCTGCTCTTTCTTGAAGATGCTGGTCTCAGGCACTGCCACACTGGCATGCCCAGTGCCATGCAGCACTAACCGCTCAATTCTCACTGCACCCGAGAGGCCACTACTGTCATTTCATTGGCTGGGCACAGGAAAATAGGAAAACTAATACTACATACCCAGTTTCATAGCACTTAGCATTATACAGCACTTTGCATGCTCCAAGCTCTGTATGTCTTCAACTGTAAGCTAAGAATTATAAACATTTTTATAACTTCAGGTAACCAGTAAATAAGCAATAAGTAAGCATTTAAGGAGAACATGTCAGTTAAATGGACAAATAGAGGTCCATCAATAATTTAATGAGTGAGGAGCAAGCCAGAAGAATTAATTCATTTCTCAAAAGGAAGAAAAAGGAGTTATAAGGAGAAAGCAAAGTGTCTGAGTAAGATTCAAGCAAGTTACTCTGGTGTTGTGCAAGAGAACGGGGAGAAACAGTTGCAGGCTATGCCCACCACAGCCTATGACTCAGTAAAGCCTCAATTCTCCATGACCAACAAGAAAACAACTAATTATATCTTGATACTCAATTTCAGTTTCGTTTTTCTGTTCGAAGCAGCTCAACTAATCAAAAAAAACCCCAAAAAACCCAAAAACATTAGTGTCACTGTGGAAAAGAGACCGCAGCACAAACCTGAGAATTACTAAGAAGTGCAGTGCTGGCGCATCTACATGCAGACACAATCACCTCAACAAGCAATGTGACTCGACTGAGTCCAAGGGATTGAGTAAAATGACATAAACAAATAGCCAAGTAGATAACAACCAGAGCAAATGGATCAGGAGCTTCAGTTGTAAGCATGAAAATAAATATAAGACTGTATTTACCATTACTTTGCTCTGAGAGTTTCCAATTACAAAGGATAAAATCAAATGAAGAATAAAACATAGAGTGAAAATGTCAGAATATTGTTAACTTCCAGAACTACTGCTTAAGCTCCAAGATTGCCATCATGGTAACTGGATTCAAACGTGAGTAGATTGTTGTTTAGGTGAAGCCACAAACATCAGGAGAGAAAGAGAGGAAACAAGAGGTGGATAATCCCATTAGGTCAAATACATCTCACCTAAGGATGAAAGGAACTAGGGCTATCTGAAAGTGAAGGGAACATCAGCGGGAGAAAAAGCAAAACCCGTTTCTGTCAGCCTTTTAGCGCTGCTAGGAGCAGCAGCTGGCTCAGATTTATGGCTGGTCAACACCTGAAATGGATTTGCAGCCTTGCTAACACACCCTGCAAATAAAAGCCTGGTCTTTACATTGCACCAGCCACCAATAGAGAGGCACTGAAAGCAGCTTCAAGCATTGAGAAACATTCTTGTGGTGGGAAAAAGGAAAGTGCAACTATTCACAGCACTATCACCAGGCACTATTAGAATTACAAGTGTAATTTTCTTTGGATATATGAAAAACTTATCATTCCAATAAATGAAGAAGAGTATTTTATGAAAAATCAATGGCAACTGCAGTTTCAAAGTGTCTTTGGATAAGAGTTGTTATTTACATGCCTACTGAGCTACCCTGTATATTGTCTCCTTAAAAGGGATGAATAAAGTAACTCCAGGAGAGTCTCTCATTGAGAGACATAAGTGTGTGTATAAATATCTATATCTCTATCTATGTTTTTTTCAGAGGGATACTCTCATACAGCTCTCTATAAGAAGAGCAGCTAAACTGAGTTGAAGACACTTGCACTTGAAAGCCTGGATCAGAATGCCTCTGTTTACCTCATCTTTCACAGGTATGCGTTCCTAGCATTCCTATAAACTGTCTACACCACAACAAGAATACCACAATGCCCAGCTCTTTACATTAAATAGTCCAAGTCCCTCTGTGGTTCGATCAGATCTGAAGAGAATAAACAATACAGCAGTGATCATCTTCCCCTCCCCTGCCTGGGTACTCAGGAGGAAAACATCCCCTCCCAAAGCCACGAGGCACGCAGGTCTCCTCGTCCCATCCTGTGAACAGCACTGCAAACAGCAATACGGCAAACAGTGGGCCCTGCACTTAACAAATCCCCCTTGGACAAAATCATACCATTCGGAGGAAAGGACACCACAGAGAAAGCTGACAGGTACCTTCCTGACTCTCTCCATACGAAAAACAAGGGACATCAAATAGAACTTGCAGTAGTCTGGTTTAAAACATTTTTTTTCCTTCCTGCCCCCGTCCTTAGAAAAGGTTGTTTTTTACACAGCAAATTCACATTTGCTGGGGAGGCCACAAGTTTACAAGGATCTAAGCAAAAGCAAGAAAGATCCACAGGGGAGAACCCTACTGAGATTTTCCATGCAGCTGAGACCACATCCAGCTCAGGAAGTCCAGGGACCAAAAGGGCTAAAAGCCTGGGAAAGAGTAAGTGGCATTTCAATTATGATTGCCTCTTTTACTGTCCCCAGGTATCCACTTACAGCCATCGATCTGAACCAGTATGGCCTAGATTCTATTTCTTGTTCCTTCTAGCATCTCTTTACCTCTGGCCACAGATAGAAAATAATTACTTGGCTTGATACCCACCAGCTCATCTTGATAATGTCTTTTGCACTGGCAAATGAGAAGTTATATTTTCACCTTTCCCCAGACTATTAATCCAATCACAGAACTCTAAGTCAGTGCATCAAACTCCATCTATTAACTTACATATTTTGCCCCACAGGATGGTATGATTTAGAGACACAAAATCAAGCCACAGAATTTAAAAAAACAGGCATTTTGAGATCCTAACCCCCTTCAGCAAACAGCAGATTCAAAAAACCCTGACAGTTCACAGTTCATTTCTGTCCTTTCATGATTTCTTTAATTACCGATAGCAGCCACTCCGGTTTACTACCTGGCACAAAGACCATACATTGCCAAGAAGGATTTCACCTGTAAACACATTCTCTACTGTATACAGTATTAGTCATTCATGAGTGGCAACGGCAATGAGAGAGCAAAGTAGTACCTTGATTCTTATACATTGCTGCTAATGAGCATAAACAACTTTGCACTGAGGTGTATTGTTTGGAAGTGTGAAAAGCTAGAAGGAATATTTCATCCCTTTATATTTATCCATATTGAAAATATCTACATATGGCCAGGAACTGCCTTGATATCCTCTTGAAATATGAGATGTCTTACAGCAAAACTATTGTAATGAATTTTCCCATCTCTAAGTGTAGCACTGCTCTAATGAAACGGTGACATAAAACTACATGGTTGGTCAATTCGTGACACAAACTAAAAGGACAGCTGAGTGGCAAGCCAGAACTGTCATCTGAAATCAGGGCATATGACAAATGTAATGTGATTTGAAATTCAGATTTATATTGGGCCTCATTAAGCACTTTAGAGAAATTCATACATCTTTTGATTGGGTCCTTCTTTAAAAACCTAATTACCTTTACAGAATGATGTGCATAAATACACAACAATACAGTATTTCTAAATCATATGATATTTTAACATTACATTTTTCAAGCCTTATCATTTCTAAGCTATGAAAGTGGAAAAGGCAAGAGCCATCACAGTTCATTAAAAAAACACAGGCAACAAAAAAATGATTAAAAAAAAGGTAGCTTATGTACTGGATGTTGCTTCCAAAATAATTGCAAAGTAGGCAGCAGCAAATATTCAGAGAATTCAGAAGCAAGTTACCAGTTGTCTTTTAGGTAAGAGTTATATTTATCATCTGCAGTTAGAAACTGCAATTTAAATACAGATTTGTTTTTTTAATGAATGTCCTGTTTATTATTTCTAGCCCTTGCCTCTCTCAATACCTGTCAACTCCTTAGTTTAGGGCTTAAGCCAAGAGTCTGACACAACACAGCAACATAGCTTGTGTATCTGGAAATGCTTATGGCTTATTAGTAGTCCCTCATTAACAGAAATAATTTCATTTGGTCATTAGCTCCTGAAGAGCCACGTGTACATTCTTTGCCAGCACAAGATTCAGAGAGTGTGGTTTATTCATTTGCAAAACCTGCCTGCTCAGTCTATTTACATGGTGATCATTTAAAAAATAAAAAAGAAAACGTATTTTTAGACTGTAATGTATTTACTAATATAAAGGGGGGAAAAAAAGCCAAACAAGCGACTTGGTTGGTTTGTTGGGTTTTTTTAAATATACCCTTGGGAAAGCAATGCATAGAGAAAGCAACTTTATATTCACCAGGAGATTTGGTGCTGTGAGGCTAAGCGAAATGCCATCTTGCCAAGTGCAGCATGATTATTGTGCTCCCAGATATTTTTATTGCCAGTGCTCTACACTGAGCAAATGGGACGATTTCCAAACTTGCAGACATTTTCAGTGCACACACATCGATAAACATGCTGTACGTGCTTTCATTTTTACAAAGCACAGAAAAGACTCAATGCAACAAATGAGCTTAAAGACCTCAACTGAGAGTACTGGTATATTCAGACTCCAAGTACTGGATACTACCTAAGTGAACATAAATACACTTAGGATTTTCAGGTATTAAGAGCTAAGGCAGTGTGAAGCTATACATAGCCACTGATAGAGCTTATATGGACACTGATTGCACCCAGCTTTGCTAATTTGCCTCAGTAATTGGCAAGAAGTTTGAATGAGTTCCCTTTTACAATGAAAACAGTATCCTCAAATATCCATGCATATATCAGCAAGTCAACTTTTAGGTGACAAATCTCTGGAATACATGACTAGTATTTGAATTTCAGAGAACACAATTTCTAATGACCTTCTGAAAACTGCATGTTGTAAAAAAGAACACCAAGAGTTACACCTAAGTGCTCAGTAATCCAAACCAAATATTGCTGACATAAAAACCCATGAAGTACATAGCACAAAACTTTATAAAGATAATGGCTAATAATTTGTAATATGACCAAAGGGAAAAAAAAAAAAACCACCAGGCTGCATGATACCTTCTGTAGCTATGACTCACAAATGCTGTCTGAGTGACTGCTAGGTTTAAGTTTCTAAAATATTTTCTACATTATCATGCCACTTGCAAAGAATCCTCAAGAAACCATCTTGAGGACAGACTGTCACCCAACTTTTATTCTCACATAGTGATGCTGAGTTTCCCATATTTTTACACCTCTTCCTGGTGTAAAGGAAGAAAATTTTCACATGTAGGCTATTATTCAGACCTTTTCTTTCCCAAGTAAGAATCTTTCTTCTGCAACATTTACTCCTAAATACTATGGTGGCCAAATTATATTCAGGACACGTTTGTGCACTGCACACACTTTCGTGTATTGCAACATGTGGAGAGGCTTAGAGCTGGGACTGCTCAGCCTTGAAGCAGGGAAGGCTCAGGGGAGATCTCACCCACCTAAACATCATGGAAGGCAAGGTGTAACTGAAAAGAGCCCACTGACAGGACAGGCAGCAAGGAGCACAAACCGAGGCACAGGACATCCCATCCTTTCCAGCACAGGCAAACACTGGAACAGGATGCTCAGAGAGGCTGTGGTGTCTTTGTCAGTCAGGATATTAAAAACTCAACTGAAGAAAGTTCTCAGCAATCTGCTCTGTTTGATCTGGCTTGAACAGGGAGCCAGACTAGCACTCCAGAGGGACTGTGAAAGTAGGAGGAACTGAAGGTAGGACTCCAGAAGTTCCTTCCAGCCTCAAATATTCCATTACTATTTATCTTTCAGTATCTTCTATATGCTGTAATAACACAATCTAATATTTTTCTTTTTTTGGAAAATATTTTTTTTATTGATCCTCCTCTTGTTGGTTTGTTAAAGGTAATCATTTCATACTGTACTCAAGTACAAGAGCTAAGAGCTTATAAATGGGCGTTGCGTATATGCCCTTGAAAGTATTACGGGGCTAAGCATTCCTTTCCTGAGCTGTGCTTGCTTTCTGTCCATTCAATAATATCACTACAAGGGTGGTAACCATTGCACTTGATTTTGGAAACAAAAAAGCAAGATAGGAAAAGAGCAACAGTTTACCAAAACCAAATTAAAATTAGTCTAACAAAAACCGATCACTGGAACAAGGAGGAGGATATAAAGACACACTCTTAGTATCTGATGATCCAGTTCTATGAAATTTAACAGAGGGCAGTGCTCCTGAAGACATTAAACTCCCTTGAGCATTGAGAAAACCTGTCAGATAGTAAAACAAGAAATCTGAATTAGCATCGCCACTGAGAAGAGAAATCTGAGGGTAGTAACTGTTTGCTAGCAGACCAGATGCCACTCAGCACGTGAGTCATCCAGGGCCAGGCAGAAGCGCTGCTGATGGTTACACAGGGCAGGAGGAAACTGCAGAAGGTATTGCAGGAAGGTTTAAAGAATGGAGGAACATGGTAAGTGGCATTACTGCAGGGAAAAAAGGACAAGGGCTAGATCATAGGAAAAATGGACAGAAACTGGTAATTCTTCAGGTGGGACGGTTGCTGAGATCAGGGACGAATGGCAAAAATCTGCAGGCAGCGGAAGCTTCATTAGTTTCACTAATCACAGACCAATTTGTTTACAGGAAAGTATTTTAGTTTGTTTGTTGTTTGCCTTACAAGGATGAACAGGTGTCTTAATATATTCTGTATGTGGAGTAACAGAGGAACAGCCTATACTGAAAGCACTCCGTTCAGGTTCAATTTATAAATGGAAAAGTGATTCTGCATTCAACAGGAAGGATAAAAACGGTATCCTGCTGTTCACAGTGGGAGACAGAATTTAAATATCCTGTAATATAATTTGGTACATCACCACATGTCAGCCTTGACTTTCCTAATTTACACCAGTACGTTCTCACACACGAATAAATCTTTTCAATTCAAGGCGGTAACTTCTGATTTACACCAGGGCAAATGGAAGAGCATGAGGCCCTTCTTATCTTAATAAAATTTGTCATCTGCTATTAAACACATTAATGACAGATATAATCATATGTTAGCATCGCGTTACAAGAGAAGAATATCGGCACAGGATTGAAAGGGGGAAATAGATTACTGTTTGCTGTGAAGTCATTTACACCATCATTCACAAAAATCAATTAACAGGTGACAGTGTTTTCCAATTTCAGTTGCTGTTTAATTAAAAGAATTAATCAAAACACAACTAAAAAGAAGTCAGAAGCGCTCACTTTGGGGAAAATGTTTGTAAAGGATGGCTTTAACTTACATAATTACATTCAATTTTAGATGATGAAAGGTCACAACAAAGGTATCATTTCTTTCAGTAAATTCACACCTTAAACAGTACGGAGGAACACGTGTTCTCCTTCAGGTCCCAAATTCTTCCATGGTACAACGGTGACTGGCCACAGATACACCATTTGTGGCCGCCAATGCAACAAGTCGCCAATCATAACGCAGTAACTCTGCCTACACGAACATTCACTTCACACAGCCCACTTAAACGTCCTTAGAGGACAGCTCTCGGCATTCTAACTTTCGAGCTGAAGTGCCCTCTGCTGGCCACCAGTCCAGGTGTCTTGGCTCACACATTTTATACCTAAGGGGTTTTAAACTTGAAACTTCATTGGAAGAGGGCACACAGACTGCTGTAAACGCAACTAATTTAATTGTTAGCACTTAATTTCCTTCTTATGCCGGGATAGTCTGGATTAGGAAAAATTATAAAGGGGGTTAGAACTTTGCACCAAAAATCGAGACTTCATTGGCTGTGCTCAGATGTTTTACTTCTGTGGCTAGATGACAGGCAGAAGAATAAATAAGAAAAGATGAAGCAGGAGCAATGCTAAGAACACCAAGAGAGCAGGTGGCTATCACCACAGACTAGAAGATTAAATGTGTAGGAATAAAGACTGCACAAGAGATTCAGCATGGAGATCCAAGAGAGAGCATATGAAATCCAATTTCATCATGAAGTAAACCATTAGGCAGCTACATCCTTCCTCTTCTCCATACTACAAAATGCAGTTGCTAAAGGCTTTATGCTGCTTCAGGCTGTCACAGCATTCAGAATGAAAGAGACAGAAGGACTGAAAACAAATACACTGGGAAAAAGATGTTAAACCTGGTCTTCAACACAGAAGTATGTCCTGGATCAGTAGAGAGGGGGGCAGAGAATGCAAGTGACCACAAATACAGGCCCAAGACACAACTAGGAGAAAAGGAAGTTAGGTATCCTTTCAAGGTGTGTGTGGTGGGAGCGGGGAAATCAATAGAGAAAGACTTTGTGTTTAGCTAAATTAGATTTCAACCCCGAACTTAACTAGGATGATGAAGTCAGATGCCTCCGTTTCTCCAGTCAGGAGATGAGTAGGTAATTCTCTATTTCTCCTTCAGAACCTCCTCTGAATCTACAGATGCCTATGTACTCCACAGCTACTTCGTTTGATTCCCTTAAGCTATGCAGCAATCTAGTTCTTCAGAAGCTCAGCAGGGGTAACAGGAGACTTGTCTATCTTCGAGGAAAGAGGACAGCTTCAGACAAAGAATATCACCTATGTGAAGTGACTAAACTCCTGAGAGATACTGGCCTGGACCTGAGAAAAAAAAAATTACTGTCAAGCTGCTCAATCTTCTCTTCCCCTTACTTTGACATGGAAATCCTTCATGAAGAAAACAATGCAGAGAAGAGATGTTTTCTTTCTCTTAGAGATTATGAGCCAAAAAATGTGTTTTTAGGGTAGGGTGTTTCCCTAGTAGAAACAAAACCAGGACTAAGGCAGTAAGAAGGATCAATAATCCTAAGAACCACAATTAAAACCTAAAATTTAACTCAGGCTGCCCCTACATGTATTTTGTCATTCTTCTCACTAGCACTACTTAGACGTCTATAATAAAACAAGTATCATCCTCCAAAGGGCAGGTGAAGAAATCAGCTTTTTTATGCTTCCTAGCTGAAGGAACTGATAAAGGATACCAACTATTAAGATGCATCCAGATCATTAAGTCTTTTTCTACAAAGAATTTCCATTGTTATCAGTTACTTTTCTCTGTTAAAAAAATATTTCATGTAAAATTCAAGCTCTAGTAAAAACTGACAGTGTCTTGTTAAAAAAGTGCTTGCCAGAGCAGTTTCAGGATTATTAGGCTAAATCGTCTACTGTATTACATGCACTTTAATGTCATCAATAAAGGTGGGGGGGAGACAGGGGGAGGTGCATAACCAGGCTTAGTAAGTTTAGCCAAAATACAGACACTGCCTTTCAACCATTTGCCAATAGTTCCAAGCTTTCTGGAACAGACTCTTGCCACACATCTGTGATGCTACTATCCAGTAAATCAAATTTTTAAAATGTAGCCCACTTCATAGCCATAAAAACAAGGCCAGACTCATGCTTCCACATCACTAGAATGACCTTGAAATAATGACAAGATGAAGAGGTACCCTTCATTTCCCTGTGTAGTTTAGACATACACGTACCAAAAATACTGCTTTTAGTTCTGCTGTTGCAGCAATAGGTGGCACTGTCAAATACCACTTTCAGAAGTCTCTATTTTGCACCACACTGTCCTATATTCAAGTGGAACATCTGCAGGGAAATGTGGTGAACGTTATTTTCCTTTCTGCTTTCCTTAAGCAGAACGGAAAATACATCTTGCAGTTGTTTTGGTTTCTGTTTCCAAGTGTGGCAATGCTCAGGCACAGCTTTACAACAGTTAGAAACTCAACATAAATCTGTTATTATTTTGAAGAGCATGCTGCTTTAGACAAGTGGCAAGCAGATAAACACGCCACGTGCTCCAGTAATCTGCATTATAATGTATTAAAAAATGAAAAGCACACTGTTAACATAGGTATTCTTCCAGCACTTTCAGCTACCTCGTAGTGGTCTGTTTTAAAATACATAATCTAGTTTTCCCTTCACTTTCCATGGTTTCCCTATTTGTAGATAATATACATGATTGGCAAGTAACTCAACTTAGCTTTCTAAATAAGCACATTGCTACTGTCTTCCTTCAACTTTCGACCATCTTGTTCTTTCTTCTAAACTCACCAGTTTCATTCTCCGTGCAACATTCGCCTTTATAGGCTGCTCTCTTTCCATCTCCCACTAGTGGTATGCTGGCTCTGCAGTACTTATTTCAAAAGATGCTTAACAGCTGCAACAGAGAATCAGAATCCTGAGCTCAGTATTTAAGAGGTTGATCGTGTACATAATAATGTTTTTGAGACTTGCCACTTCTCCTGTGTAGTTTCTGAAGATCCAACTCCCATATAGCATGCTTCTCACCTAAGGAACACACTTCACAGGAAAGAACTGCACAATGGTCTTGGATTTTAATTTCTTTTGTTTCAAAGTAAAATGCACTGGAAGCTCAGAAAAAAACCTTCTGTTTGTCTCAAATCAAGGAAAAAATTAAACATCAAAGTGTTTTCTTATGTCTTTTGGCTACGATGGCAAAACTATGAATCAGAGAATGCCAGGTTGAAAGGGACCCAAAGAATCATCTGGTCCAACCTTTCTAGGTGGTAGTGTAGTTGACATGAGATGGCCCAGCGCTCTGGCAAGCTAAGTCTTGGAACTGTCCAATGTATAAGAATTCACTGCTCCCCCAGGAGATGATTCCAATCTCAACTGTTCTCATTGTGAAAAATGTTCTTCAGGACATCAATGAGAACTAGTCCTCCTCATCTCTTGTCTTTTCCATGGGACTCCTTGCAAAAAAGGGAGTCTCCATCCTCCTGGTAGCCACCCTTTATGTACTGGTCTATGGTAATAAGGTCTCCACTAAGTCTTCTCAAGGCTGAACAAACCCAGTTCAGTAAATCAGTCTTAAAATGACTACATGCCATTAGGCAACCTTTCACTCTTTCTCCACTGACCAGCCACATCCTTGCAGCTTCATGGCACTTTCTAATGCAAAGCATGCCCAGACTGCACTGACAGTGTGCTGACATGACATGCTTCACTTTCCATTGTCCACTGTCCTTAGCCATTCATTACCCTCACTGGTGTTCCTACAGAATAATGACACACTTGGCCTCTGCCTATGACTAACACATTTTGCTACAGGGCTTCTTTTAATTGAAACACATAGAATATACTTCCCATTTGGGAGCAACAAGCAAACATTTAGTACAGAACTTACTTGCTTCCTCCACTGGCAGAAAGCAAAAGTATGTTTTTAAGTAGGGACTATGTGGCTGCCCCAGCTGTAACCAAACCTGGAGATTCCCACTGTGACCTGAGACACACTGACTATAAATTTCTGCTGTGCTGAAAGATGCCTTCTACTGAGAAAACCTTTACAGATAAAGAGTTTCAATCACAATTAAACACATATGAAATTTCTAGAAAGTTTTCTCACTTTTCAAAAATATAACCCCCCCAAAACAACTAACAAACAGAAACCAAACAACTGCTTTATAACCTGGTATCCATGTAATGATTTCAATTCTAAACAACCAGAATGGTTTAACTATAGAATGATTTAAAGTAGAGCTTAGCCAAAACCCAGCAATCAGCTCGTAACTACAGCAGATGTTTCCCCAGCTGAAGTCACTCAGTCTAATTCTCTTGCCCAGTGACAAGAAATCAGACATCTAAGACTCAGGAACTGTCATATTTAGGTTCTCAGTGATAAGGAATTACTACTAGAAAATTTATCAGGCACGAAACTGTCACATATTTAAATGAGATGATAGCTTTGAATGAAAAAAATAAGTTCCCCAAAAAAAGGTAGCACATTTTGTTTTAAAGCCGTCATTAGAAAGAGTCTGACCTGCAGAAATAATCACTTCTTTCAAATCCAGCTGAAAGGAGACAGTTCAGCCATCTCACTGTCTGCCTAACAAGGTAGCAACATCCAAGGTGTGCAGCAAAGAACCCAAACAATCTCATATAGTATTCTGATGCACTGAGCAGAGATTCTTATTTTTAATTAAGGTAGAATTTCCAACTTCTGATATTAATCACATCAAATTTTTGATTCAATGAGTTCTTAGTTATGTCACCTGTATGTCAGCAATAAACCCCACTAATAAATACAATTACTATTAGAGCTCCAGTTTACATTTTCACCGTAATGTCCTTTATATGTTTAATCTGTGTCTTTGTAGCATGTTTTAATACCTCCTGGTTGCCCTGACCCCAGGTATGTGTCAAGAGTGCTTCATTTCGTGCCAGAGGTAAAATAACCTTGGCATAGGTGTATAAACACAGGAAACCTGTTACAGTCGTAGCCAGTCTGCAACTAATTAAAGGTCTCAGACAACTGGCATTCAGTCTGCCAGCTGGTAGTACTCACCTGCAGTAGGTGGAATTGATCCATGGTCAGGAAGTAACCCCCATGAACAGACTGATTCTGACCCATGAAAAGAGAAAGACTGGTGTTGATCTGCCAAAGATGGGCATGCCAAGCAGTGAAGCCTGCAGCAGAGCAATCACATTGACCTTGGCTTCAGCTCTCTTCAAGGGCTTCCAAGCCTGGACATTTTGAACTCAGCAACCATCACAGCCCACAAGGTATAATATAGCTCAGGCTTACCTGACTAATATTTGTAACCACTGACTACTCTTCACTGTTACTGGATAGAGCGCTCAGCAGTCGTACAGAAACACACACTTGTTTGAAGTCTGGGAATATCCCTGGCATCTGAGCCTCTCAGAAAGCTCCCATCACAGCAACTTCCCTGTCCCCTAGTAACGACAGCTGCAACATCTTCTACACCACCAACACACAATGCTGTGAGTAACAACTGAGAAAGCTATGTCTCAAAGTAGTGTCCTCTCCTTTATTAGGAGGAATACAGTAGGTTAAGATTGAAAAGGCAGGTCTGTGATGTGCAGGAGAAGAACTGTTACTGGAGAGATCAACAGGTATGCTCTACAATAATTTTCAATTTGTCATTTTGATTTCTATCCAAGAAGGGCATGTACAGCATTACATGTCCCAAACAATTCCATTTCTTTCAATGTAAATACCCAAGTTTGGCTGTTAAGGGCAGTAAATGTTGCACTGAGCATTTCTGTGAAGTCAGCTAGTGCAGATATCGCCTCAAAAAGCCATAAACTAAAAAGACATATATTATCTTCATTGAGCAATTAAAATGAAATTTTATTTATGAAAGTTTGGGATATTCCAGCATGCTTTAAAAAACAAGAGTAGACTGCATAAGTAATACCCTTTTAGAGGACTTCTGAAAATAAGCTACCAGTAAATCTTCCCTGCATGTGGAACAATATTAAATTTCAGTTCTGCCTCTAGCATAATTAAGTATCCACAACAGCATAAAACCTTCATTAAATTATGGTGTTTGGAGTGAAATGTAAATTTGTCTTCAGATATGAGGTTGATATTTCAACCCCTTTGCAGCCTGAATATCATTATGGGATGTGGAAGCGGGGGGGGGGAAGCCACAGAAGAAGAAAAAACAATTATTGAGCACTCCTCTGGGTACTGCATAATCATGAAAGATAACAATTAAATATCCATGTCTCTGCCACCTCCCCCCATGGGATAAAATAAAATAAAGAACCAAAAAAGCAAGCAAGGGATACTTGCTAAGTGCAGCCTCACTGGAAACTGTAATTACTTTATTACTTCTTATGACACTCACATGGAAGTTATTTTTTTCACATCAACAACCCTCTTCATAGACAACAAAAGCAAAACCAAAAAGCTCTTTACAGAATAAAATAAAAAAACAACAACAAAACCACCCAAAAAAAACCACCAAAAAGATTCAGTTATGTATCCACTCATAATCTATCACACTTGGGTCAATCTTAGCAGCAAGAACATGGTCTGGCTGCTAAGACAGTGAAGCACAACACCGGCTACATTTCACCAACTGGAACAATTTCTGTCACCTCCTTGATCCAGTTACCAGGGAGGACATCTGCTGCTCCATGAAGATCCTTCTCACCTATACTCATAGTGCCATCAGACAGCCCTGTTTTCACAAGCTTCCGCATCCTCAAGCAGAAATCCATCTAACACGTGGATGTACTTAACACTGGTTGATGGTTGTGGCCAGCATGTGCCCTTGTCTGAAGGCATCACTACTGCATCAGGCCATTCACTCCTACAGCAAGATGCAGTATGTCAAACCAAAATATCCAACTTCTTGTACGTAAGGCAAACTTCCTGATCTGAACATCTTGTGGTTACAGTTGGGACCGGCTAAAGCATGTCTTAAGCCTGAGAGTGACACTGCATAAAGCAACAGGAAACTCAAAACACAGTACCTGATGCGTGACCAAACAAGAATAATTCTAAAACTAATTAAAAGTAACAATATACTTTAAAGACAGTAAGAAAGATGACACTAGATCAAGTTTAACCAGAATTGTCCTTGATTTTAGATTACATTCAAACACCCTTTCATTTGTGTGTATACCTCCTGACTATGCAGAAACCATCTGACATTGACGAGTGGGGTCTTTGGAAGGCCAAGTATAGAAAGGAGGCATCAATGACACGAAGTATATACTGGAGGGGGGAGGGAGGAAAGGTTAAAAATCCACAAAATAAAAGAGAAAGCCTTGTACAATGCCACTTTCTATTTTTCATCCTCTTTTAAGCACTTCACAAATCAACTTATCTGCAGAACAATGAGATACTAAAATAATTTGTCAGTAATCCAATTTTTTACAAAACATTAGGATTGAACCAAGTACATCTGGAATAGGGAATTCAGTATGTTCTTCATACAACAAAACATCGTTTCTTTAAACATTGCTGTGTCTAGCTATATTTTACAGAAAACACTTTCATAAAGGTACTAACAATAGCAGTGAATTATTTTTAAGAAAAAAATAAAAATAGTCCTCCCCTGCAAAAAAAAAACCCAACTAAAACAACACAGAAAACCTAGATCTGCCATAGAACTTGTAAAAGGATTGGCAATTTAGCATGATTCCTGGCACACTTCACACTCTCCTTTCCTCAGAATACTCCGAATTGTACCTCAAGTCTTGAATTCTAGTTCCATTTTAATGGTCAGAAACTGACCTCATCTATTTTTCCACTCTATAATTTTTTTTCATTACCATTTCCATGTAGAATTTTCTCCTACAGTATGCTGGTATTTCTGAATACCCAGAAGTGGGGTAATCAAATACCTCACTTCAGAAAGCCTAAAATAAACATTATTGTAAAACAATTACTGTCAGTTTAAGAACTCAATTCCATATATTATAGGAGCTTAGGAAGATAAGAACATCTACGATTATACCTTATCATTTCAGCTCCTCACAATGTAAGTTAGAACACAATTAAATAGTTTCCTGGTTTGTCTACACGTCACACTGCGTTTGAAGCCTTAAAAGATGTTTTACAATTTAGAGTATCAATCTTCATCTACTGAAATCAAGAAAGTATGCACGTTGAAAATAGGCTTGTACTTTTAAGTTGGAATAATAATTACTTCTCTGCATTTATCTCCCAGTGTTGCTGTAGCCAAATCAAAAAAGCAGCAAACGTTCAAGCACTCATTTAAAGACATTCTCTTTATAATGAGAACAACAATGAAAGCTATTAGATGGTACGCGGCTGAAGGAAAAAGCTTTTCCTTTAGGTCAAATATATCAGTACTAGCTTGTAATAATCTAAACAGAAAGATTATTCCTTTACAATCCTTTAATTCTTGATATCCACAGTTCTAATCCTCAAGTCATTGTCGGAGGCCACTTTAATGTTTGTGTTATACTGTTTAAATTTTGGTGTCAAGACTTTTTTTCCCAATGCTAAACCACTCATGCTTCCCTTTCATAATTTATGTCACTTTAGAAGCCCTTAATTTAATTAAAATCTTGTAAAACCAAGCAGGTTTGACTTCATTTTTCTATATGCAAAGGAAAAGTAGCACATTACTTGGATATTTTGTTTGAACAGCTCATTTCAAAATTTATTATAGGTTACTATCAGACCGAGAATAATAAAGATATATTTTTAATTACTTTTGCTCTCAAGAACAGGCTAATACATATTCCATCAATATTATGATCCCCTTGGATGGAGAGAAGCTAAATGCTAACCCAAACAGATTTTAAAGCTATAATTACTTGGTAAACAAGGGAATCATACTAAATAATTCTACACTGAGTTCTTATTAAATTAAACTAAAAGAAGTTTTAAGATCCTCTGTATTGTATTTTTCTCTTTTCCTCCTGTTTGCTGCAGTGTCATTGAGCATATCATTATTCGAATGACATTGCTCTCCAAACATGTTTTACACAAAGCAGGCAGACTTTGTGCAGAGCTGCACTGCTTTGCTTCTCTCCCTGGTGATGAAGTATAGATAAAGATACAATGCCACTTCACGTACACCATATTAAGCAGCAAAACCTTGCTTTGATGATGCAGTGGCCAAATGAAAAGCAACAAACCAGGAGGTCACCCAAGCAAGGTCATGCAGAAAGATTATTTCTAATCTGCTTTTAAAATATTATTAGGGCTTTTTGCTATGATGTCTGTAGAAAGGCTCTGTGGTTGGCTGAATAATAAATACTGCTATCTGTGACATAAAAAACCCCAACCAACCAAACAAACAAAAAATCCCAAACCTAATAAGCAAGCAAACAAAACACATACAAAAAAACAAGAAAAGAAAAAGCTGCTGGCCCAATCAGCCATCAAAAAAACCCTTCTCGCTGACTAGGACTGATGACCTCCTCTGAAATTCACTATTTCGCTATTAACAAGAAAAGATCCCCTGAAAAGACCATGCTAGAATAGAGCAGTGCACACACACCGCAGCCAAGTTTCTCAGAACAGTCTTTCAAAGAAAGACACAGGCTGTAAAGACTAATAATTTTAGTAGAACACTTAAGCTTTTCTCTTCTGAGCATTTCTCCCCAACCTGAAAGCACATCAATAGGGAGCTTTGCTAAATCTGCAGGTATTACTGTTAAAGGTCTTGATATGTCATGCTCCTGTTTCACAGTGAAATCACCTGGTAAAGTCATAGTTTCTCAGAGGCAGCATTTATCACCCTGCACTGGCAAGAACTTTCCAAGTTTCTAGAAACACAAACATGCTTTTTTTCTGAGTACACAGGAACGTGCACAATTAAGGGCTGCACCTTTCGGACCTGACCCAAAACCTCCCGAGGTGATTAAAAGCTCTTCCAGCAAGTTCACTGGACTGATACATAAGATCAAGACAGCAATGTTACCAGGGAACTTGGCCTGAAAAAAGCATGAGCGCTGCTGGCCTTACCATGGGGCAGTACAGGATAATCATATTCACCCAAACACTTTACTTACAGGGTAAAAACTGGTAATGCTGCTTTTTAAGCTGCTACAAATGTATGCAACTGTAGAAAGATGTTACAATTCTGTATTCTGTTACAGATTTTTACTCTTTAATTAGACTAGAGCATAGCAAGGATGAATCACACCTTATTAAAAAAACTAAATTAAAAAAAGAGTCAAACTTTGCCATTAAGCTCCTTGTGCATGCTTAGCACACAGAACATTTTGTACCAAACAGACCCAGCAAAAAGAAAAAACCACAAAACAATAAGAGACAGTGGTTTAATCTTTTAAGTAGTGCTAAAAACACTTTGACGATGTTAAAGAAATTTGAAATCCTGATTTTAACTGAGTTTGCTTACCTATCCCAATACGTGTTCCATGGTCTCCTACAACCTGACACAGACTCTAATCCAGTCTATCATTGCAGATATGGTTAAATCTTTTCTCAAGTCATCAGCTGTATTTGACACTTATTCCTGCAGTTATAAAGCCTCTCCTTGCTGCATTAGCCCAGCTGAAACACAGCTAAACGCAGCTGTGCTTCTCTCTGCAGGGACAACAGGTGGAAGTTAATGCATAGGAAGTTTCATCTAAACACAAGGAAAAAAAAAATTCATTGTGAGGGTGATTTACCTCCAGGAGGCATTTGATCAAAATGAGGATCTGAATGTTTTTCCAAGATTATCTTAGCACAGACAGGAACTTCTAACAACAACTACCACCAATAATACATTTTTTTCCAAACCTGACATTCTGACAGAACTGGCTTCTCCCAGCTTAGTGGGGGTTGCAGCTAATTCTCCTTTGTGTCTCAAAATAAGACCATGCCCTGAGAATATGCAACTAACAATAAGGTACTGCTTCAGGGAAAGGCCAAATCAATAGCCTCCACTACAAACCAGTTAAGGGTTAAACAAGAGCTTTAGGTAGTCTTTGTAAGCATTAAGTAAAGAAGTAGTGAGAAACCAAGGAACATTTTCTTCCAAAAATCTCACAAGTTGACCTTCTATTTGACAACAGAAGGGACAGGCTGACCAAGGTAGCAAAGGCGCAGTCTAGCTAGACAAGCAAAGAGTAAAGGGAGAAAGCTATTTTTAGAGTACTCCATCTCAGAATACTCTAAGGGATCACAGTCAAAATACAAGAATGCACTGTGTCGAGATCTGCAGGGATGTGTGCTGGATTCAGTGCAACAAACATCCTGATTGAGAAGCTACAGCAAGGGGCTGGATCAAACGACATCCCAAAGTCCCTACCAAACAAAATCATTCTATCATTTTACAGACTAAAACCTGGAGTGTTTAAATCTAGAAACAACGTGAGGATGAGAAAGCAATGTGCTACCGGACAGGCTTCACATTAAAATTCAGTTTGACATATGGGCAAAATGTTTCTGAAGAAAAGAATTCATGACAGTCAAGTAAAGGGCAAGATTTCTCCTTTATGCAGAAGTATTCGACTGCACACAAACAGATGAGATACAAGTAGTTCTGCAGTAAAAAAAAAAGCTGCTGGTTGTGGCAGATCACAAGCTGCACATAAATCAACAATACCATTCTGTTCCTCACTCTAAATATATATGATGTTTATATTTATATAGGTCTGTATAAACAAGAAAACAGACTCAAATAATCCTTGTAACTCTGCTCAGTCACAGTCCTGCACATAGTTTGTGACACTGTGCTTCAAGAATAAGGAAGGTCCAAAAGAATGCCACAAGGATAATCAGAGAAAACATGACCTACTTAAAACCAGACTGAAAAAAAAACCTAGATGGTTTAGTTTAAAGAGGAGTTGACACAGTAAAGGAGGGAGATAGGACAACACATTTTGCAACTGCCTGTAATGCAAGAGAAAAACAAAAGGAACAGGCTACTCTCATGTAGTCATTAAGTTTGCAAGAGTAAGAAAAATAACTGCACTACCCAAACTAAACGTTCAGATTACTGAATACTTCTTAATGATAAAGAGAATGGCTTAGGCAGGCAGGACAGATTTGGGTAGGTGGGATACACTTACCATCATTAGAGGACTTGAAAAATGGTTCAGCCAAATACCTGATAAGAATGACATTAAGGAGACCATATCTTGTCCTCAGGCAAGAAACTAAGCAGAGTCCCTCTTAAAGTCATCTCAAGTCCTATTTTTATATGATCCTATCATTTCTGCTTGGCTGGAGGTTGCAGTGTTATCTAACATCGTATGACTCTCTTATAACTGCAAGCATTATTTGGTTTTGCTTGCAACTCACTGCCCTTAAAGTCCTTACCTCCAACGGTGGGTCTCATGCCTTTGATGTCAATCAAGCATGACCTAAATCCTAATAAACCAGTGGCAGTCCTCATGCAGAGAGAGGTTAATGGGTAAAACCCAATGTGAAATCCAATGCAAAGCCCACTGACACCACATCCTACAACTCAGAGAAGTGTGCTGGCTGGTAAAATACACCATTGTGCATTTTGGATCAGCTCTGATCTGCAGAATAGCCAAATGTTCATGTTCAGCAGGAGGATTTCATGCCATCTCCCAAGTGCAGTATGGGCATGCACAAGGCAGGAGGTTAAAAGCTGTATCACACTTCTCTGTTGTGAAGAGAATCCTGCAGAATCTGAATCTTGTATAGTCTTTTTGAAGAATCTCCTTCTTACCCTTAATTCCTGCAATGATTGCTATTAAACTGGTTATGGTTTTGGTTTTGTCAGGATGCATCTCAGATCAAATTAGTTCAGTTACAAGCATTCCCAGTAAAGAATTAAGTCTACTCCAAAGTGTTTTACCACCTCACATGAGGTCTGGTACACCACACAAATCAGATTATTCCATCAGAAAGCCCTAAAAGGAGTTACTATAGCAATAAAAACTACACATTGTTTCCTACTAGTATTAGCCTTAATCAGTGGAAAAATACATGATTTATTAATTCTTTTCAAAATCACTATAACTTTAACTCAAGAGCAGCAATTCAAAGATTCAAATTCACTTCCTCACACCCTTGATGTGGGAATGGAGAAAGATGAAGGCAGCTGTGCACCAGTACACAGCTATATTCTCTCCAACAGCAAATACAATAGCACTGGGTGTGAATCATTGGTTGGTTTGTTTCTGCTTATTTCTGATTTTCAGGTAGTCAGGAGTGAAATACTGTGCTCAGTCTTTCGAGCACTACACAGCATCTGAAATAAGAGACATGCCACTTGGAACTTGTGCTGCAGCAGTAGAGTCCTACAGCACTCCTGTACAAGCTCATTTGCTGTCTTTATCTGTGGTCTCCACACATGGCCTTATCCTCAGTACTCATGCTGTGTGCTTTATTTTGATGCTCAAGTGTACTTGACCTTTGAATCCCTCATTTGGGCATGAATTCTACAAACTTCTCAGACTAAACTCCAAACACCTCAATGTTACAGTATCACAGTATCATCAGGGTTGGAAGAGACCTCACAGTTCATCAAGTCCAACCTTTTACCACAGAGCTCAAGGACTAGACCATGGCACCAAGTGCCATGTCCAATCCTGCCTTGAACAGCTCCAGGGACGGCGACTCCACCATCTCCCTGGGCAGCCCATTCCAGTAGCCAATTATGCTCTTAGCTGGAACACCATTAAAAAAACCCTCTTCTCAAATACCTAAATTCTCAGTTTTCTATCTCCAAGATTTTAAATCCTTTCACCCCAGCTCATACAGAAGAATGAAAAACGTTCTTCCATTCTTCTGGCTTCTCCCACCCAGTTCCACACCTTCATCCTACAGTTGATGCTTTGTTGTTACCAGCTTCTATGTCCCAAGTGCCCCTTACCTTAAAGAAAACCTCATGTTTTTTCCCATCAGGGTTACTACTGACAGGCTTCACATCACAGACTACCCAGTGAGTCAGTAGAATAATCGTACGCCTGAGCCTGAATCCAGATATAAGATCTGTAGAGCCTCATTCCATGAGAGCAGAAAATTCCTACTTGGCTCTGCTTTGTCATGCCCGTATTACAATCTCACACTCTGCAACTCCAATTTTCCTGAGAGGAGCTATTTTTTTGCTGTTCTGAACATAATACTAATCTTATCATGTGTTTGTCATGTCACTCTTAGGGCTTCCAACAATTTTTTGTGCACTCGTGCTTTCTACAGAAAACAAAGCAGCTCTTATTACCGTACACTTAAAGGCCACTGAGGTGACGACCTCTGCAGTATTCCATGCGTGCTTTCTGTAGTAGGATACCCTCCTCCTGCTAACAGTCTTGCAATACACAAACACAATTTTGTTTTGCATAGCTCAATTAATAACATTTAACGGAGAGCTTCCTATACCAAAAATTAAAATGAACTCCCTAGAAAATAGAACACATCTCTGCCCACCCTGCCAGTCCCTCCTTCCACAAACACCACTGTCACACACAGATACTCTCTGAAGAGCTGCTTTGTCACTAGACTCCTTTTTGGAAGGTGATTTGAAAGAAACACTGCAATTTAACTTAAAAAAGAAATTAAAATTATGGCAGGGATGGAAAACAAAAATCCAGGCCACACTTCAAAAAAATCCTACAACAAAACAAGCAGAAAGGTGAATGCAACAGCTTTTATTTTTGCTTTATTCAATGACTACAAAAAAATTCAAGTCTGAGATGAAATGATTTTATCTTTGTATCTAAAAATATACCACTCCTACTTTAACAGAAAACTTTTTCTTATGGATGTAATGGTAACAGAAGTGTTAGCAGTTTAAAGAAAGACAAGCCAGGCACTTAAACTTTGCAAAAATTGTGAAGAATAGTTCCTTAACCTACATGCAAGTCTGCATCATTCTTTACTTATTTCACCATCTACAGGAGAGAATGCAACCTCTTGGTAAGGGCACTTAAGCTAGTAGCTTCTTGTTAGGGGACATGAATGCTCCCCAGTACTAGGAATCACTGAGCGACGGGGTTTTTTTCTTTGTCTAGTTCAGGGCATCCCTGCTCGTGGCAGGGAGGCTGGAGTAGATGATCTCTAAGGTTCCTTCCAGCCTAAGCCATTGTATGATTCCACGATAACAACATGAGGATCACAAGCCTGAAGGACACTGGGAAAAGTCACTAGGAAAAGAGTGGGAAGGCCACAGACCCGCTCTGTGTGCTCTTCAGAAGGCCCTTTGACATTTGCGAAGATGGTGAGCGCTGTGGAGACCAAGATTCACTTGCCTGGGACTTGTCAGTCCTTCAGTACTGCTGCTGAGTCCCAGGCTCCATGAAGACTCCATAGAGGGACTAGTACACAGAAAGTGCATGGCAGAAACAAAATACTGGAACATCAGGGACCGTGGAGCATACTTGCCACCACAAAACATCTTAGGAAAGGGTCTCCACGTTTCCAGTATTGTCACAACATAATTTTAGTCCCAGTGAACATTAACTACTTCTTTAAGAACATAAACATGACAACACAGCACTGTGTCACCCTACTTATAGGTTCATGGGTGATTAGTATAAGCCTGACAACAGGTGTTCAGGTTTCAACGCTAAATCTGCTCTTAAAATACGTAAAAATAAATATTCCTACTTTCCAAGCACCAAAAGATGCTCCTTCTCTATGCCAAAAATAAGCTTCATTGTTAGGCATAAAGGTCTTCTTATCCTAAGTCACAAAAGCAGTATGAAAAACCTTTCTCCTTCTGGGAAGCCTTTAATTTCTATAGGCATTTTGCCTCAAACTTGAAAGGAAAAATGAAGAAAGAATCCCCAACGATCTATACGGGTATGTTATTGTGCCAGAAAAATCAACAATTTGTCTAAATTTAGCTTATGGGAAGCAGCATATTTTGGTGGAGCCTAAAAATATAGTTTTAACCCGAAATTAAAGGGACAAGTCATTTCCCATAAGACGCACAACAGCTTCTCCAGTGAAGTCTGTCAAACGATTTTACATGCCAACTTAGTGCTTCTCATAGATACAGGTCAAGCGGCAACCCTAGGTCATATGGGCTGACCTCCTGTACATCAGCATGCTGTGGCATTTCATTTGATTACTTCTGGTCTGAGCCTGATAATCTATGCTGAATTACCACAGACTTCAAGTCTTGATGTAAAGGCTCAGAGATGAAGAATTCACCATTTCATCTGGTACTTGATCCTAATGCGTACAGATCAGTCCATTATTCACTATTTACCTGTCTCATAGGTAAGGGTTGAGTCCTTTCTGGTATTCACAGAGCAGTAGCGCTGACTTGTCAGTTTGAGATCTGGAGATTCTCCATATTCTATTTCTTATTAACTTCACTTAATATGCTTTTTTACTTCTTAAGTGTAAAGCTTAGCATCAGACTGAATCAGAATCTGTTATATTTGAATAAAGACAGGTTCAGTCTAGATAATTCTGTATTACTCCTTGCCCTCGTTATTTACCATTTGGGTAATCTTTGTGTCATTTGTGAATTTTATCACAGGCCCATGTGCTCCAGATCAATGATGAAATTGTTAAATGGTGTCAAGCACAGTGCTGATCCCTACGAAGCTGCACTCTATCATTATGACTCATTTTTTAGGTTTGTCAGTTGGCCAGTTCTTAATCCTTTTAACTTGTGCTTCACTGATACAGGGCAGTGCTATTTCTCAAACCAGAATGTCATGTAATGTGAGGAACTGTCTTTCTAAAAAGGCTGTTACAGCTACACCTTCAACTTTACCAGCCAAACCTTTGAACTTCTTTAAATACTGAAATTAAGCTTGCTCAGATTTGTTTTCTGTAAAGCTACACATACTAAAAATTACCTCCATATTGTTGCTTTCTTTGTAAATCAGACTTTGGGAAGATCTCAAACATCCTTCCCAGGACTGGGGATGTTCTATCTACAGTTATTCCAACTCTCTCTCCACATTCATCTCCAGAACAGAAGATTCCTGAACAAAAACAGACACTAAGAGACTTGGAATAATTATGGATCAAACATCCGATCTTACTACTAACCATTCTTACCATGTCTTCTGCTGAACAGAAACAGATATGGCAAGAATGGTGCAAGTGTCGATGCATTAACACAGTTAATGCCATTACGGTTTTGGTAAAATCTTAGTATATTAGAATACAGAAAAAATGCCTCTCAAATGTATGCCCACTATAAACAAAACAGGTTTCCCTTCTCATGATTAAACTTTCTGAACCTTATACAGTGGCAGGTACAGGATTTTAACAAGTTTAAGAAGGAGACTGTGGTAATGCAGCGATAAATTCTGCAAGAATCTGAACACTCCTCACTTCTCTGAACTTCAGATGTTGAATAACATCCAAATACTGCCCTTTAGTATAATTTTTCACTCACTCATTTCTCAACACTATATTTCATTCTATAATGCTGTGACAATCTCAGTGAAGAGACTACCAAGGCAAACACCTTAAACTGTGTAAAGTCAAGAATATAAGACAAAGCAGGAACATATTCAGAGAAAGGCCACAGATGAAACACTACTGTGAGTACCAGCCACCCAAAGTGTTGTGCATGTGTCAAACTCCAGCAAAGCATCTCAAGTAACATTCCACTGAAAAATAAAAACCATAAATAGAAGCACATTTAGCTCTGTTCCCTGTCTTAAACTGTAGGTAGTAACCAAGGTTAGCAATAGAGATCCTGACGATAGTACTTGGATATCCACACCCTCAATCTACAAATCAAACTGCTCTATGACAGAGCTAAGGCTGCTGTACTCTACCTCTCCCAGAAAGCTACACACGCCTCCAGCTCAATAAGAAAACAGCACAGAAAGCTTCCAGTGAAAACACTAATAAGAAAAGGAAAAAACAAAAACCTTGAAACTATCCATATTTGATTAATTTGATTAAGTCTGATAGTTACAAACAAGTTATACTCTCTGCTGTTGTATTTTTAAACAAAGACTCCCCTCCCCAAAACATGTCATCCCTCTTAATGCTTCTCTGCACCTTCCTCCCCTAAAATCAACCCTAGAGTAGACTGCAACTCAACGTGAGCAAAGACAGCAAACTGCCACTTGATCCTATTAAGACACTGAAGTCTAAGATTGTGAGGCTGACAACTGTGCATTGGTACACTGCCATATATACACAGGTACCCAGGCAACTTCACCTTGGAAAGCTACCTACAGTTAGTAGTTCAGGCCTAAAACAAAGATACCTATTACTCAACACATTACAGTAATAGAACCATTATGCATAATTCATTGCTTTGAACAAGGTTAATGTAGAGAACAATATAAAGGAAAACTCTAGCAGCGTACAATATCCAAATATAAAATGTATTTTCAATGTCTTTAATGAACACATTAGCACAGAGGTATTAATTTGATAGGCATATATAAAACATATATGTGAGCTACATCTACTTTTAAGGAGTTTCAGGAATCTGACTTTTCATCACTGAATATGTGAAATGTCTACATAATCGTTTACGATGAAGATTAGAACAGCACAACTCACATTACAACACTGATGCGCTGAGAAAAATATTCAACACCACAGAAGTGTACAATACATTGTCAGAGCAGAATTCGGCATGTTCTGTTAGCAGCAATAGTAAGATATTTCCTTACAAGCCCAATGAAATCTAGTGACTTGTCAGGAAAAAACCTTCATTCTGAAAAATATACACACATGTTTCCACAGCTTTCAGATGAACAACTCTATCATTTTATCTTCATTTCTATGATTTGCTTCTTTGCTACTCTGCTGACACCAATAGGCTCCAACTATTAACATAAACAGCAGAATTACAAATCAACAATCTACATTTAATTTTGAAAGATCTGTTTCTGCTAATTTCAATATACTTGTGTGAATACAGTACTAGAGTCAAGTAGCTCAGAGTCATCTAGAAGCCAGAAATCATTTTGCACCAAGTCTCCAAAATCTGAGTGAGTTCTATCCTCCTCTCCAAAGCACAGCCAGCTCCCTCACTAAGGGGAAGAAGAAAGAGCTTGCAGGCTCTGAGCTTTAAAAATCCTTTGGTCAAGATTGCAAAGTAATAGAACAAGAGATAAAAATACAGGGATGAAGGCATTCACTTGCCACCAGTTAAAGTTTTATGAAGAATTACACCTCTACAGCTGAAGAAGCACACAAGAGCAAGCTCAGCAAAGTGGCTGAGATCTTAACTGTTTGCATTCTAGACAAAGGTACTCACACATATTCCTCCAGATAACCTAAAATGTCACGTCTTGGAAAAGTATTCTCCTTTAGTTGCTGCTTGTAATGAAACTGATGAACAAACAACTGAGATTTTTTTTTAATTAAAAAAAACCCTTTTGTGGCAACTCTGAATAACAAACAACATCCTTGACAACCGTTCCCTCAGAATCCAATACCACTGCGCTGCTGAGTACCATACAATAACGAAACCCCCTTGTCTTGGTCTGTAAGGAAAACACTTCCATGGGAGCAGGTAGAGCCAATGGAGATAAGCATTTGAATCGTGGGGGTAAAGGTCAGTCTTGATCTCAACTGTAATTAAACACGGCAATTGCACGACAGGAAAAAGTAAATTTCACAGTAGTGTGAAATGAATCAAATATCAACTTCAAATTACATTTTTTTGCTTCATTTAGAGATCGCCTCATAGCTTGTATTATTACCAGGAAAATGGCATCTGAAATCAAAAAGCAAAAAATTGTAATTATAAAATTATTATTTTCTATTAGCTACAGCATTACTATTAACAACGTCATTCTTTCCTCTGAAAGCAGCGTCCAAACTAATGCATAAAGATAGCTGAATGCAAATACACTTTTGCCAGCAGCACTGAGTGAGGTAGAACCCCCAGACTTTAAGGTCACCCACATATCAAACCTAACCACTTTATCATGAGACAACCATTCTAGAAAGCTGCAGTGACAGCTGACATCAGATGCCAACATACCATCTAAGGGCAAAACCACCGCTTGCAGTATTAAACTGACTTCTTTGAAAGCACACAATAAGGAAGGATAGAACGTCATCGAGTTGGCAGGGTAAAGGTCTATTCTTCTCCTAAAGTTAACAAAAACAACCTCTCAGAAAAAACAGTAGTTAAGAAAACGTTTAAAAACTTGTTTTACAACTATACTTTTTTCATATGACAGCTGGCAACAAGGTTACAGAGATGTACATACACAATTTGATAGCAAACGTTTCCTGCTGGCTGACTTCAATTGATTTCCAGTATTTCATATTTCCAATGTGTTTATCCCTACTCATTTCAGGAGGGACTCTGAACAGTGCCACTGAATCTGTGACACCACTGAATACAACATAGTACTACTTGTTTATTAACAGCTTGAAGAAAGTGTTGAAACAGAAAATGAGAACTTACATTTTCATGGCTTACTGCACTGGGCTAACCTAACTAGTTTTATACTCCTACACCTTTGTGCTGTTACAGCACTGTTTTAGCAAAGAATGTTTAAAATAAACAGTAAAAGATTGTAAAGGTGCAAAATAAACTAAGATGCAATTTTCTCAGTTTAGTTAGCAGAAAAATAAAGAGAGAACAAGACATATTATCACCACCATTTAAATACAAAGATGTGAGTATCAGCTAATGCGGATCCCTGCCAACGTTTGCTGACAGAATATCCAAACAGCCTAGCATGACACTCTATTACATATATGCAGCCTTTGCAAAACTAAAGAAGTCATGAAGCTAAGGAGTTGAGGAGTACCTTGGCAGAATGTATATGCTTTCATCTGACAACTAGGTTTAAATTCTGGAAACTGCAACAGGATTTATGACCCATATAAGACTTCAGCTCTCTTTGTATCCAGAATAATATTCATTTCTTTATTAGTGAAATAGCAGCACAGTACAAGTGACAAGCATAAAATTATGCAGCAAGTACTTCTGAGACTGCTAGAAGAGGGAAGAAACTGAGAAAAAGGAAGCATTATGTATTATCCCAAGCAAGTCCACCATATAGTACAATGCAGTCTGTAAATGACTTCCAGCTCCAACTTCTCTCAGAATCTGTTGTTTCTTTATGGTGGATGGCCAGATAGTTGCAACAGGCATTTGTGTGGCACTGGGACTCCAGGAGTGTCTGCCTACAGTGCAGTGTAGATAATACTAACTTGAAATCGTCTAAATCCTGCATTAGTTTCTCTGGAGTACAGCAGCACAGCATCCTTCTCAAAGAAATAACAGAAACTAATCCTGGAGAAGCTCCATACTGCCCAACCACTGCTTCCCCCACTACTGCCAGCAGTCACAGGTACCTCCAACATCCATGGCTGCACAAGAAAGTGGGCTTTAGCTCTGGCTGTACCTGTCCAGAGTACCTGGAAACAGCCACCTCAGAGCAGCCACAGTCCAAGCCCAAGGAACATGGCACATACAAAATGCTGACAAGACTAAGAAAGTCAAGTGGGATTGATCAGCAAATCCTTGACAATTTTACATCTCAAACTTGTACTTCCACAGCACAATTTTTCAAAAAGCTTATTAATACTCATGAAACGCAGATGGATTTTAGATGACCAGAAGCATATTCCTGACACTATCTTATTCACTAGATCTGCCAATCACCAAATAAAAGCCTTTTTCACAGAACAAAACTCCAGCTTTCCAAAGCTAAGCTATTCTGCAGTCTGCCCTTTTAGTCACTGAGCAGCCTGGCTGTTCTACAAAGTGCAGGATCCTTAAAAGCTGGGCCTCCACACAAAGACCAGAACTGTGAGCAGGATTGCTCTCTTGTATCTGTGTGCCCTTGAAAATTGAGTCAGTTCCCATCTGCCCAGCAGCCCCAAGGTGAGCATAGCAGGGATAAGAACTAAATAAAATGTCACGGGCAAGACAGACATTACAAATAGCAGTACAGCTTCAGCAGGGAAGCGCAGTGCATATGGATTTCAGGTGCACTTCAGCGTGATGCAGTGGTCTTACAGAGGTAAATTGAGCATCTAACTGTGGCTTACACAGTCCTCTCTGCTTTAATAAAAATGGAAAAGCGAATATAGAATTTTGGCCTGACTATGCTGAAGTTCTATTCTATTAGAAGTCTTTAAAATACCAATGTACTCACACTTTATTTTTTAATTAATATTATTTCAGACATCTAAATAGAAAATTTAAAATTTGGGCACACTCACTCTGGAGCATCACACTCAAACCAGAAGGTGAAACATGTTCCTCCCTATCTTTGACAGATACAGGTAATAAATATCGGATCATTTATTGAGACAAATACTATTGAACATTCTCTTAATACTGCGCATTAATGCTGTTCTTCACGGTGAAGTTTATGATGTATCAGGAAGAGCCTGGAATAAAATTTAAGAAATTATTAAAAAGAGACTACAAAGTCAAACAACTTCTCATTAGTCAATTTTGTCTCCCAAGTTTTGTTATGCCTGGCAAACGATGGGTTTATACTTCCTCACATCAAAAAAATCCTATTACAGCAGTTTCTCCAGTGCCCTGGTAATTCCTTCTCCTTAACATCCCCTGCATTGCCTGTCTAAAAGTTAAAGTAGAGAAAAATAAAAAATGTGGTGCCTGTTCTATAAACTTCCCATCCTGTTATATTCTTACAGCAGAAACCAGAAAGGAAGACCTGGAGATGAGTGGAGTGCAGTGGAATGGAACAGAGTGATGCTTTCATTGGCTAGGTGGAAAAGATCAAGATCTGCCTCACTTTTACAAAGATGCTCTTCACCATCTGTGCTCATGACAATTTTATTCTGGGCCAACAAATGGCCTTTTTTGAAATGTAAAATTAATTTGCACCGTGTTGGTAAAGCAGACTGAAGAACAGACACTTCTCACAAAACCATCATCTTACAGTATGCATTCTTTTTTGTACAATAATAAATCAGTATAGACGGGTGTCACAGAAGTGAAACATCAAACACTTTCAAAGGACATGTGGATGACCACATAGGGACACAAGTGTGCAGAAAGCATTGTCTATTTTCTGCCAGAAAAACGTTTTTTTAAGATGGTATTTGCAGATACGTTCACAGAGAGAAATACAGATGTACCAGTTGAGTGGAGAGAAGGAAATCATAATGTCATTTGTCACATCTCCAAGCTACAAGGGAATCTTTTTTTCTCAAAAAAGCAAAGTTAAATTCTACCTGCAACTACCCTGAACATTTATGTGCTTTGCAGTCAACAGCATTATTTTTAGCAAGTGCATTTTGCTCCATAGTTATTGTTTCATTTTGCAGTTTTCTAATAATTATAATAATTTCCATTTTCAGAAAGTACCAAATAAACCTCTCATTGTTGTGCCACTCTCCACCACTAGTTTATAGCCTGTATAACCCAAAATAACTTTCTGTTTGTAGAAAAACTGTATTAAATCTTCACACATGAAAAATTCAAAACTAATCTCATATATTTCCAAACCATGTATTTGAAACATTCTTTTTACTTTTACATGCAGACCAAAGCTCAGAGCATTTTGTCTCTAGTAAGAAGAGAGATTATCATTATCACTTAAATCACATCACAAGAAATACTGTTCCAATTCTACTTAGGTGCCAGTGATTTTATCAGCTCCTACAAGAGAAAGAAAACTCAAGGGTGGAGTTTGGCAAGCTTTAAAATAAACGTTTTTACACTTCAATCTCAGTATAAAGCTTACAAACTTGATTCAGTGTTGATTAATGGAACCAACAATGCCTCAGCTCTCAACCAAACCGCAGTTAAAAGGTAGATGAGAAGATAGCGTTATGTTTATGTTACAGCAATTCAAGCATTTTTGTTGAATGAATAGCTATCAAACATCTTGTTTGAGTTTATTCATTACATGCAGGAAATATTTATGTGCAGGTGAAGCAATACACAACATGAAGGAAAACAAGTTGAAGGATAAAATGTGACATTTCTGTAGCATATGATTGTGTAGCACTATATTCCAGGAGTTTCATGTCATTAACATCACCTCTTTTTCATCAGATTATGAATTTTCATGATGAAAGTCTTTATGTAACACTAATCTTTCTATTATGACCTGAGGGAATATACTGTAATAACATTCGAAATCTTCATTTGTTTCTTCATTCAAAGATGATGTCCTGCTTTAAGCAGAGTTAAATGACTAAATTAAAAAAAAAATATACTAGTGGGTATTATGCTATGCCTTTTAGGCTTCCCCTACAGAGACCAAGAGCACAGATTCTTTTATTGGAGGAAGTCATTACCCTCTGACACAGGCTATAGCAGTATTGTGATCATTCACTGTTTATCCTGAAGTCATAGCATCATGGAGCAGCAAGTCATTGGGAGCCCCGGCACTGAGGGCATGCTTCTAAATGCTGGACAGCTAGTAAAAGGCTCAAGAGGCAACAGAAGAGCTCTTGTACTAGGAACATTAGGTAAAGAATCTGGAATACAGCCAAAACTGTTAAATAATAGCAACTCTAACAAGGCCACATTTTCAACTCTTTGCAATTCACTTCTAGCCACATAAGCACACTTCCTTCTACTCCCTTCACATTAAAAAAAAAATAAAATTAAAGGCACACAGAGAGATTACTTCGCTTGCAGAGTTAGGGCAAAGCCCATGGCTGTTGCTTAAAGATCTTTCATAGAACTATTCAGGTTGGACCTGACATCATCAGGTCCAATCATTAACCCTACTCTACCAAGTTCACCACTAAACCATATTGCTAAGTGCCATATCTAAAGGACCTTTAAACACATTCAAGAAACGGTGACTCAACCACCTCCCTGGGCAGCCTGTTCTGACGCCTGACCACTCTTTTAGTGATTTTTTTTTCCCTAATGTCCAGCCTAAACCTTCACTGGTGCAGCTTGACGATGTTCCCTCTTGCTCTATTACTAATTACCTGTGAGAAGACACCAGCACCTACCTCTCTATATTGTCCTTTCAGGTAGTTGTAGAGGGTGATAAGGTCCCCCCCTCAACCTCCTCTTCATCAAACTAAACCGTCCTAGTTCCCTTAGCCACTGTTCATTAGATTCACTCTCTAGTTCCTCTGCCAGCTTAGCTGCTCTTTGCACCCGCTCCGGACCCTCAATGCCTCTGTGTACTGAGGTGCCCAAAACTGAACACAACACTCGAGGTGTAGCCTCACCAACACCGAGTGCAGGAAGACCATCGCTGTCCTACACCAGCTGGTCATACTATCACTGAGAGGCGCCAGGATGCCGCTGGCTTTCTTTGCCTGCTAAGTAACAAGCAGGGGTTGCGGCATACAGCCGCAGGCAGCACCTGGCAGTGCGAGCGGCAGACACGGCAGCGAAGAGGCGGCGCTAGGACCCAGCGCTAGGACCCAGCGCGGACTGTTTGGACAGTCCAGAGGCGGTGTAACGCTTTGCGGGGCAGGGGCGTGCGGGGAGAAAGGGCAAGGGCGAGGTATCGGCTCCGCAGGTCAGACCGACACCTCAGGCAGCACGGGGAGTACTCGACGGCGAGCAAGAGGGGTGCGCACTGCCCACCCCGGTGAGGACCGATGCCTCCACCCAGATGTAGCTGCCGAAGCTACGTAGAAGCAGCCTTGCATACCTTAGGCTGCGGGCAGTGCCGCAATCCTTCCCCTGGGGTGGAGATGGGAGGCAAACTTGCCTGTAAAACATGTGCTCAAGTGGAGGACTTCCTGAGCTGCAGGAGAAAGTCAAAAGGCTGCACAGTATAAAGGAAGCAGAAATGGAGACAGACAACTGGATTCAAATGCAATCTGCACTGAACCCACAGCCTGTGGCTGTGAAGGACTTAGGAACACATGCTGTCTTCTCATCAATCCTCCCAGTAAAGGGGAAGGGGTTTGAAAGGGCTGACAGAGTAGGGAAAGTCAATAAATGGTTGAGGGGGTGGTGTTAATGGACAGGGCTTTGGCTATCTAAGCTGTCCTCACTGAGCATTAACTTGGTCTCCTCAAGAATCTGTTAACCACACCTGCTACCTCTCCTGCACTTTTTTAGTCTGATACTCCTTGACAGCATCAGAAATTAGCAAGTCAGTTTGGCCCTCAAATGATTTGTACTTGCAAGGGTTAAAAGAATTTGAAAGATTTTAAGTCATATTTTCCATTGGCTAATCATTACTCAGCTTGAACTCCTGATGGCGAACTCCTTGACACTAATGAGCCTACATCTGTTCCTCTAATTCAAAATTACTTTGCTCTATGAGCTACTTTTATTAGCAGACCAATGACCATAATGAATTTTTGACAACGGACAGCTATTGAGCACAAATCAACTTAAGCAATTCTTCCATCAAGTTTAACTATATTGTGTTAGAGGAAGTAATTGATTGCTGCTGTAAACCTGCACCTCCCATGCAAGCTGATTTCTTCTTGTGAACAATACAAGTAACCATAACACAAACAAACAGAAACCTCAGATCTTAGTTATGGACAGCCAAGCCTAGCTGGTATCAAGCAGAACAAAATGTACTGTGTTAGTGAAAGGAAGTTAGGTTACAAAGCACATAAACAAAAATCTAAATATTAAAGCAACACTGAACTACCTAATCTATATGATGTAAAGATATTAGCTGGTCCCTACTCCTATGAGATATACTTACTCCTGTAAGTAGAAATGCATATGGAAGTCCGAGTGTTGCTTTTTCCCCAGAAATACTGTAATTACTCCACAGTTGGAGATAGAGGATCAATTTCTTCCCCCTATGCCCAGCTTTTAACAGCAGGAATACTCATATGAACAAAATGGAGAGACTGGAGCAAAATATTCTGTGCTGAAATACATTCTGTCAGTTGAGAAAGCTGCTTAACTTTATGATCACTGACAAAGCTCCAAAGCTAATACTTTCTGTCTGTTTTGTTCAAGTGACAACAAATGAACAGGCCCTGTTTCTATCAGTTTCAAGTAGGTTTTAACCACTGAAGTTTACAGATACACTTCTTATTTTTATATACTCAACAGCAAATGAAAAAGCAAGCTATATGTCTTGTGGTATATGAAATATGGTATTTCTACAAGTTAGGGGGAAAAAAAATCTTTAAATTCACCTGCAGCTTTTGATCTCAAAATAAAATAATCTTCTTTCTCAATAACTTTAGTCTCCCCTTTACGCCCCAGCTGTAAAGCACAGGACGACAATGACACTTGAACTCCAAGGTACATTCACAAACTCAGAAGCAGAACACTAGGTGAAATTTATGGGTCAGATACGTCAAAAATATCCTATGAAAAATCATTTACTAATGGTCTCTGAAAGCTCACAGGCATTGTCAGATCTTTTCTAAATTCAAGCTCCAGTGCTGATCTGGATATTTATTTACATATATATATTGCATGCTATATGTGCAGATGCTGAAATATATTAATGCAAAATGCAAACTCCAAGACACAGATATTGCTGATGTCTGACACTTGACAATGTCTAAAACAGTTGGAATAAGGGATTCCAAAATTTATTTCAAAGGCATTTCATAAGATGTCTGAATTTAAAAAGATCATGCCTAATCCCAAATCGGCAGCTGACAGTTATTTCTTGTGTAATGTACTGCAGAAATAACCTAACACGATCACAGCATCTCCAAACCTAACATTCTCATTAAGAAGTGAGCAGGTGGGTTTCAGAGTACATGAAAGCATCATGCTCCTAGTAGAGGTAACCTTTTTTGTCCTCATTAGGATGAGTGATGACAGCAGTGAAAAAAAGTGAAGCGTTTTCTCTTTTTCCTTCCTTTTCCCAGTATAGTAACAATAACCAGCAGAGAAGATTCTTCGCAGCAGATTAATAGATCCACATTGGTTTCATGGTTTAGTTTATTAGACAAGAAGTATCCTGGGTACTTCTATCTTGTGTTTGACTCAAGATGACATAAAAAAAAAAAAATGCTGCTTGCAATTGCAGCATTTGATCCAAAATTCTCCTTTCATCTTGTTTTTACGACTTTGCATTTTGGTTTTTTTTTTTTTATCATTCTTTCCAACAGACTGCAGGATACAAATCAAACAACACACTGACAGAAGGGCAAGATTGATAGCACACACCAACATCCTATGGCAAAAGACAGCAAGTAAAGTTAGGAAAGACCATCCCTGTGTAAAAACAGCTGGACAAGTCAGACTATAAGGAAATCAGAAAAATATATGGTAATTAAACCAAAACCACCTAGAATTTATACTAGATAATTTTAACCTTTTACTTGACAACTCACGTTATCAGAAGTAAATGCACTTACACACAAATCTGCCTTTCTAGTATTCCCATCTTTCTGCACCAACCATTATATATAGCTTCACTAACACTCCTACCTTCCCAGGGAAATGTAGAAACTGGAAGGTATGTGCCCCTTGGGCCACAGCCAGGCTTACTGGGTCATCTTACTCTGTTGGAAAACATCCCAGAATAATAACTAAAACACTGCACAAGGAGAAAGGAAAATAACTCCATGTTTCATAGGTTGAAATAAAACAAAATTCATACTTCCTAATCTCACTTCAACATTTTTCTGCAGGGCTCAGTTCCCTGTACCCTTCTTCTGCCCGCTTTTCAGTCCACACACACGTGACAGAGCAGACAGAATTTGTGTAGCATCCGAGGTCTTCTCACTAACAACAATCGCAGACTACTGGCCGCAGCAAAATCTGCTGACTCGGAAGCAGCAACAAGTGCAAGGACAGGGAGAACTTTTAGACCTCTTCAGTGTCAGAGATCAAGGGTAGTCATAGCTCATTTATGTCCCAGGAGAGAAAAATCAAGGGTTTCTCTATTTTGTTCCAGCCACAAGTACAGCAAGGGAAAGAAGAGGCAGAGCATAGAGGAGCTGATTCAGTCTCACAAACCCTCCATTTTAGAACAGAAAGGAGCAGCCCACTGCATTTCCAGTCATTATCTAATTCAGTTTTCCCTCTACCTGGTTTTCGTCAAGCAGTAGGCCAAAAGTTCATGTAAGAATGTATGTGCTGCTGCAAAACTTGCAGAAATACAGGATAGCCAGAAAAAAACCCAAGTGAGTCCCAAAATCAGCAAGGATCCGGCTATCTTTGCACCCTATGTCTAAAGTTAAAATTTTGTGTGGTTCAAAGACTCACAATTAACATTGCATCTTCAAGAGCTCAAAAGGCAGGAATACCAGCCTTCAAACAGGCCAATAACAAGAGGTCCACGATACACCCTAAAGAAGGAGGTTGTAGGCACTGTTGTAGTGAGAGAGAACAAAAATGGTTCAAAGACTGGAAAAAAAACACAGCTGAAATATTCTGCAGTGTATCATTAAAAAAAAAAAAAGTAGGAAGTTCTTAATACTGAAAGACAGCTCTTGTTAAAAAAATCCTCATACAACTTATTTCAGTTTTGAAAAACAGACATATTCTGGGCATAAGAAAACAAAATAGGTACTAGCATTAATTCCTACTATTATAGAATGCTAAGTAGGTTGCTTGAAATTAATTTAAAATATTAATTGAATTCAGTCACAGGACCATAAAATTAAGCAGTCTAATGTATCAACACTTGAAAAATACACTTGAACATCCTTCCCTAGTGTGTAGTGGTCTAAACTATCAGCTTCTGGAAAGCTCAAACACCAACACCTCTATCCAGAGAGTTTCAATGATAGCAGTTAACAGTTCAGGGAGTAAACAGCTACAGCTTTGCTTTCCTCAGCCTGTGGGTAGCTCCAGCATTTCTGTGGCTGGGGATACTGATGAATAGTGGAAAGAACTAACTAGCAAAGACTCATTTCTGAGGTTTTACAATTTATTTTTTTATGCTGCAGCTACAGCTTCAGAAGGTTGTAAGGTTGGACTGAAAATATTCCTTGAGAGAAGCAGAGTATGAGAAACAGAACAGCCCATCTATCTCTTCTTGGCCTCACTTACAGGCAGGAGGCTTTGAAGGAGAGGGTAACAACAGAAGAGTAGTTTTGCATCCCCACAGTTTTTGAGATGGAAGTAGGAAAGGGCATTGTGCTTTCCCCAAACCATCACATTTCTTGAACACCTACCTGCCTGAAGCACCTATAAAAGTTGAACTCTTGCTTTACAGACAGTACAAGATATGTCCAAGGGTGTGGCATGACAGAAACACCATGGTGCTCTCTTGGCTGATGGGAGAAGTAAAATTCTTTATAAAGTATTGCTTCTGAACTTACCTGCCACCCACTTTCACCCTTTTCCTCCCTTTCATCCATTTTTGGCTGGGTATGTTAGTTTTCTATCCCAATAAATAAGAGTACCTCACACATTATGCAGTTGCTGCAATTTAGGGTTTAACTGGTGCCATTTCAGGTCCTGAAAACCCAATAAAGCTCTCAGTAACCTTTCCTTTTCTATTTACCACATTATATGAAGTTCCAAACACAAGCTGAAGCTTCAGGTTCACAGTCACAGCCCATCTTTAATCTTCTATTAGAGGAGAGAAGTTCTGGAACATTATGGTCCTTTAATTATGAAAAATTAGTAACGATTAGCATAGTCATATTTTACAACTAAGACTGTGCTCTTCCTTCTGCAAGCATAATCGATAGTTCTTCTTTAAAATTTGGTTTGCTAAATCGCTGAAGTGGAGGGACTTGATGATTCCCCTTTAAACCAACTTTCACTATTTCACAGCTGTCTGGTTCTCTACATTTATCATCACGCACAAAGGTAAATTAAAAATTCTAAACCGTCACCTCAGGGCAAAGCTTGATAGAAAAGTGTGGAACAAGACTCTTTAAACCCAGTAATGCTATAGAGAAAACACCCTGTAATTTTGCTGTGTGCATTTACCACCCCAGCCCTTTTCAGTAGGTGAAATTTTCATGCAATCTAAGCACAACACACAACTCAAATGGGTGTCTCACAGTATTCTTTTTTTTTTTTTCTTGAATAGTCTAATTCAGTTAATGATAGCAATGGAATCTCATATTCGTGATGGTGTGTGTTTAGGCACAGAGGTTAGATGTCACATCTGTGATTGATAGTGTTTGTTTTGTGCTCTGCTTTTCAATAACTCTTCTCTTTAAGCAGTGTTTTGCTTCTGAACAGGAGTGGGTGTAAGGACACTCAGCATAATGGAATGGGCCAGGTTTAATTCCCTTAATCACTTGGTCAGGGCAACAGAATTAACTGTCCACATCTGTTCCCTTCAAGCACACATGCTTAGTTCTCCCTCTTATGCAATAAAGGAGTGTGGGGTCATCATGCGACATCTAGCCTGCCTTTTCCTCTAAAACTGAATCCACAGAGAAAACTCACAGACTGACTGTGGATCAACAGAAACTGATTTTGGGCTACAAGATAGTTGTGATGTGACAAAACCAGTTCAATCTCAAGCTTAAGAGTCACTTTATAGTATGCTATAGGATGAGGCCTTGTGCCTCTTGTTAACAGACAAACAAGCAAAAAGCCACACTAAAACCCTGACAAAAAATGGTCACTTAGTAAAGGTGGTCTTGCTAGACCTCTGAGCAGAGAGTATAAGTGCACTCAGGGTGATCTGTTCAAACAAGTTCATAATAACCAATTTAACCACAATGGTAAAGATGGCATTTGACATTATTAGTCACACTGACAGAACACTCTGGGTAACTGCTTAACAAAATCCAGGGAGGGTCAGATTCAAAAGAAAGTTTTAATTGCCAATTCAAATGGCTTTTTAATTCAGACCCATTGTTTTTTGCTTCTGGCTTGCCTCTTAAACATATTTCTGTACTTCTGAAAGCAAGATAATGGAAGTCAACTGCTCCAAGCCACTGGTGTCCGCAAAACGGTGATTGCCATGGTACTCAGTTGCAATCTGGAGCCAGCAATGAGCCACCTTCACTCACCTACTTTTGGCATTTGTTCAGAAAAAACAAACAACAGAGCTCATGCTGGGAAGCAAACACTGAATCACCAAAAGGGGAAGAGAGGAGTCACCAACCACCAGGTAAACACAAGGAACAAAACACAGCATAACAGAAAGGGATCTTCAATAAAGTGACAATATCCATCAATTTATAGGAACAGCTGCACTATGTATTGGTATAAGAAATAAACTAGTTTTGGAAAGAAAGCAAGCAGCTTTCTCCTTTAAGGTCAAAGACTTTACAACAGGATTGGCAGTAAATGCTACCTGTCACCAAAATTTGTTGTCTGTAACACACATCTTAAGACATACTGGATCAAAAGGAGAGACTGCCTGGTCAGCTGACAGAGAGAAGGTAAGGGAAAACTTCCCAAATTTATTTCATTAAAACCTGATTAAGATTTTTTCCCCTCACTTACACCCTTTGTGTTGTTTAGTTTGGATGCTGTGACTACTCTCAGCTGGCATTCTGTCCTTTGCCTGACCGGATCTAAGGGTGATTTCAAGATAGCAGGTTAAACGCAAAATAATCCCCTCTCAAGACTGTGGCAGTCTCTGAAATGAGGCAGGAGCTAAGACATCTATTAACTCCCTACTATATGATATTCCACCAGGTAATCCACAACACTGGAGGCTGCATGTATCTGTGCAGGAGCGCTGTGGGCCAGGAAAGGAGTTGACATCCCAGGAAATGAGAACAGCCAGAGCAGGGGTGAAGCGCCACAGCACTGGGACATTCAGCAAGGCAGCAGAGTGCCACAGGAGTTTGCACATCAGTGCTGAAAGCTTGGCATCCTCCTGGTAACCACTATCAGTATCTACATGCGCAGAACTCAACTTCAAACCTGTCTGTGGACTTCTGATTTTATCATTATGATAAATAATAAAGGAGTGCAAATGAGGATGATAATATTGCTTGTTTTACATGTGGAAGGTCAGAACGCATGAATGAATTACTCTCCTGTGTAGGCCACAGCTCGCTCTCTGATGGGGAAGAACAGATTACAAAGGACACTATTTCCTCTCCCCGAGTTAAGTAGAGACACGTGGTGCTGTGATTCTGGCTTGTATCATCCATGAGCCCACTAACAGCCAAGGAACACGTAGGAGGAAATAATCAACTACTGTCTGGAGATAAAAAACATATTATTTCTCCAGGGAGCAAGTGGGGGAGCCAGGATGCAACAGCTGTTTTCAGTCACACTGTTTGTGCTTGGGACTGCTCCCGCTGCGTAACACTGCCTTACGATGGCTTGAAAGGAATAGCCCGTATTTATAAATAGAGAGATAAAGAGTTGGGACCGTGTGCATGTCTGCATCTGGTGTAATGCAAAAGTAAGGAGAAAATAGCCTTCCCAGATATATTAATGCAGCAACGAAGAGAAAATACCCTTCCTACACACATTTATTTTGAAGTCTGTGCTAGCATGGTTTTATTTTAGGAAACTGGTTACTCCATCAATGGATTGTATCCTTACTGCACCTAGCAGCTTAAAAACAAAACCAAACAGAAACAAAAGGTATGAATTTAAGTGTAACTCGCAGGACAAACAAATATTCATTTGAGTTTTTAAACAGCCTGGCAATTTCTCTTCTCCATTTCCTACTACAATGTAAAGCATGTTACGTGGGAAAACACGGTGTGAATGCAAAGACTCTACACGTGACAGTGTCTGAGAAGTGCACTGAACTACAGAGCAAAGTTTAAAGCCAATTTTCTATCAACACAAAAAAAAGCCATGTTACCAAAAAGCAAACACACCAGAGGCAGGCGATAAGTCAAAATCTGTTCTCCATGTCTCCATACATTGATCTAGAATTCATTCAGTGAACACTTAAAGATAGTGCTTGAAACAATATTTTTTCATAACTGAAGCTTCTAGCACTAGTTGCCACAATACTGTGATGTGCACCTAAAGAACGATTCATTTAATAGCATTCAGTCATCATACAATTACATGCACTGTATCCAGCAAACATTTAACGATGCAGATAAGCCAATTTAAGACAATATGCTCATCCACTAAGCTATTACAGCTTGGAATCATGTTCTTATCCACTCTGAAGTTCAACTTACCATTAATTGTTTAACAGTAATAGTGTTCTGAATAAATAAAGTCAACAAATTGAAATGCTATAGTTAATTGTAATTAATGTGGCTGTGCATAAAATCCTACTACCATAAAGAGTAAGATGGCAAAGAAGATAGCTTTGCATTTTGCTAATGAAGTTTGAATTCTTCCACTACAAAACAAATACTTACCACTACCATCTTCACCCAAATGAAAAATGGTCAGATAAAAATTAACAAAAAGGAGCCTACATTTCATAGAAAAAAATACTCTTACTGTTGTTATTGACTTCATAGCAGGGGCATCTGCATTGTGTTCTTTTCCATATACACACCTCTCTATATATATATATATATATCTTCTCAAGAAGCCTGATTTATACAGTTTCTAACCGAAATTTACTGGTGTCTTTTTCCAAGTCTGTGTTCTACTTCTCTCACATTTCTATATTCAAATCTGAAAAGGAAAAACAAAACAGAACAACCCACAACAAAGTAAAATCGAAGCCAAATAACACAAAGGATTTTCATCTTTATCTATCTGCCTGTATCTCTTGGTTATATAATCACAGCTGTAATCTCTAGCAAATGCAGACTCAATCAAATAGCACAATAATGCTGGGGAAGATCTCACAAAGCCGTGATGTGTTGTACGATCTAAACTAACTGCCAAAGCTTCAAAAAGTTTCCATCAAATGACCAGATGGAGATGAAATCCCTCAAATCTTCTACAATAGTAAGTGTAGCAAGACCCTGAAACATCAGTTTCTCTCTCATCTGTCTCATAAATAATGGGAAGGAAATCTGCAAGGGAGACATCTTCTCAAATGGTTCTCTAAAGTTATGCATAAGACACTGTACCAAAACATATCCTTTTATAACAAATAATAGGAATTTGTTTATTTTCTCTTTTGTGACTCAAAAAACCTTTATCTTTTCTAAAATTAAACTGTGAAGTTTCTTGTGTACGGTGAGAGCACAGGCATTTGTCTTCCTTAAGATAATGCTGTCATCTGTTGACATTTGCAGGTCAAGAAACATTTTAAGAGGTTTTAAAAATCAATTTAGCCTATATAATAGGAAAACTATGGTCAGAATGTGTGACTTTACCCTATTCTCAAAGCTATAACTTAACAGACTTGAAGCTGAACTGTTCCTCCCAAGTTATACCAGGAGACAATCTTACCCACAGAGCTAAATGGCACAAATCTGCCAGTCTCAAGCGTGAAAGACTACACAATCTAGAACAGAATGGCAAATCCTACCATCATCTGCTTTGTTTCTCTGTGCTATTAAAGAGCTGAAGAGAATGAATGGTTACCATTAAAGAATGAAATAAAATGTTATTGTATGTAATAAAATTACTTGAAAACACTGTGGCATTGATACTGTATGAATGCAAGTCACATAAGCAAAGATATCTTCCAGTTAATGGTGAACTCAGTGGATGAAGTCAGAAGCAACACAGCCTACATGGAGTAATGGAGCTCCACAAAGCACAGGCTATAAAAGAAAACACTTTAACATAGTGTTGACAGTTCATAGCTATCAAAAGGGTACAAGCTGCCAAGAACTGGTCCAGATGCAGCCTTACTTCTAGACTGGTTAGAAGTGTAATACACCATACACTGGCAACATTGCAAAAAATATTAAGAGTAATGACTGAAAAAAAAACTGTAATAGAGGACAACTTAGAAGAAGGGAATAGATCCAGTCTTCAGTGTTCATACACCAAAAAGGGAAGTCTGATCTTGTAGAGGTTTAAGTAATACTGCATTTAATCCATTTTCCTTGAGTCTGAGGCAGAGCTATGCCATCTATTTAAATGTAACACCAGGTGTTTGAACATCACTCGGTAAGCATTCTGAAGACTCCACATTAGGCTGTTCATTTCTCTTCAGCAGGGCAGGAATCAAAGCTGACTTAAAAATCCAATATAGCTATCGTAGCTGCTTTTTTTTTTAAGTATTATAAAATACAGTATCTTTGAGGATATATTTTATGTGAACTGTGAAAGAATGAAAGAAATCTGTAGCACTTGTACTCTGAATCATATACAGAATTCCTACATCTTGTAACTTCTTTCTGAACTACTGCACCCTTAACCAAGATGTTAAACCACCCACCTTTGATGACCACATTCCTCTGAAATGCTGTGCTTACTATGCAAATTTTAGGTGCTACTTGTAAGTGGCTAGGATAAAGAAATATCTAATTTTCTGCAGATTTATCAGAAGAGTTGGTTGCAGGTGAGATTAGATTTTTAAGTTCATTTATTGTCATTTAAGTTCATTATTATTGTCACAGTGACCACATCCTTTGTGAGAGAGAAACCATGGTTAACAGGAAACTTGCATTTTCAGTTGCGAAAGGGTACCAGAGTACACCCCTGCAGGCTTCAATATTTAATTTCGAAGAACCTAAATGAAAAGGCCACTCCTATAGAATATGGAAGTGAAAAATCTTGCTTCGTTATTCCTGACAGCTCAGAAAAGCCTAGAATTTGAAGTGCCTGAAGACTGAGAGCAAGTATGAAAGCTCATAAACTCTTCAGAAAAGGCCTGTGACAATGCTTTGATTTACAAAGTTCATCCATAATACTTTATACATCTAATTTGGAGATCCACAGGCATACCCATCCACTCCTAGCAATCATATGTTCTTTTTTCTCACTGCTGTTATAGACAAGGTACTCCCACCCAGACAGATAGATATGTCTGAAGCAGAAAGGCCATCATGTTTTCTCATGTTCCGTCAGCTTGTCACAGATTACAAAATGAAAAATCTGTTCTTAGGTATTAGGCACCCACTCTAATTTCTCATACAGGATGCCATGCCAATAAAAGGATGATGGACAGTACTACTGCATCAAGTGAGAGGACAAAACAACTCACCTCAGTAATAAAATCTAAGAATTCCTACCCTTCTGAATCAACGCAATTCATTCACTTAGTACATCATATCAGAGCTCCATTAGAGGGCTAGACAGGCACATGTTACAGAGGTAACAGATAACAAAATAAAGTGAATCCTGCTGTTGCACAGAACTCACCCAAGCAGATCTGCCAACACTCATGCCTGGCTCAGCCTGCACCAGCAAAAGGTAAGTATTAGATGATGACATCAGGCAATGCAATTGGCTTTGACATGCCCTGATCATTAGGAAGCTGTGTGAACTGCTCAACACACAAAACAAGTTCTGTAGTTTTCTGCATCACAGAAAAGAAAAATTACAGAGTTCAGGAGCACAACCAGTTCAGAGGCAGCAGGACCATTAACTCTGCCCTCTAACCTGCCCTCCTGACACTCTACATGGCCACAAGCTAGCATCAGCTATGAATCTGTATCCTTCAGTGCAGCAGCTGAACAATAAACAAATTTTCTTCACGACATCTTACCTCAGAAATCTCTATAAGCACTGCACTGCATGTATTTACCACACAACAGCTCTTCCTTCTCAAACGAGGTGCTAGATAGCTTCATTACATTTTTCCCACAAGATAATCAAGGATTTAACAGTCACTGCGCAGAAAGAATCGCTAGACTGAAGATGTACGAGAAACCTGTTAGTATAGGGTTTGCCCAAAAATGCATATTGTAAAAGTGTAGCAGAGAAGCAAATTAAAACGACAAATGACTTAGAAAGTGCAAAGATAAATTAAAAACATTTTCAAAGTTTTTGTGGTTTGGTTTTTTTTGGTTTGTATTTTTTTAATTCTCTGGCATAGTAAATTTAAGACTTGCAGACTGCATATATTTATTTGCCTAGGTTTTTTCAAGCAATTAAGTGCAACCTAATGAAGTACACAGAGATATATTTTTTTCCACAGCAGTTCTAAATTGCTTTATTTTTAATTTTAAAGCATTGAATATTAAAATGATATTATGCATATGTGTAGTACAGTCTCTCTGTACTATAATGTGTTCTGGTTTGGAGTTTCATAATAACACATAACTCTCTTCTGGAAACAATTACTTTTCAGTCTAGCGGAGATCAGTTGTTAGAAGACTTTTAATATCTGATGAAGATTTATAGTCAGTGTATTCCTTTCCCATTTTCACATACAGATCTTACACTGGGAAACAATATTTTGGTACGAGAAAGCTCAACAGACAGGACAGTAATTATTTCATTCATAGTTAAATGCCTCCTCTTAACAATTTGTTTCCATCTAGATGGAAGCAGTACTCAGAAATTTATCTTCCCACACTTAGTTTTCTGAAGGAAATACTATGTACAGATGCATATCCTCTCACTTCTCTCAGCACAAGAACAAACTGATAGCCTGCATGGTGTTGTGCTTCTGAGCAACATGAAATTTATGTAAAATTTTTTGCCAAGTCTTAACCTGAACTATACTTTTTGGTACTACCCTCACTTTACACTATTGACTCATAGGAAGAGACAGTTCCATTATTTTTCTTTCAGTAGGTGAAGATCTGAGACTTATTTTCCCCTGTTGTTTACTTTCTATTACTTAGAGAAATAATCACAGCTATCTAATGCTTCATAGATTAATGTTTTGTAGCTAACCTAACTAGGTCACTATGCAGCACAAAAAATAAGTACTTTGTAAGTAGCTAATGGAAATTCACTTACTACAGAAATACCACTGGCTGACGACAACACAGATGAATGATTCACAAATAAAAATGTGAAGAAAAATATTCTACAAAAAGAAAACACATTTGATTTTAGACACAATTTAGAAATGTGTTTGCAAGATGTTCTAAGACAAAAGACATTCCTTCAAATGCCATTTCAGAAGTCCTTTACCTCTGCAGCACTGAAAGCCTCATCCACTAGCCCAACCCTATACAACTATCACTGTGCCCCTCAGAATACCGGTGCTGCAACAGCTAAGGATATCACAAAGACAGACCCTACTAACTTAGAAAAACAAACTAAAAGTCAGATGTTCTTGCACCACTGAGCTACTGATTTAGTCATCTATGGCAAAGAAATATAGTGGAAAGTGTTTACTGGTTCCACAGTGACATATTCGCTTGCATCGGGCCACCAGGTTGTAACTGTAATGGTTATTCAAGCACTAAGCAAAACGGCAAACACACAGTCCTTTGTGTCAGGCTTGACAATGACATCTCACCTAAAAAGTCTGAAAGCTGAACTGGGCTTTGACATCATGCATCAGCTCTCTTCTTCAAGAGCCTAGCAGACTAGGTCTGTTCTTCCAGCTGATTCACTGAAATAGCTGTAAGGATCACGGCTCTGTCACCAGGGGTGAAAAAGCCTGCATAACAAAACCTCAACAAATTATTGTCAAGTCTGAGAGATTTTTAAAACTAATGACTTGGTAGCCACTTGCCATTTGCCCTTCATTAGAATTTTTTTCATTATCATGTTGCAAAAATCTATTACATTACTGACTGAAGCTATTAGTCACTAAAAAATGACTACCATGTTCCCCAAACTGGGGAATTATCATTACCATTAATTTCAAAGGACAGCATTAAAAGAGACAATATTCAATATTTTACTTGCTAATTCCACTGTAATTTATATTACAAATGCATGCAGTGAGGTTATGCCAGCCTGGATGATTGGTCATTTTTTCTGAGCCATTTTGTTTCTAGGGAAAGCCTCAATAGTATCTAGGGCATCTGGGGATAGCTCCGTGGAATTCAGAGTTCAAGGAGCCACTCCACAGTACTGATACAGCCGTAGTCGCAGAGGGCACCTATTTCCACATTTAAAAAGATCAGTACTGATGCAATACAGGGAAACAAGGAGAGAGGCAGGGCATTCCCTCACAAAGCTATTATAGCTTAAATCTTTCATCTCGCTCTATTTCATGTGTGTTCTAGGGACTACCAGGAGGACTTTGCTCCTATTATACTTTACTCGCAGATTTTCTGTGTCTTCTAAAGTATGATCTACTTTTGGGTGCTTTTTTCTCTCACTTGACAGGTTCATTTACTAAATAAGGACACTTTCCTTTTCTATACACCCTATTCATTGCAGTCTCATTAGCTGTTTGGGTGCTATTCTTAGGATATACAATGCCAAATCAATTGCCTGGAACATACAAATACTTATTAGTGGAAAATTTCAGCTACGGAGTTAGAAGGTTGTTACAGCATTTACAAAACAGCTCAACTCATCATATGTTGTACTCATAATCTTAGCCTCTTTCATACATTAAGGGCTTGCTTAGACAGGAAGCCTCAAAAGGGAAAAACAGTTTAACACCAATCAAAACAACGTCTCCACCTTGTATTTGCAACCAAGTTGCAAACCCTGGCACACTCCTGTACAAGCACGTATACAGGTACCTACTTAATCTCAAATAGCAATGACTGCTAGAAACCACTTTTACCATTTTCAAATTATCCAAGTTTTCAGTTGTCCTGTTTCAAAATTCCAGCTCAGTAGCTTGAAAAATACATTACATTTTTGAGAAACATACCTTGAAAAAGCTGGAGGGCTTTTAGTAGACATCTGTTTAGATCCACCTATTTCTGTTCTAAAGTGCAAGTCCAGCACGCAGCAGAAAAATACAGCTGGGAGAGATGTCCACTGCTAAGCTGTCTGATCTGTCCCCTAACTGCAAGACACTGTTGATGGTAACGCAATCAGCTGAGACGGATGTTTGTCTACTCTGTGCTGTCATATCTGTAACAGTGGGGATTTCACAGCCCCTGCAGATACACTGTTCCAATGTTTTACAATTGTTCTCATTTGAAAGAGGATTTTGGCTTTTAGTTTAGCTTGTTTCCTCTAATGAAAACAATTCAACCTTTAGGGTAGTTCTAAGTGAGAGTAGGATTGTGCAGAGTACATGAAGTGAAGCACAGTCGAGGCCATAGGAAAGAACAAGTAACTGTTCTAAGCTAGAATTCCTTCCAGGACAGGGGAAAACAAAGATGAAAAGGTCTGAGAAGTCAAAACTAAGAGGTATAGAAGGCTGAAACTGTCCTTGCAGGTCTCTCCCAGGAGTAAGGGCAGCTCAGCCGGTGTATTCCAGAATTTCATCTTTTAGTCAACACAGAACTTCAAAGACGACAGGGAAATGGGAAACAAGATGACAGCTGGATTTCAGTGCTGCCACCCACTTTTCATTCCAAAGTGCAGATGCTTAGTCATGATCACCAGTGAGGTACATCTGCCTTGCTCACTGAAAGATTTCAATCCTGTAGAATTCTGAAGAGAAGGACTGTAATGGGCACACACTCTACTGAACCTGAGCCTCAGTAATTGAAATAAGAATATGGTCCCATGATGTGCTAAAAGCAATCAGTAAATAAACCACCCAGCTACCATATACTTCCACTAAAACATAGCCATTTTAGTTATTTCTTTTGTGTGTGTGTGTTCAGGCTAATCACAAAGGGAGAAGATAGCTTCTATAATAAAGCTGTTTATCTGAAATTAAAAATTGGATTAGTTTTTCTTTCCCTCCTACACTACTGGAACCTCATTCAACTTCTATCATCTTCCAAAATGCTTTCTAATTGAAACACTTGCCATTAAAAAAATAAAATAAAATAATGACACTGAAAGGTGCAGAATTAGCAAACCTAAAGACATGCATCTTTCTAGGTGGTAAATCCAAATCCCAAACGAATCTCCTCCAGCAGGTCTGAAAGGAAAATTCAGTTTGTATGAGCGGATGAGTTTTGTCTTCTGTTCAGAGGTCTGTCCAGACCCTTATCTGTGGGACAGCAACAGCTCTTTTTCTAAGTGGAGAACAAACCTATTTTTCAGTGCATTAGCTTATCCCGCACCAGTGCTTCTCTACTAAAGAAAGGATTGTTTTCCATAATACAAAAAGCTATTACAGACTTACTATGTGAGCAAACCAGTATGTTGAATAGCTGCTAAGTAGGGAAGATGAATAATAAGGCTATGGACTTCTAAAGTAATCGAAGTGGAAATAAACACTCATTTGTAACATTCAGCATTTAGCTATAATCTACTGGTAATAGACACAAGTAAAGATTTCACATGCAACAGAAGAAATGGTACCAAGTACTTGCACAACATCTAGCAATAAGGTAATCACTCAACTGCAAACACTAAACTGTATCTGTAAACCCTTCCTCATCAAGGTCATGCCTGATGGAGGGAAGGGAAAGGGAAAGGGGAAGGGGAAGGGGAAGGGGAAGGGGAAGGGGAAGGGGAAGGGGAAGGGGAAGGGTCAACCAACCAAAGAGATTCCTCTTGGGTCGTAGCATAAATGTGAAGAATTCACCATCCACCAACCTGCCAGAGAAAGTATTATTTTAAAACTCACAATGATATGCATACTGTGACTTCTGACACAGACAGACCTGTTCTTAATAAATCTGGGAAATTATTCTCCAAATATTCATGAACTGACTGAACTGACTGAACCAAGTCAAATAACCCTTGGTCTTGCAGCTTAAAATACAGCTGTGCAAAGTTAATTTTAGAGCAGATAAGTGAAGTGAGAAGGAAGACAGCAAGAAAGATTTTAATCCATATATTTGCTAGCTCACCACCTGGAACCAGGAAGGAGCACACCAGGCATAGTCCTTCCAGCCCGCTATGCCTTTCAGTATTCTTTTTGCAAACAAGGTAAGGCAGTGATGGAGCAACAAGTAGCTGCTCTTGAACTAGCAGAAGAATCCCTAGTTTTACTTCTCTTCGCATTGCCTAATTGAAGAGCAATCTTAAATCAAGTTTTTCTTTAATCTGGGCATTATTTGTGAAAAGTGTGGCGCCAGACCTTTTATTTTATTTCTTTAAAGAAGGAAAACTAGTCTCCCTACCCAGCTAAAACAGCAGCATGCATACACAAAGTTTGATACAAAGCCACCACAATCGTTGTGAGGTATCCATTAACTTCAGCTGCCACAAATCCAGGTTCATGTATATTCTTGTTACTGCTTATTTGGAAAACCAAACTTGCTAGCTGTAAATTATAGGTTCTTCCATCTCAAAGTTATGGCCTAATAAGGACTACACAGCATTTCATTAGCAAAATTAAATTGACACCCAACCATCTTTTCAGGGTCCTTCTTCCAACAGCACCAATTAACTATCAATGGATGACAGTGGAAAAGCCACTTTCTAGTAGAGCTTGCCTTAAGGAGGTGATCCTCTGAACAACAGTGGGACACAAATGACTATTCACAGAATCAGATTCTAACAGTCAATCATAGCTTATCCAGGATTAACTGAGTTATACCTAACTATTGCTATGTTGCAAATTTGAAGACACTCCTAACTTCACAATTCACATTATTTGGTTTTATGACAGTTGCCAAACCACTGTCCTTCGTATTTGAATGGTCATGGCAGACTGGGGAAGTTCCTGCTGACTGGAAAACGGCAAACATAACACCCATCTTCAAGAAGGGACAAAAGGATGAGCCCAGGAACTACAGACCAGTCCGTCTCACTTCTATGCTTATCAAGATCATTGAGCAGATCCTCCTGAAGGCTCTGTTAAAGCAAATGGAAAACAAAGCAGACGTGATTGGTGATAACCAGCAACGGCTCCACCAAGGGCAAATCATGCCTGGCAAATCTGGTTGCTTTTCGTGATGAAGTCACAGCAACAGTGGACAAAGGAAGGGCAACTGACATCATCTGCCTGGACCTGAGCAGCCCATTTGACTCTGTCCCATATGACATCCTGGTCACCAACCTGGAATACAGAGACTTGATGAGCGCACCATTGACTGGATAAGGAATTGGCTGGATGGTGGCACCCAGAGAGTGGTGATCAATGCCACAATGTCCACCTGGAGACCAGTCACAAGTGGCATCCCTAAGGGGTCAGTGCTAGGACTAGTGCTGTTTAACGTCTTTGTTAGTGATATGGACAGAAGAATCAAGTGCACTCTCAGCAAGTTTGCAGATGACACTAAGCTGTGTGGCACAGTCGACTTGCTAGAGGGCAGGGTGCCATCCAGAGGGACTTGGACAGGTTGGAGACATGGGCCCAGGCCAACCTCATGACATTCATCAAGCCAAGTGTAAGGTCCTGCACCTGGGTCGGCACAATCCCAAGCACAAATCCAGGCTGGGTGGCAAATGGCTAAGAGCAGCCCTGAGGAAAAGGAGCTGGGGGTCTTGTTTGATGAAAAGCTAAACATGAGCCGGCAGTGTGCACGTGCAGCCCAGACAGCCAACCGTGTGCTGGGCTGCATCAAGAGAAGTGTGGCCAGCAGGGCAAGGGAGGTGATTCTCCCCCTTTACTCTGCTCTCGTCAGACCCCACCTGGAGCACTGTGTGCACTTCTGGAGCTCCCAACACAAGAAGGACATGGAACTGTTAGAGTGAGTCCAGAGGAGGGCCACAAGGATGCTCAGAGGGCTGGAGCATGTCTGCTATGAGGACAGGCTACAACAGCTGGGGCTCTTCAGCCTGGAGAAGAGAAGGCTTCGAGGAGACCCTGGAGTAGCCTTCCAGTATCTGAAGGGGACCTACAGGAAGACTGGGGAGGGACTATTTATAAGGTCTTGTAATTGAAGGACAAGGGGTAAACTGGAAGAGTGGAGATTTAAAGTAGCTATCAGAAAGACGTTATTGACAGTAAGGTTGGTGAAACACTGGAACAGGTTGCGCAGGGAGGTTGTGGATGCTCGCTTTCTGGAAGTGTTCAAGGCCAAGTTGGATGAGGCCTTGAGCAACCTGTTCTAGTAAGAGGTGTCCCTGCCTATGGCAGGGGGTTGGAACTAGATGATCTTTGAGGTCCCTTCCAACCTAAACCATTCTCTGACTCTACGGAAAATGTCTGAAGATTTCTGAATACCCATCAGGTTTCGGCCTTACTAGGGCTAACTCACAGGACTTAGAACACATCCTTCTAGAGACCAGGTAATATTCAATAACCAGAGACTCTTTGGTATTCAGGGCTAGATGGAAAAACCTCTGGCAAATGGAGGTAGTACAAAGTAGCAATCACAGCAGCTTTTCAAAATATCTAAACCTCACACCTCATACAAGTTCTTGTCTGTAAGAGCAAGGTAATGAAAAAGTATTGTGGCTGTCTCCTTTACAGGGCATCAGTAAAGAAGGCGGCAATGACCTCCTATTCCAGAAGTAAGTCTCAACAGAATCTGAATGCTGACTCTCCCCAAGTAGACTGCTGAGACAGAATGACACAGCTCTCTTGTGTGAAGGGGAAGGGCCACCCAGAACCTGGACTGCAACTAACTGGGGTGCAATTATAAATCTTAATCTTGCAACACACACTAAGTTCAAGACCTATAGAACTGGAAATGTATAAATTCCCCTACTTGCAGCCAATCAAGGTTATGGGCAAACAGTGCCAAGCACTGAGGAAACTCACTATCTGCTCTGTAAAAGAGCAATCTATTAAGGTTTTATATTTTTTGATAGTTTGAGAGACACAGAGGGGGAATGATTACTGCTCCTTTAAAGGAATAGTGCAGGAAAAAGAAAGGCAATTTAAGCCTGGAGGTATACAGATACAGAATGCCAGCTGAACTAGAAGAACCTACAGAGGCCCCTGGGATTGCTGGAGAGATGGAAGAGAGTTTCAGTTAGGTAATTAGAGCTTCAATAGAAGAATAAATACTCCACAGGCAATCCACAGGTTCTTCTCACCTCTCACCACTTCTCTTCAGCAGTGACAGCTGCTTGTGAAAGGTCTCTCTCATTCAACTCATTAGTTAGTAATCCTCACTGGTAAAACAACAAGGAACACAATACCAGAGGAGCTGCCAGCACTTCCCTTCACTGCTCCAAGACAGAACACAGGGCTCAGAGTCTCACAGGCACTCATCCTAGTAACAGTGATGGAGCCAAAGGCCATGAGTACACTTTTGAAAGAGCAAAGACACACCTCAGGGCAGGTGAGGCAACATCACTGTTATTTTTCCTGCATTACTCTCCTGCCACTTCTGCTTCATATGCCAGAGAGAAAAAGACTGGTGTTTGTAACCAGGCTCCCGGAACAGGAGGTAGTACCTTGGTAGGGAATGGCTCTAAAGAAGCAGGAGGAAGACAACAAGGGTGACCCAGTGAGGATTTGCTATTTCATGGAATCAAACAATTGTTTTTGTTAAAAAAGACCTCTAATATCATCAAGATCAACCTGTACCACCATAGCCATTAAATCTCACCCTGAAATGCCAAGTCCAAACATTTCTGAACACCTCCACTATACCACCTCCTGAGCAGCCTGTTCCAGTACCTGACAACTCCTGCAGGAAAGAAATTTTTCCTAATATCCAACCTAAACCTCCCCTAACACAATTTCAGGCCATTTCTTTTCATCCTATCACTTGATACTAGAGAGAAGAGACTGAGCCCCACCTCACTCCAACCTCCTTTCAGGGAATTGTAGAAAGAAATGAGGTCTCCCCTCAACCTCCTTTTCTTCAGACTCAACAGTTCTAGTTCCCTCAAGTGCTCCTCACCAGGCCTGTTCTGTAGACCCTTTCACAATTTTGTTGCCCTTCTCTGGATATGCTCCAGCACCTAAATGTCCCTCTTGAAATGAGTGGCTCAAAACTGAACCAGTATTCAAGCTATAGCCTCAACAGTGCTGAATACAGAGATACAATCACTTCCTTGCTTCTGCTGGTTGTGTATTTCCTGATACAGGCTAGGACTCCTGCCGACTCATCTTTAGACACACGGGGACAGCCTGTTCCTGTGCCTTTAAGAGCTCCCTCTTGAACAGTATCCAGCCTTCCTGGACTCCTTGGCCCCTCAAGACTGCCTCCCCAGGGACTCTGTCCACCAGTCTCCAAAATAGGCCAAAGTCTGCCTGCCAGAAGTTTCACTTGTTTTCTGTGACAGTAAGATCAGTTACTAATAGAAAACATGTTGGTTATCAGTGTCACACTCTGAAAGAGACTAGTTCTCTGCCTTGCCCTGTAATGACAAAACACAGCACCATGATGTTATTTCCACCTTCCAGAGGTCTCGTTTTAGAAAGACTACTGAGATTTGATTCCCTACAAAAGTGCTGCAGAAACCTCTGCACAGTGAGCCACTTAGGTATTATTAGCTCTGACCACTGCCACAATTTTCTGAAAAGATCGGTTCTGTGCAGCTCCACTCTCACACCATCTCTCAGCCTCAAGTAGGTTCCACAGAAGAAAGAAGGTGACAACGTTCTGGACTTCAGTCAGCATGTCTTGGCAAGTCAGAAAGCTGAAAACACAGACAGACAGATGCACAACTTATTCTTTAGTGCGTATGTGGGGCCACTGCTGTCAGCTAAGATTTGCACTAGAATCCTACATACTTCAGTACTGGTTAATAAAGCTGTGACCTCCAAATTTAGCACTGCACTAAGACTTTTTCTCAGACTGCTCTTGTACTCATGAGTAGCCGGAGAGAAAGGGCAAAGCAAAAGATTTAGGTTAGTGTATATGCAGGGAGACAACTGAAGTCAGCTCACTTCTCAGGGAAAAGAAGAACAAAATTTAGTTCCTTTTGTGACCAAGGCCATATACAAATCTCTGTTACTGCCTTGCTGTTTAGACGATTAATTTTCTACTTAACGGTTTCCTTCTCATAAATCTGTCCTGAAAAGACTTAGACACCAAAGGTACATTTATATTAGTCGCCTTAACTGAAATACCTAGATGCAGGTTGTATTCTCAAAAGATTTTCTGCAGTCACAGATGCAGGATAAAGTCAAGAGGGATTGTAAGAACTGAAAAAATATTTCCCTCTCCTTTTATCATAGAATGTCAGAATGTCACCAGGCCTCACCAAGAAGAGGCTGGCTCCATCCTCCTGGCACTCACCCCTTACATATTTATAAACATGAATGAGGTCACCCCTTAGTCGTCTCCTCTCCAAGCTAAAAAGCTCCAGCTCCCTCAGGCTCTCCTCATAAGGAAGATGTTCAGCTTCCTTAATCATTTTTGTGGCTTTGTACTGGACTCTCTCAAGCAGCTCCCTGTCCTTCTTGAGCGGGGGGGGCCAGAACTGGACATGGTACTCCAGATGAGGCCTCACCAGGGCAGAGTAGAGGGAGAGGAGAGGAGAACCTCCTTCAACCTACTAAATACCGCCCTTCTAATACAGCCCAGAATAGCATTGGCCTTCCCGGTCACAAGAGCACACTGCTGGCTCATGACCATGAGAGCCAATGGCATCCTGGCCTGGATCAGGAACAGTGTGGCCAGTAGGACGAGGGAGGTTATTCCTGCCTTGTACTCAAGACTGGTCCAGTTCTGGCCTTCTCAATTCAAGAGAGATGTTAAGATGCTGGAACGTGTCCAGAGATGGGCGACAAAGCTGGTAAGGGGTCTGGAACACAAACCCTACGAGGAGAGGCTGAGGGAGCTGGGGTTGTTTAGCCTGGAGAAGAGGAGGCTCAGGGGGGACCTCATTGCTGTCTACAACTACCTGAAGGGAGGTTGTAGCCAGGTGGGGGTTGGTCTCTTCTCCCAGGCAACCAGCAACAGAAGAAGGGGACACAGTCTCAAGTTGTGCCAGGGGAAGTATAAGCTGGATGTTAGGAGGAAGTTCCTCCCAGAGAGAGTGATTTGCCATTGGAATGGGCTGCCCAAGGAGGTGGTGGAGCCTCTGTCCCTGGAGGTGTTCAAGAAAAGACTAGATGAGGCACTTAGTGCCATGGTCTAGTTGACTGGATAGGGCTGGGTGATAGGTTGGACTGGATGATCTTGGAGGTCTCTTCCAACCTGGCTGATTCTATGATTCTACGATCCTTCCACCCATCAGGACTCCCAAGTCCTTCTCCCCTTCACTGCTCTTCAGCAGGTCAGTCCCCAGCCTATATTGATACATGGGATTGTTCTTTCCCAGATGCATGACTCTACACTTGCCCCTGTTGAACTTCATTAAATTTCTCCTTGCCCAAGTCTCCAGCCTAAGTTTTGGGCTTATGTTTTTGTGGATGTTCACTTTGGTACATTCTTATGCAAAGCCAGTACACCAGCCATAGCTCGCTCTTGAAAAAACACAGAAAATGATAAAACTACTTTCTCTGAGTCAAAAGTATGTAGAGAAAAGATAAGAAAAATGTAAGAGAAAGTTCTGTGTTACAGACTCTATTCTTGTCAGTTCCTGAAGACCATGACTTTCTTAATATCCCTAGGCACCAAACCAAAACCAAAGGCACTAAGAACCCAGCACACATGCACACCCAAAATGTGATCTATGCAAATAAGAACTAAGATGGAAAGCTATTTTCTTTAACTGCCTAATTATTCAGCCATGGTAAAAACATGTATCTAGACAGTGACAGCAGAACTAGTCAAACAGCATACACCGATAAGCATTTTTAATGAAGTTTGATGTTTTAAAACCTTTAAGTGTATTGTGTTGCATATTACTTGTTTCAGTTCGGCTCAGAGAATTTACTTAATGTTTCAAGTATGAAACATGTAGCATTACTCTCTAGAGAATGTTTATTTCTGTGATATGATACCTGAAGTTTTTACCTTTGCTACTTTATTTCTGTCGGTGTCAAGACAACACATTTTTCCTCCAGAATCTGATTTGAACACAGTATTTCACAGAACAGTGGCAAGATGATTGTAGTAAGTAAAGTGAATGTTACTTTCAAGACCAAAAATCTTGTCTCTAATGTCACTGTTCTATCTCAACATCAAGTACTCCAGCTTTCTAAATATTCAGCTGTTGTTTTGTTTGTTTGTTTGAAATAGGTGCTTATCATTTTTTTTTTTGCATGCAGTACAATACTGGAGCTGTAGACAGATGTGTTTCAAAGAGAGGTTAGAAAAGCCACTAAAGCAATCTATACTTAAAAAAGGATTTGGAAAATTTTGTTACTTACATTTAATGGACTTTCTACTTTTTAATGTGTCTTTCTATACTTTATGTTTATTTACACATGAGCCCTATACTGCTATGTAATAATGGCTTCAGAAGACAATTTATATAGTTTCCACTTAGATACATTTATCCATATCTCTAAATTTACAACATCCACAATACATGAGACTCTACATGTAGAGACTACATGTGGCACTCTACAGAGCCATTCCAAACCACAACAGAACCAACACTCCTAAATTCATTAGCTTAGGAAAGCAACTTTCCTAAACATTCTAATTTTTCACCTCTTAGCAAAATAATGAAACATAGATTTTTTGTGATCAGAGTAAAGGAAATACACATAAAAAAATGTCAGGAGGCATCTAGAGTCTTACACAGCTAACCAAAGAAGTACACACCTGACAACAGACTATTTGTTCTTGTACATATACACACCAAGGTAAAAATTTGACTTGCAAGGTTGCTGTGCAGTGCTAAACTTAGGCAGACCTGGACTCATATCTACACTGAAAGCTTCTCTGAATCTCTCAGGCTGTGCTTCAAAAACTTTACACTACCTGGTATCGCTGTGCCCACAGAAGCCTTACATGAATGAGGATGAGCAAGAGAAGACCGTTTTGTTCCTGTCACTTCCTCTGCTTCCCTCAAACAGTCCATCAGCATGAAACCATAAGCTGTTCTTGCCTACTGTGCCTACTCTGCATGCACAGCCATGGTACAAGGCTTCAGCTGCTGTCTCTTCCCATACTTTACACCGAAACATCCACAAGGACTTTATATAGAAGTTATTTCCATACAGTGTTTCACTGATATGTTCATTAATGATTTTGATAGGCTCACATACCCCTCTGAATGGTCCCTGGTGTTTCCCCTGCCTGTGTTAGCTAAAAAACAACAGATATATCTGGAGGAACTGACAGCATCTGAAAGCTTTGTAAGTTCTTACTGAAGAAACAAATGGTGTGCCCCAAACTAACATGAAAATCCTTCAAGAGCAGCCACTCATATATTTTATACAATTTTAACAGACATTTGTATTTCTGGAGGGTTATAGTTAGTACTCTGCCTAAATGTACACAGTTGATGCCAAAGAACTCCCTTAAGAACAAAACTAGAATGAAGGCTATTACCTAAACTCAAAAAGGGTTTTTAATTTCCCCGCATTACTTGACAAATTAAAAATCCCCAAAGTCAAAGCCAACTCCCCACCTCAGTGCAACTTCAATTTCCATTCATTAAACAATAAAAAAAATACTTTCTATGAAATGTGTTTCTGAGTTAAAAAAAAAAGCATGACTTAAGATCAGTTGTTTCCTTAACTGTGACCTCAGATCATGTCTGAACACTGCATCACATATCCACTTGTAACCTGCTCAGCTAAACATAAGTTTATAATGCGCAGTTGTTTAGCCTGTTGCTAAAATACTTTTAATGCCATCCTTATTTGGATGACTACTGTGTTATTAACGTTCAGCAATAAACACAGAAGTAAAAAAATTACTACTATTTGGTACTGGTTGTAAAACCCTTCAACCAAAAAAATTTGTTCAAGTATTTTTTTAAATGAAGAATATCTATGCTTAGTGTGCTTCCTGCTTATGTATCATCATAGCCAGTTAGTCAGGAAGGTAGATTTAAAACAATGTTTTTGAACTTCAACAGACTTATGAGATCTCCATGCACACCAGTAATTGTGAGATAAAATTCAACTACCACAGAATGCCCCAAATTACCTTTTAAATCCGTATGTGGATTAGGAGAGACTATACTGCAGAAAACACTTTACATGGTGCTGTAGCCACTCAGCTAAGTGACTGAATAAGGATCAGGACAAGGAGGTCTTTGAGGCTACAGAGATGACTAGGACACAGATTTGGGCCAATCTGTCACTGGAACAGCCTGATGCAGAGTCATTCCATACTCTGCCTCCTACATACACAAAAAACAAAGAGGAGCTGTTTTGTGTAGTAAGACGTTAGAAAGATGAGTTACTTGGTATAAAGGCTCTGGGATGTGACACCTCAGTCACAAAGTATGGGCTAGTTCTACCTATGTTTCTATCAGAGAAAATATCTTGTCTGTTATGGCACAGTAAGTATTACATAAAATTATTCTTCCTGATAAAGATGATGTGAAATTGTAAGTAAAGTATAGTTTAAAAGAAAATAAAAATAGCTTGGATAAAACTTGCCATTTCTATGAAATTCTAACCTTCTGAAAAAGCAAACTGGGACTGAAACATCTCATCTTAGTCACCTTAACAGAAATTAATTTCATGTCTATTCTAAGGTTGCATTTCCTGTTACAGACCCAGGGCATGGGAGGGCAGACTCTTTAGAAACATCCATTTATATAAAAGCGTATTAATTTTTTTTGGTCTTATCTTTAAGCATGAACTTCAGTAGTGCCACTCCTACATGCGCCTTTTGCCAAACATGTTAAGGACTGAGGGATTAAATTCACAGTAAACTGCAAACAAACACAAACCAGCTTTTCAAACATCGGTATATTGACTTGAGTGGTCTAACAGTGGCTTGAGCTTTGTCTCCATCTAATTTGACCTTCAGTTTAGTTTGACCTCTCAGACAAGAAAGTCTAGACACTGACCTTGATTGAACTGAACATTTTCCCCTTTCTGTGTTGTTCTAAATATTTTTTAGCACAAGATCACTACTACAGGTTACACCATTATTTATTCTAACAGTGAGACTGTTTGCAATAAATCTTCACCTGCAAAATCCAAAATGACAGTATTTGACAGGAAAATACCAAAGCCATGACCAAAATACATCACGAGGCAATATATATAGATAGATACATATACATACATACATTGCTGGTTTTCTGAGAAATAGAAGCGGTCTTTAAAAGGCAAAGACATTCGACTATTAGCTTCCTCAAATCAATGCTCCTGCCAATCTCTGTGACCTCACAAGGAAAAGTGTCTCCTGTATTTTCTTCCGCAGCTCTGTGAATTTTAGTATACCATACTAACAATTAAAATACAGTTCAATTTAATTAGAGGAAAACATCACTAGTCGTACTCATGTGTTAATTTTCCCCAAGCTACATAAACAATTGAAATCTGATGACACAGAAACAAGACTATTTTTATTATCTACATGAAAAATAAGTCTGTAGAGAATTAGAAGATTATTGTTTTCATATAAGCACTGCCTTAGCAGGACAATTTAAAAGAAAGCAAAATAAAAATTCGATCATCTAGATCAAAACTTCTTCTTTTTTTTTTTTTTTGTTTTTGTTTAATATGCTGAGCCTCTGTTAACAATCAGAAAACCAAAAATGCTTCTGTGAGCTCCTAGACATTGCCAGGACACAAAACCTCAGAGCTACAAAAGTTTTTCTCTCAAAATGAGTTAAAGATCAGACCTCACAGCTGGCCTTCTGAATACCACTCAACCTGTATCAGAGTAATATATGAAATTAATGGTTTTTATTTATTACTCAGTGACTAGAAACCTCAGCACATGGGCCAAGCTGAAGTAATTGTCAGCCCGGTTACTGATTTGCCAGTGCACAGAAAAATGATGCCCAAACACACTTCATACATATTTCAAACCTTGACAATGCCACCTATCTTGAGGTTGTCAGCCCCTTGTAAAAATCCACTTCATCCAGCACTTACATAAGCCCCTTTAGAAAAGCACCTATCATCTTTCTGCACGGTGGAGATTCACCAGGTTCTCAAATCAGTATAATTTGAATGATAATACAAATGCCTTGAAGAAAGAGCCACCTTTCTCTAAATTCTGTTGAAGTTTGAAAAAAACTTTCAGACTGTGCAACCAAGGTTGACTACTAAACCTGTACAAAGTAACTGTACTAACAGGTGAAAATACTTTCTCATTAACTCTGCACTTAACAAAGACAGACTACATTTTTAAATGCATCACACTTCAAACAGCATTCCATCAAGTGCTCTGAGAGGACATCAGATAACTAAACATACTTACTGCAACTTGCATTCGGCACTGTTTCAGTTGAACTTAATTTTCTTAAACTGCTGCAGTATTACTACTTCTACACTTGACTTCTTTAGAGAACACATGCATTTTGAATTCCTTTGACCTGATATGATCTTTTTAAGTATACAACTAAAGATTATAAACAAAGTCTCCTTTAATTCTGTGTTCTGGCATTTCAACTCTAATGCCTGTTTTCTCTATGTAACACAAGGTTTGCAAATTTCAAATACAAGTCAAAGATTATATATATAAGTACATAAATATTTATGTGCATACATACACACAGAGACAGACAATACTTGCCATTACATTTTGAGCCTTGTAAAAAGACAGGACACTTAAGCATGGAAGTGGGGGGGGGAAAGGCACAAAAAGCACATGTTACAAGTGTCAAGTCATCTGAAATTGCTACAGAAGATAAATGCTTACACTAGCACTTACAAACATCCTAACCAGAAGTGTTGAAAAAAGGAGTCTGGTTCAGAGATAAAGAGGTAACAGCTCAATTCACATCCAGTAAGCCGTCTTATTTCAATTTCAGCTTGAATCTATGCAAGAAGCAGAATAGTATCTTGTCAAACTGCCACTCCATACAAGGTCTATCAGGGACTTGGTCTAGTGTTAGCACACGTTGGTACATTGTCTCAGCAACGTACGCGATACATGCCGGCGGTCTCTTCCTCCACAGCTATGAATTTATTATTAAGTGCAATTCTGAAACAGCTCAATCGCAGGGCTGTACCGTGAAACATCAAGGCGCTTCTCCATTTATTATCTTTATAAACAACACCATATTACTGTCCCTTACTGCTTCCTGCAAACCCGCAGCAATGATGCAAAGCAACCTTTTTTTTTTTTTTTCCCCCCTTTAATTCCCTTTCGGAATACAAATGCCTGCCTTTTCTTATCGCTGCCTGTTCCTAACCAAGGCACACTGTGGACAATAGTTTCTGAATCAGCGATACCTTCCCACGCCGTTTGCAAAAACGGAGGGTAAAAACGTAGTACTTCAATCCCAGGAAAAACGGGGGAAAAGAAACGAGAAAAACATAAAATAATGAAGTAGCTTAAAAAACAAACGCAACATTGAAACACCGTGAAAATAAAAGAAATACCAGCCATTAAGGATGAGAATTAACGGGCAGAAAAGCAGCAGCAGCAGCACTTATTGCAGAGCCACAGAGAATCCTTCCTTGGAACTCAATGCAACTAATGACCTCTCCAACTGCTGAAATACACAGCTCCAGGAAAGAAAACACTTACTGCCTGGTTTTAAGGCACAGACCAGAAGTTGTCAACTCCGCTAACGCAATTACAGAAAAGGGNGACAGAGACAGAAACGCTGCAGCTTTAGGCGCTGTTGCCGAATGAAGAGCATTAAGGAGAGCCCTGAGCATGTAGGCAAGTAAGAAGTGAAGAGCATTTACCAGCAGCAGCAGGTTGAGCAGCCCGAGAGCCTCACACCGTCTCTGGGAGATAACTTAGCATCGGTGCGGATTCCTTCACTGAGCAGGGACACCCCTCTCCTCTCCCTTCCCTTCCTTTGCTCTGCTCTGCTCTCCCTTCCCGTCCCGTCCCTCCCACGAGGAGCGGAACAGCGGGAACAGGAGCAGCCTCCCACCGCCCCCAGGGAGCGGCGCGGCACGGTGCGGTGCGACGAGGAGCAGCGGAGCAGCCGCGGAGGGCGGGAGCGAGGCGACGGAGGGCGGGCGGGAGCGCGGGCCCCGGCAGCCGCCCGCGCCAGCCGCGCTCTGGCCGCAGCCCCACCGGCACCCGGCTGCACGCGCCGCGGCCGGCTCCGACAGCCAATCCCGGCGCTCGGCACCCGGCCGCGCGCGCTCAGGGCCCCTGCGCGCTGCCGGGGCCGGCGCGGCTCCGAGGGCGGCAGCGCTAGCGCTTCGCAGTGCCCCGTCGTGCCCTGGCAGCCCGAGGGCAGCGCCTTCGTGAGCCCCGGGTCCGCGAGCCCCCACGGCGCTACCCGGGCGTCCTTGTCGCCTTGACCGTCATTGCGCATAGTGCGCGTCAGTGGTCCGCGCCCGGCCCTCAGCGGAGCGGAGCGGCTGCCCCAGCCGAGCGGTGCCGCAGAGGCGCAGGACCGGGGGAGGCCCCTCGCCTCCACCGGGTGAGCTGGGCTCGCGGCATTGGCTGTGGGTAGGGACAGGTGCCGGGTGAAAGAAGCCGGCGTCAGAAAGCCTGTCCCGTTGCCGCGGCGTGGAGCTGAGGTTTAGGGGGGAAGGACGAGACTACCCCCATGGAGAAACGCGGGTTTTCCCGGTCCTTTCCCGATGGAGCCATGAGGAGGCGGCGGCACAGCAGCCGTGAGGAGACAACGGCGGGCGCGCGGTGCCTGGTCCCACTGCCAGCCCCACACCTCACGCCGCGCCGCCAGCCCAGCGTGCGGGATGCTGCTGCGGGCGGCCGGGCCCTGCGAGGCGAGCGGGCAAGGACAACTGACGGCAACGAACATCCATAAAACTTCACCACAGAAAAAAAAAAGTACAAAATTGATTCCACCTTCTTGCCACAACTTAGAAACCTTCCCACAAACTGTTTCGCACTTCTTCAGAACAGAATCGCTTTAGTTATCATGTTCTCCATGACCTGGCTGTGGGTCAGCCTCAGCGCATTCTCTATAGCGTTACTTAACAAACATTCTGCAGAGCACTTACCTCTTCTGCAAAGTGCGATTACATGTTACTTATTTAACCCCTTCCCCTTTGCTGCGTATCTGTGGAAGCACCCAAAAAAAGGAGCATTACAGCAGAGTAGATCAGGAAATGAGAGAACGGTGAACTGCTTGAGACAAGCTGTCTACCTACAAAGCTCTAGACTACTTGGCAAGGCCAGGAGAAAAGCAGCAACTTTAATTCACCAGGATATATAGAAATAACAGTGATAATAGGAGCTCTGACATCGATAAGGCACAGCAGCAGGGCTAGCAATGCTGCCCAAATGTAACAATTTTCATGTCTGTATTCCATAACATAGGAAATCTGTGTGGATAAATAAACTAGAGCACGCTGGATTACCTGTAGCTGGGAGAAGTGTACTGTAAATGTCTGATTAGAGACAAACTACAGCAGAGTTAATTTTCCTACTGCAAGTGTAGTTTTGTAACTGTCAACAAAGAGCAGGAGTTTTAAGGGGCAATCCAGAAATCAGCAGGGAAGTATCTCTCAGCTTTTCAAGGTTAATTGAGAAGAGGGGAGACTGAGCATACTACTAGAGCTTGGTAAATTGCATGTAATGCTGTAGCTTGAGGACTGTATCTATTCACAGGGGTAAAGAAGATCCATGTAGCTACAACTTCTCCCTGGCCTCATCTTTTTCTATGGCATTTCACAGACTTCAAGATGTGTCCTTGTCTCAAATACCGTGGTCTAAATTTTAATGCAATATGCATGGTGATGTCTTGATTCTGCAGTGAGACTCCTGTAAGAGATACTGCGATAGCTGCTCTAATGGAAATAATCTCTCTGCTTGAAAATAAACTAGACTGCAGAAATGGATGTTAGAGATGTATGAAAAAGATTGTTGCAGTTAAGTAATGACTTGTCCCTACCAGGAAGAAAGACTGAGATTTACACTCTGGTGGGAGACAAATCTTGTCAAACTGCATTTTGATGCAATGCAAGTTTCGGTGGAAAAGGTCTATAATAGCAGTCTGTAAAGCAGGTGACTAGATGCTTATAATGACTAAACAAAAACTAGCAAAAAACTACAAAATATGTGTAGCCCATACACTCTAAAGATACATGAAAATCTTCATCTCACTGGACTATTTCTAGTGCTACAAAGCTACTTAATATACCAGTGATTTGAGAGAGAACAAGCAAATAACTGATTAAATACCATGCAACTAAGATTTGCTGATGGTCAGTTACGATGGATGTGAGCTAATGGCACAGACCAACCTGGACACCTTGGTAAGGTGGCCTCATTGTTCAACAGAATGGTTGAAGTCAAGGTCAGATATTTAGTGAAAGAACATGGGTTACATTTCAGGTGAGGGGATTGTTTATGGAAGGCAGTTTAAAGAGCATTAGTCTGTCCTGGTAAATGACTGAAGATATGCTCCCACTGGCAGAGGTTAGTAAAGATGACAGGTGTGAGTGGGAAGCAGAGAGACTAACAAAGCCAAAATAAGCAGAAGTTAGATGTCTAGGCATTATTACTAAGACCAGTGTGAGAATACTAGCTTTGTGTCCACATTTAGGCTTAATGATAGCTATATAAAAATTAGAATACCTGAGAGACAATTAAAGCATGTTTTAGGAAAACCGTGTCTTCTCCCTAAAGTGAGAGTCCTAACAAAAGACAAGGAACCAAGCTTTTCCTTCCTCCTGTTCTCGATTTAAATTCATCTTGGATTCTTTTAGATGTGGTGTTACAGCTTTGACGAGAGAGTTTTGTTCCCATCCCTTTAATCTGGTGATAAGGGTGTTCTCCCAGGAATAGGAGACTTGAGACAGAGTATGCATAAGGCTGCAGAGAATAAACCAAATGCCTCATTTCTTGGATTAGACTTCTTTGACTACTGATTAGTAAGTAAATGGTGACCACAGGCAGCTACTCCTCTAGAATGTTTCAAATCCTTTAGCTCTGTTCAGCTCTTTGGAAGAGAGAAAGGAAGTGCCTACCTCCAAGAACAAGTTCCAAGCAGTGAAATCCAAGTGAATATAAATGCATTTCTCCAGATTTTAGTAAAGTGTCCAAGGAATGGGACTGCAGATCTATCACTGCCCAATTTCCTCCTGGCTGTGTTAGTTACTGGTCCATGCCTTAGATGCTTTAAAGGTAGAGCGTGCGATCCACAACCTAGAACCTGCAGGCTTTATCAAATTTGGTCCCTATTCTTTGAGTTTCTCTCGGTATCACTTTGTCAGTTGCAGCATCTGCTGACACAAGAACATCTTGTCCACTTTCAGAAGAGCTATGGTTCTCTTTCCCACAAGTCTTTGAAAAACTGACCTTCAGTGTGATTTGAAAGGAAAGAAAAAAGGAAACAGCACAAAAGGTTTGCAGTTTTCTGGCAATAAATGCCAGATGCTTTTCCCTTTGCATTTTAAGCCCATATTTGAATTTTCTAACCTAAACCTGCTGATTTTCCAATGTCTCTCTATATAGATCATTATCCCTTTATAAGTATGTTGCTGCTCCACCACACACATTGCTACAGCTTGATCAAAACAGGCATAATTAAAGACCGTTTCTGGAAGCTGGTGTTATGTAAATGCATTGTAGAATGAGGGTGATATTTTAATACTGCAGCTAATTAACGACTGGAACATTTTACCTATGGATTGCAAATTCTGTGTTGCTTGGAGTCTTTGAATAGAACAGGAAATGTTTCTGCAAGATACGTAGCATCTCAAACACAAGTTATGGGATTGATGGTGTGGTTACTTGGGTGAAGTTCAGGTGATGTTTACTGGCTGCCATTACACAACAGGTCACACCAGATGATGAGCATAGTTTCTCCAACCCTGTAAGCTGTAAATCGTGATATGCAACAATCCACTCTAGCTATGTAGGACTCATCTCTTCAGAATAGAGTGCTTATGTTACTGAACAATGCCTCTCAAATGCTTTAACACATTCTAAAGAGGATTATTTTAATTAATTGGTACAATTTCCCACATTTATTATATGTACTGGAATATCATTAGCTGCACCTCATTTAGATGTCTTATTTTCATTCTTAATCCTATGCTGCAAATGCAGACACATCCTCCAAATACTAGTCTGGATTATAAAAATAAAGTGGGGGGCGGGGAGGGAAGAGAAACTAAACCCCAAACATCTATTCCAAGGAAGCAACCACACAATGGTACAGGAGAAATATCTAAGTACTATGCACTGAGCTACCAACAAAGAGGAAGCAACAAGATCAAGAATTTTAATGCTTTGCAATTATCACCTTTGGTAATTCAGTAAATGCAGTGCATGTTTGACATTAAAATAAGGGAGTTTGTATCACCTCTTAAATATTGCCTGAAGCTGCCCATAATTTGTCAAATAAAGAGACAGGTGTTGAGCGGGTACAAGTATTTTCAGGTAGTTTCTAGTCTCTTTAGCAGTTTTTTTTTTCTTCTGAAGCCAGCCCATCTACTTTGTAAGAATTATAGCCTGTCTTTGAAATGGCTCAATTGGAAGTACTGAGCAGGTAGAAAGCTACTCACTATATGCTTGAACAGCTCAGAACAATTCAAAGCCATCAACAAGTTTGCAGTTCCAGAAGAAGAAGAGTAGGACAAAAAAAGATGGAAAGTCTCCGTGGGTAATACCTGCTCAGGGGAAAGTAAAGAATATGTGAAGACATAGGCACAAAATACTGTTGCGCTTAAAGGAGGATCTTTTTCCTTAGAGAAATTGCTGTCTGCCAATGAGCCTGTTTGAGATGCACAGCCATCCCTGGTTAAACCCCCACCTCGTGCACAATTCAGCAGAATACTTGCTGTCTGCTATGGGGCATGTATACAGTGTGTTCTACATACATGAAACTCGGGGATAACACACCTAAGCCCCTTTTCCTTACAAGATCTTTACTCACTGCAAATATTGCAGCAGAATTCTGAAGAATCTAGCTGCCAACTTGAAGTGGACCAGTGCTATCTCCGAGCCTTTGCTCATCTGGTAGATCAAAAGGAAAATTCACTGAGCTGTGAAAAAGATTTTTTTACATTCAAATTGTCCAGCTCACAGGAAACAAAACTTTATGGGTTTAAAATTAGGTATCATTGCTGAAGGGTTTATGGGATGTGCTGTTTCCAGTGTAGTAACTGTGCTGAGAGTGCTGACAGGATAATCCTAACCCCTAATACAAATGTTAAACTGAATATGCAAAAGCACAGTTAGAAGTTAAACTAAATACACAAACATCAGCACAATTCTACTCGTGTCAATCAGGACCCAGGTCTCTTACCTTCTTCTGCCCCATCCATTTACTAGAATCATTTGTGTTTCTAATACATGCTTTAGATTCTAGTCTGTAGTCTCATTACTGTTGTAACAGAAATGGAAGATACAGTTGTTAACTAGACCTCAGTTTGGTTTTGCAAGCTACTGACTACTACTGAGTGCAATTGCAAGCTATAATAGTGTTAATTCTCTTAGCCATATTAATGTCTCTGACACCAGAGGATAAACAGTTTCCCATGTCTTCCTGCAGCAATTACTGAGCAGTTACATTGCATTACATTAAAGAAAAAGTTCATGGTTTATGTAGTTGTCCATATATAGAAACACCTTTACATTTTTGGTCTAGGAGGAAATACTGCAATGTGATTATGTTCAAAACTGTGGAGGTCAAGGACCATTCCAGTTAGAAGCAATGGCTTGACTGACCAAGTGAGCTGAGGATAAAAATCAATGTTTATTTCTGCTATCAGGAATATTTTTTCCCAGCTTTCTGTGATGTGGTTTTGGTATGAATGAGGTATACCACAGATACATAGTCTGAACAACAGTGAATGAGACTGAGTTTAGACCATGGCAACAACTCACAGACAGTTCTAGTATCTAGTCCTAGTCTAGTATCAAAGGTCAGTTTACCTGTTTTAGCCCCAAGAACTAGTAGAATCTGGATGATATGCAGATGAAAAAAAAAAAACTAAAAAGAAACTAACAAAGTGAAGAATGTAGTAGAAATTTTGCACAATACTGAAATTAGTTCAGTCAGTCCAAGATTTAAAGCTTGACTCCAAAGCAGTATTAGGTTAGCAGTCTGCCTCATCAATAGGCACATAAACAGGTGGAGACAAACCATCTATTGGAAGGTGCATGTAAAAATGCAGCCAATGATTGGGGAAAGAGTGATGAAGACCAAAAAACAGTCAAAATAAAAGTGTCTAGTGTACAAAATAGGACATGAAATTTGTGACAGTTTGCTTTCTAGGTGATACACTTCTATCCCTACATAAAATACTCTTGCAAGCTTCACTGATGGCATTTGTTCCTTTTATAAATGAGGCCACTCTGGGGACTGGAGGAAGAATTAGTTACCTCGATGAATTTGCTACCTACAAATGTTATGATATATCGGTGGGTCTTATAACTTTCATAGGTTCACCTGGGATTGGAAAATACAGTAGAACAATACTTTGTTTTAATTTTGAGGTGTACTACATTGTAATAGAACAAGACAAATTTCACTCAATTGGCATAACAGTTTTCCAATATCTAGCCTAAATTCTGTGGTTTTGCACAGCATTTTTACCAAAATACTGAAATACTAGAGACTATGTAACTGGTGTTATTTTAAGCAAGCTATTAGTTAAACAATTTAAACCTGCATTTGCTTAACTTCAAGTTAGCTCCATCTTTCATAAGGCATTTTTTATGCTCTATGCCATTTTCTTCTTCCTTATTTTTTAATGCAAAAACATTTTCCTTGAAATTAAGTTCTACAGAATCATGCAAAAGTATTCACTTGCTTTATTTTCTGACAAAATCCAACCACTTCATTCAGGATCAGAGCACCATTTTTGTTACTATCTAAACAACATGGCACAGTCCTTTCTCTGCCAAGGTCATGGTTTTAGTGCTTGATGTCCTGAATACTGTATGAAAGAAGGATGATCAACTTAGCTGTTATCAGTTATTTTGTGTGAGGAAAGGTGCAAGATAAAGGGGAAGTTTTCATGCCTGATCACCTTTCATTATCTGTTCTGTTAAACTGCAGTGAGCAGTCCATGAGAAGCCAAATATTTAATAGATTGGCTATAACAGCACAGGGCAGCAAATTTATAAAGTGATAGGGTATATGGAGTTTATTTGCTGTAAATATGTGTAATGCAAAGAAACACGTTCCTTTATCACTCCTACCAGTAAGAACTCCTGCACTGCAAAGAGAATTGAAGACAGCCATAGAAGAATGGGAAGTTAGAGCTGGAATTATATGTGCAGGAGTGTATAATGTAGAATGTCTAGAAAAACAGTGTATTCTAATAGTCTCTAACACTCAAAAACATTCTTTTAAGCTGTAGAGGACTAGTAACCCAAGGAACAATGAGAATATATAATCCACTAAATTAGTTGAATGAATGTTTTCTGTTGTTTTCTTACTTTAATTTAGGTACATATGTCAGTTTAAAAAAAGAAGTAATGTTTACTATAAAAATTCTACCACACTAGTGAAATACTATTTCCTTCTAGTCTTAATGTCACTGCATTGTTATTCTTCAGTATTTTCAAACAATTTTTTAGTCTGCTGTGCTCATTAAATACATAGTTTCTCTGTATTCAAAAGACCTTGTAATTGCTGGTTAACACACTACTACATGTCACAGTAGGCCTAATAGACCAAAAACGGGCTTACACATGTCCTGGCTTGCCCAGACACGTTCTTCTGCTCTCCCTCCTGTTTTGGGGAGAAGCAACTGCAGAAAAGAGGACAAACAACCTGGAGCCACTGAGTTGAAGGACTCTGGCCTGCCCAGACTTGTTTTGCTCCTGTGGTAAACAGGTGCCTCCTGTGGTACACAGGCTTAGCTTGTGCTTGCCTTATGCAAGCCCTGTGCTTTTCCCAAATTTGGGTAAAGCAAGCCTATGTCTTCACCTAATATGGCCAAGCTTGGCTAACTGCTATTATGATTGGCTATTCTGTGTCCAAAGACCCATTAGTCTTGGATTGTATTGATAAAAGAGTTGAGCAGGTAACGCAGTATGCTCTGCCATTATATTTGTGCTTGCTGCTTGCCTGCTGCCGTTGCTTACTGCCTAAGTGCATGCTGAATTACCTGGAAACTCCACTGCCTTGAGTTTACCAGGAACAGGCTCCAAATGCCTCCAGGCGATCAGCCTGTGACATCATACTAAGACTGCACATTGCAAGACATCCTGCCTACACCTGAAAGTCTCCTGCCAAGATGGGAAGTCCTGGCTCCTCTGGATGATCTTTGTATCTTCAGGACTTCAGAGATTATCTGCCTCCTTTCTCAGCACTCTGTGAAGCCTGGGAAGAATCAGAAACCTCAGTGGCTGACAAGTAACAGAATTCCCTGAAAGCATTTGGGTACTGTCTGAAGTTGTAGATAGCCCCACGAGTTGGGAAATAATTTGTGAGTAAATATTTGTAGCCTCTTGTATTCACGATTTCCTTCTGCCATAAGCAGAAAGGAGCTCCTTCAGTCCATCTAGTGGGCAAGTGGCATATTGACCACAAGCGGTATTTGGCCTCAAGAACTTGCTCTTCCAGCTCAATTAATATTTATATATTTTGCAAGTTATTTTAAGATCGTACATTATTATCTGTATAATGTTTCCATGACCATGTGAAGAATCAATTATTATTAAAATTAGTGGTCGGGGGTGGTGAGAGTTCTGAGCATCAAAATTAATAAACTATTAAATTTGGAAAAATATAATCTCACATTAATTAATTAGCTCCTCCATTACATTACACCAGGACTTAATGAGCAAGTTATTCTGTCATTTCCATTCTCTTCCAGAGACATGTAGGTATACTTAAGTTATTTAAAATAATTTCTTGCTGTTTTCATATTATTCACTGTGAAACAGGAGAATGGCAGAACTTTCACACTGAAACTGTGAATGGCAGAGCTTTTCACACTGAAACTGACATTTGTGAAACTGTATTTATATGTTCTCTGCATTCTCCTGTCCTATTAGTGTTAGAAAAGTTTGGAGGATGCTTTGTACTTCTCATGTCATAAGATATTGCCAGGCTAATTTCTGATCTCAGGGAAAAAAAAGTGTAAGCTGAGACTGTCAAATCCTCGGTGCCAGTGTATAAATGGAATATAAAGATACCTGGAAAAGAGAACTTAAAATTCTCCCACTGTTTTCTTAGGAATGTGAAACTTTGCTTACTAATACTTTCTACTTACTACTATTGAGATAGTAAACAGAAAGAGAGACTTATTCAGTAGAAAGATATGTACAAAATGAAGCAAAAATACAAAATATTTTTCCATTGCTAATAAGATTCAGACAATGGACTTCAATTACCACCGAGTTCATCATACACAATTTATCATAAGCATGCTGCAGTCTCTCAGGTTTGATGACCTATTACAGAAGGAGTGAAAACTGACTATTCCAGCATTCCAAATAAAGGTCACAAGTCTCTTCTCACTTGCTCCCTGTGATAGGACAAGGAGCAATGGATGTAAGTTGCAGCACAAGAGGTCCCACCTCAACGCAAAGGCTGTGGAGCCTCCTTCTCTGGAGGCTTTCAAGGCCTGTCTGGATGCATTCCTCTATGACCTGAGCTAGACTGTATGGTCCTGTTCCAGCAGGGGGACTGGACTCAATGATCTCTTTGGGGTCCTTGCAACCCCTAACATCCTCTGGTCCTGTGACTGTAATATAATTATGAATATATTCGCGATATGGAAGAAGACAGAATTCGCACTAATTCATTAATTTCTTCATACTCAAACCAACACTTTTCTAACAACAGGCCATAAAATCTCTTGGTGTCTGTCCATGATACCAAGTGTTACTACTGGCATAATGAAGCTTTGCTTCTCGCAATTAATCACCTTGACTGCCAACAAATAGTGTATTTGTCTTCATTATCTTTCTACGTGAATGTCTCTCCTTTGTGATATACAGCAGAAGCTGATAGGTTGTCTGGCTACGGAATGGACAGAAATGCAGCTGAAACGTCAGTGGAGGCACAAGCTGTCCGCCGCATCAGCTCCTCAGAAAGTGAGCCTAAATAGCAGACCTGAGTCGAGACGCTGCTTTGTCATTTGCACATCTGCACAACTGGCAGAAAACCAGCCGACAAGAACATATGAAGTAAGCTAGAGCACACCCATTTGGGCAAGAAACTCTGTGTCTTTCACTGTAACTCTATGCTACAGCCATATACACCCAGAGTATCTCTAAGAGTATGGGTTTCTGTTTTCAGCTTTCTCATAGATTTTAATTAAAGACAAACAGAATTATGGACAGTACAAATTACCTTTCTCAAATGAGAAACAAAAGAGAGGATGCCAGGCTAATTTATTTGCTTTTGTTTGCATCTCTTTTTCCATGATTATTTTAACAAATGAGCTTACCAGCAGGAATGCTTGGTAAAATAATGAAGCAAATATTGTTAAATATTGTGATTATTCATAGCAGAACCTATAAGTTATGTTTCTGCAATTCTGAAAAAGAAATGTGTTGTACGACCTACAAACCCATTCAAAAAAAAGGCTTGAATATTCAAAAAGCTCTGCTTATGAATGAATTACAGACAAAAAATTATGCACAGATATTATTCAGCAAACAGTTTGAACATATACATCAGAAAACCGGTTTGTTTGGAAAACTTGCAAACACAAAATGGAGCAAAGAAATTATTCATTATGAATTATTTGCACAGCATCTGTCTTACTTTCTCATGTTAATTGCCTCTGCTAAACCACATTTTCTCCCCCTCAATATGTAAATGTAAGTGATTTTGCATATTCTCTGAATACCCAGTAAATGCAAGTTTCATTACCTTACCGCTTATATCTTTTTTTGTCAGTCTAATTATACTAGAGTTTATATAATTTTAAAATTTGACCTACCAGCTTTCTGTAGACTGCAGCCTCTTCCACTAGATTTGGAGAGCTGCCTAGTATGAAAAAAAAAATAATAAAATTAAGAACTGTTCAAAGCATGCACATTAACAGCCTTTGTGGAAGATCTGGCAAGGTGCGTGTTAATTCCCTCTGTATTGATACATATTGAAAAGCTCAGGTTTGGTTTTAATCCCAGTACTTTCTAGGACATGACCCATACTTGATGAGAATTAACAGAGAATTTTACTGGCTTTTGAGAGCCTGTGTAAGACCTTCCTCTGTTGTAATCCCTGTATCCTTTTGTGCTCCCCAGGAAGTACCACTCCAGTTGTATATAATTATTCTTTCTACAAATAAACGCTTAAGCATCAGGTAGCTTGGTTTCTTCTTAAAACCTGCCTTGTTTTCACTGAATTTTCTGACTTTTTGATTCTTTGACCACTGACTCATGTTGTCTCTCCAAGAAACACCATGAGAAGAAAAGATGCACGTTATATCATGCCTTTTCTTTGCCATAGCCTCATCCTACCAAGAGAAATAATTGCCAAAAAGCCTGTGCTGATCTTAGAAACTAAATGCAAGTTTAATCTTTTAGGCCTGTTAACAGAAATGCCACCCCTGGCCAAGTGTGCCCCACCGGGTCACTGAGAATGTCACCTAAGTAAAGCCTCTGGATGGGTTCGTTATCAGCATATATACTTCATTACATTAAAAAGACAGATCTGCAGAAAGCACTCTTGTTACAGGGCTATATATAGAAGCCAAGCACTTTGAGTAGCACAGAGATACACTTTTCTAATGGCATAAAACCTCCGTTCAGGATTCCGTCTTCAGTGCACCACAAAATACGTAACCCCTGAAATGATTTGTTGGGTTTTTTTCCCATTTCATACAGAGGTTACAAAACCTGTTAACATGGGTAGCACCACTGAGTAAAAGCATATTCATTCATTTAATTCTTCATGCTTACAGGGACTGTTCTGCAATAGCCATTAGTACATTGCCAAGGCACCGTAGGTAGATGCTACTGCCTATGCGTTGCTACTAAAACCTTTGATGTCCTAGAATCTTAATGATTACAACAAGGAAAAAGGAATCATGGTGCAGTTTTATGATACCTTGTGTCTATACGAAATTTTGACTCATGCTCTGCAGGTATCAGTGTGTCATAACAGATTTTCTGTCTCAAGAAGTTCCCTAAGGCACCACAAAAATCCCAGTATTTTTGCAGCTGATCCATCTACCCTTCCGTTCTGTAAGGCACCAGGCCTGTGCTGTCAGATGACTTCTGAAATGAATGGCACCGATAAAATTTTGGGCCTTATCTTCAGCAACTCACTTTTTTCTTTTTCTTTTTTTTAAATATACCTCTAGGCTACAAAACACATCTATAGGTTTTTCCTCTCTCCAGGATGTGTTGTCCTGTATGCTTTAGCAGTTCACTGAGCTGAGCCGATTCAAATGAGCCTTGAAATGTTAAATACAACTTGTAATATCAAAGGTTCTCCTATCAAATAATTTTCTTCCTGTGGATTCTATGGAGATTAAGGACTCGTGCAGGGACTAAAATGTCCAATACTCACATCAGACGCCTCCGAATTGGCTGTGTCATTATCTGTTCATTGAAGGAATGGCTGCTGCATTTCTTTATTTGTAAACAAGGTGCAAGGGGCATAGTATTAGGTCCACAGGGGGATGAGTGAAAGCTAAATGTTGAGTAATTGTGTGACAGTAGTCTTCATGTACAAGCTAGCGGTGATGTTTTCTTTGCAACTGATGTAGAAATTAATTTTGAGGTCAGAAAATAAACTAAATGCAGCATGGTTACACTTGTGTTTTTCCTCCAGTCCAGTTATCTCAAAGCCCAGAGAAAGAAGTTGCCTCTGTTGTTTTTCTGGTTTTGCTTTCCTATCTTGCAGCAGTTTCTGTTTATAGCTTGCTTACCTCTCTTTACTTCTGAGCTGAATTAAGATGAAGTGTATGGTTTGACTTGTCTGAAATACCAGTGCTCCAAACACTCCTGTATTTTCTGAATTGAAGAAAAGGAACTCTCAAGAAATTACTTGCTGCTTTCCCACCTTTCACTTTGCAGATGTAGAAGAGATACTTGGAGAAGAGTCCTTTTCAATTTTTACATCTTATATCTGGTCTATTTATCAGTGCAGCCTGTGTGCGCTGACCACCACATAGAGGACAACCATTCCAGTGCTGAGAGGCTGAACTGGATCTACAGTCCTAGCTCAGGGATGTTTCTCTGTGCTATAATTAACTTTAATTCTCATAAAGCAGAAATGCAAGTTTTATCTAAAAACTTTATGACAGTCTTATAAAAACAAATATTTTGAAAAGTAATTAGTAAGCAAATCAGTGTGGCAAAAAAAGGAGATTGTGTTCTCCAGAACAAGCCTTTTAATTGTAAGTGCAGTCACATGGAATCAAATGCTACTAGAGAAGCTAGCTGAATAACTCTGAGAATGACAACAGAATACAAGTGGACATTACTCAGTATTACCAACAATTAAAAGAATTATATTAGGATATAGACAACAACTTCACATTTATTTCAAAATTGTCTTTAAGGGGGAAATGCAGTACCACTGTGGAACAACTGTTAGCTGCGTAATGACAACCACTGTGTACAGAAATGAAAAGGGAGCATTTGAATGGAAAGCATATTGTTTAAAATGTAATTTAATTAGAGAATATCTTATCAGCTGTAAAAAGTAAAATTGATTGATATGCAGTGTAGGGATAACTTGGCTGTTGCTACTTGTAAAGTGACGGTGAAGCTAACAAATTAGTTACTTGGGGTTTTTTATTATCTTGTGTATTTTTACATTGTCTTTCACCTCTGAAGGCATTTTAATTAGCTAATAGTTGATTGTTCATTGTATGGAAGTGGAAAATTCTCTAAAAGTATTGTGATCTGAAGAGTTGTTGGAACTCCCTCGTTACTGAAAGTATTTATCTGATACCAGACCTTTTTCTACGATTCTTTCTGTCTGTACTGCTGTCCAATGAGATGTTTTAGTCTCCAGCTTGAACATCACATGTAGCTGCAAACAGGTCAGCGTAGCTGACAGCAGCTACAAATCCATGAGCAATCTCCTCATTTGGAAGAATCTGTGTCACTCGCCCAGGGGCTGAATTTGGCCATGCAAGGAATACCCAATCAGTAACGAATGCTGACAAAACAGCAAACCTAGTTCTATTTTTAAAAAATCACAAAGAAAGGGATAGCAAAGAAAAATAGTTTAAAATTCACTCTTACATCCATTAAACCAGTTGTTACTTCAGTCAAAATTTGAAAGGCAGCTTGATTCCTTACAAATAGTAACAAAACATAGGTATCTGTTCTCTTCTGTTTTATTCTTTATAAGGGAAAGAGTTGATGACATGGTTTCAGCATTTTTTTGTGTATTCCTTTTACTTTGTACTAATACTTCTCTTCTAATGACAAAACATCACCAGACTAATATCTACATAGATTACAAATTAATGCATTACCTCCCTCAGAATGAGCACTTCTATAAGGAAATCCTATAGTGCTCTCCAATTACTGGTAAATAAATTAATTAATTGATAATTTACATTAAATTGGTCTGCAACACTTGAACACAAAACAGATGCCAGTGCTTCAGTAGTGGTAGGACACCTGAACCTTATTTATAATCCCTTTCTTCACAGAACTTCAACAGCACTTGCATAGATTGGGTGAACAGACCCAGAGAAAAACCTTTCACTTGACTAAAACATAAGGTTTAAAAACCCAGCCAACAAAACCCAGCAGCATGTTACAAGAGATTCCTAAGTACACTGCTAGAAAAGTATAACGACTAATAACTGGTCTGATCTAGCTAAAGATGTCCCTGCTCACTGCAGGGGGGTTGGACTAGACGGCCTTTAAAGGTCCCTTCCAACCCAAACCATTCTATGATTCTAATACCAGAGAATAATTTACAAGTTTGTGAACAAAACCACTGAGAAAGCCTCTAGCTGTATCCAAACGAGATGTTTCATGAAAAATAGTGCAGTTATTAGGTCGAAAGCTTAAAGAGATTAAAAACATCAATTTGTTATTTCACCAATTAAAAGTAATCATCAAGCAGTAGTTACACAGCCTAATCAAGTGTCTCTCACTTTTGCTGCTCATTATAAAATCTCTGTACTTCAGACACTTTGTACTGTGAATTTTTAATAAAAATATCTGAAAGCACTAGGTGTGCCAAAAAAGGTCTGATCACCTTTAAATAAGTAACAAAACAAAATCTTGGAAGCAATGGCAGGCATGAGAAGTGTTCAGGGACCATTAGCTCCCCTCCAATTAATTTTACAAGACAGTTAAACCTCACATGCTAATCTATGAAGATGAACCTGTCTGTGTGAAGTTACCATTGTCTTCCTTCCTGCTGTTGAAAATGTCATACAGCTGTTGAATGAGGGTAAAAAGAATCTAGTGAAAGTGCTAGTTCATGGACTTGGCTTCATGTTTTCAGTGTATTTCATACAGCTGGGCCTGGGTGCTGCAAGAATACAGTCAGAAACATGGCTATTCACAACATTGAACTTGGACTGAAGCATCTGTGGAAATATGAACTATACTGTGAAGAAGAGAATAATGCTCCTAATTTAAATAACTCAACTGTATTTTTTAGTCTTCATTATGTTTATAGGAAATCCTCTTAGAGCTCTAAGATAACCAGTGAGATGAAAGCGTCCTCTTTCAGTTACAAAGAGATCGACAAGATCTGTTCTTTGCTTTAGTTTTTAGTTTTTTTGTTATAAGGAAGTTTTGATGTTTGTAGGATTTTGTTTATTTGCTTGATACAAGGGAGATAAGGAATATCTTGAACATCCTAAAGGAATCAAATCATAGACACATAGAATGACTTAGGTTGGAAGGGACCTTAGAGATCATCTGCTTCAACCTCCCCACTATGGGCAGGGATGCCTCTTAACTAGAATCGGCTGCTCAAGGCTTCATCCAACATGGCCTTGAACACTTAGAGGGAGAAGGCATGCACCAGTTCGCTGGGCAGCCTGTTCTAGAGTCTCACTGCTCTTGTGCTGAAGAACTTCTTCCTACGATAGCACCTAAACCTACTCTCCCTCAGCTCAAAACCATTCTCCCTTGTCCTGTCGCTAGACACCTTTATGAAAAGTCCCTCTCCAGCCTTCCTGTAGGATCCCTTCAGGTACTGGAAGGCAGCTCTAAGGTCCCACTAGAGTCTTCTCATCTCTAGGTGGAACAACCCCATCTCCTTCAGCCTATCCTCAGAGTAGAGGTGTTACAGCCCTTGGCAATGCCACAGAATTCCATAGAACTACTTTAAAGCACTTTTATGTATTGATAATTAAAATAATTATTGTTTAGCCTTAAAATTCCCATTTAAAAAAAAAAGAAGAATCTATGATGTAAAGCCATGTCCTTAAATATCTATTTAAAAAGGAAAAAAAAAGCTGACTAGAAACAGACAATAAATTCTGGTAATGTAAATCTCAGCCTAGAGGAGATGGATGATTTGATCACTGTAGTGTTATTTCAGCAAGCCAGTTTGCATTGGAGGGGCTGAAGAGTCGTGGTAATGTCCACCTTGGGAACAACAGCCACACCATTCAAGTGGATGTTTTCCCCATCTCACTTTCCTATTTAAAAATACTTCTCCAATCACCTATGCTATGAAGCTAGCAGGAAGGTATCAGATATTGATTGTTATAAATCATATAGGATTAAAAAAAAAAAAAAACAACAAAAACATAAAAATGAGAGGAAGGGTCTGGACGGTGTTAGAATGCATTTTTTAGTATACAATGTTTCTTCAGAAAATGGCAGAAACATTGGGGTATTTTTTTACCAATGTAACCAGTTTCTTAAATAACTGTTAAAACTTTCTAATGCTAAGCTGTAAATGACAAACTAGAGCAGGCAACAGTATATGTTTGATGCATATTTCACTCAAATGATTCCCAAAGCCCAACACAAACAGTACAGATCATGCAAAACTGTAGACTCTAGGATAATCACTACCATTTAAAGTAACAGCACCACGTTCCCAGTGCCAAGTTTCTAGCATAGTAAAAGGACTCCTCAAAGGCTCTTGTAGGTGATAGTAGACCTGATAAAAATGGTAATGGATTTTTGGCCAAGAAACTCAATATAAAGGCAAATATAGAAGAGATGTGTTAGTCAAACAGAAGTTATTGGACTTAGCACAGAGTAAATGGATGAAATTATATGACATGCTATAGAGAAGGTCAGGTTACACAATCTAATGATCCCCTTTGGCCTTAAAGCCTGTGATTCTATGAAACCCTACTCCTGCTGGAAGTCTGTAATTCGTGTACTACTACTGATTTATTTATAAGAGACCATACACAGTAATAATACCTGTGCATGATTATCCATGGTATTTGTTCATGAACTAGGTCAACAAAAATGTGTTTAAGTAGAAGTATGACTTGCATGTTTTCCATCTCATGCTGAGATCAAGGCCTAAGGAGGAGAGCAAGCCTATTAGTCTCCTAAAGGGAAAGCATAAAGTGAATATTTTGTTTACTGTTTCACACTTTTATTATCAGTGCAGCTTCTCTTTAACCATGGACAGCTGGAACATAAGAGTCACAGGTACTGTCACTGTAACACAGAATGACACAACGTAAGGGGTTGTAACAGTTGAAAGTTCATCCAGTCCACCGCCCCACTGGCCAGAGCAGGACCACCTAGAGTAGGTCACACAGGAATGTATCCAGGTGGGTTTTGAATGTCTCCAGAGGAGACTCCAGAATCTCTGGGCAGCCTGTTCTAAGGCTCTGGCATTCTCACAATGAAAGTTTCTCCTTACGTAACATCCCAAAAAGTGCTTTCTCCAGAACTTGCACCAAATAGTGGTATGTGTTAAAATTCACATCATACCTCTCCCTAGAGATTAATTGGTAATATCAATGGGAATTTTGATAAGAAAAAGGCCATTAATGTGTTGACTCCTAGCGATTTACAGATGATCTCCATGCAAATCAAACATATTTTTACAAAGAAATCAACCAATGTAATACAGCATGGCCACAACTCAGAGCTTCTGCATTTCTGATTTGGATTTCTGATTCTGTCAAACGGACATGTATTTTGTACTTCATGAAATGATGCAGCTGGTTTTTTGTTTTCAAGTATCATTAAGAAAACATGAAAGGTAGTAAATTACTGTATAAATACAGTAGAGCACTAACCAGAAAGTATTACAGACTAGGTGACTTGTAATATCAACTTTTCATGAGAGGAAAGAACAAAATGCAATGAAAAATCTATCAGAATATAGAGAAGGGAAAATACTGCATTTATATTACGTATATCTTTCTGCTCTTACAAATATTTTGGGTGTAGGTTTTAACAGCTTTTCCTCATTATCCAATTTTCCAGATATAATCCTAAAGATACCCAAAGCCATTTGCCAGTATACAATTGTTATTCATATAACATTTCCTACTTTTTACTATAATTAATGCCAGTATAGTGATATTTGGTAATTAATTCCTGCCTACCTGCCTGCCTTCCCTATTCCTCTCTTCCTTCCCTCCTCCATCCCTCTCTCCTTCCATCCATTTCTTCATCACAACAGGATACTGCCACTGAATTGTAATATTTATGTTCATTTCTGAAATCCTACGAGATACTTCTGCTTCTCAGAGATAATTTGTAAATGAAAGGAATGTATAGGATGTGGTTCTGAACAGCATACCAACTCCAGGAGTAAACTAAGATGAGGTACTGAAGTCCTACTGAATCAGGCAGAGTATGCAGACCCAGTCCTGCTCTCATGTACATGTGAGCAGTTCAAGGATAGTCACAAAATGACACTGAGCTCCACTCTCGCCCTATCTCTGCTATAGTTTCCATAAGTGCTATCACCTTGGTCTTGGCTTGGATTACCACTTTCTTCCATCACTTTTAGCTGTGGCTTTATACTTTGTAGTGTGAATATCTGAAAACACAGAAGACTAACTCCAGGGAGGAGCATAAATGGAAAGAAAGTCTGATACCCTGAGGCATGCTTCTCCAATGGACTGCTCACATCCTGTGACCCTGGGTAGTTTTGTATGTTATTTCTTGTTGAAGTCTAGTGCTAAGAGGATTTTCATTCCAGATCTTTCTGGGAATGATATTCCAGAGGCAGTAGATATTTCACTGAATCTCATATTATTAAGCTATGATGTTAAATAAAGCACTGAAAATCTTAATCAAAGTTATGAGTATCAACAAGAAGCAAAGTAGCTAATAGAAGATTAGCTGCTGAACAAAAGTTTTCTATGATTAATTATATTATAGCACAGTAATTTAGTTTCTCTCAATCTGTAACTTCAAATATCTATGCTAATTAGTTGCCAACCTACAACATAATAAATGAGATAATGAAATAGAGATGTTTTAAATATCCCTTTCTATTACATGTACATTTTGCAGCATGTTACTAGACAAGATGAATTCTGATTTTTTTTAAGGATATATTAGCATATCATTATGTACATGAATGCAAATTAATATATTTTTCCCGAGAATTATGTTCTACTACTAAATCGGCAGGAATCTGGAAACAAAACAAACTATTGTATGGTAGATGAAGGCTGGCATGGGTTAAGCTTATAGCAAACACAGAGACATCACACCTTTCTCCATCACATTTGCACCTGCACATGTGGTACACACTTCTGCTTTGATGGAAAATTCCTTTGGGTCTTCTTGGTGTAAAGCTGTTGGTGCTTGCAGCAAAAATTGCAGAGCTAGTGGTGAGCAGAGAACATTTTCATTTGGCTGTTAAGCCAGAGAAATACCAACAGCATTTTTCACAGTTCATGAAAGGGACCATCACTTTTCTGTTAGCTTTGTTCAACTTGGGAACAAGGTATACAAGTTTTTTATCTTTTATGATTTTTTTAAAATAGTATTTCTTTAAATTATTCTTTTCCTTTCAAAAAGAAAACTACAATTCTTAGACTCTAAATTTATACAAAAGTATTTTGCAGTATTCCCTTTGTAAGCTGAAGAAACTCTTAAGAAGCATCGCAGAGTGTGAGGAAGTATTATTTCTTTTCCTGAAAGCAGTGATGGCAGCCAAAACATGAGCAGCGCAGCTTGTTCTATATATCAACCTCGCATGTTTTCCTGTCAGCTTTGCAGTTTGTCATCTACAGCTTAGCCTCCAAATGGCACGAACTTTGAGGACAACATGCTGAAATGAAAGACTTGCTGCTTCCTCCTACAGAGCAGAAACAAGGCCATCAAGGAAAGGCAGAATATCTGTTTATTCCACTCTATGTAGCTTAAATTGTGGGAAAATATTCCATTATTAGTAGAAAAATAATACAATTCTGTTAATGGCAGCGTAATTTGTTGCTACTATTTGGAGTGAATCTGTGAGGAATCTAGCTAGCATAACAGACAAAATCATAAAAGAAAATGCTAAATGCAAAATGTGATATACAAAAGCAAAGACTGAGTTGGAGCAGCTGCAATAGCTTATTATAAATACTTCTCAGAATTGTTCAGCTCGGGCAGTGTCTGCCAGCTGGAATGCAGTTGTTCTGAGAGGGAGGTGAGATACCTCTTCTCTCCATGTGGAGAAACAACACAGCTAAGTGAGCAGAAATACACAAAATGATACTGTATTTTATTCCTAAAAGGATTCCCAGAGGCGGAAACCTGTTCAGACCATTTTATGGCAGTTGCCAGAAAAGTGACTGGCCAGTCTGGAGCACACTGATATAAGTTTAGTCTTTTATCATTGCAACCTTTTTATAAACATTATCAGTTGTTGGGTTTCCCCCCCCCCCCCCCCCCATTAAGTGTGATGACTCTGGGTGACCTCTCCTCAGATGTGTGGTCACTGCACTATCTGGTTAGAACCTGCAGAATTTTCTCCCAGTTCTGTCAGGGGAGTGAACAAGCTGGGAACTCTGTCCCAGGCAGATATATTTACGACGAGAAACTTCCCATTACATCACATTTACAATTCACTTGGACGAGTTATCATGGACGTTAGTGTGCAAGGTGATACAAATTAATATCATATGAATTAAAAAAGGAGTTCCAAACATCCACCTCTAATTAAAATAAGTGCAATAGGGCTTTCTCATTAATTAAAACTGGCGTAACACTGAGTTTATTAGACTGAAGGCATACAGCACAGTGGTCATTATGTTATAATCAGTTTAAATATGCTAAAAACACAGCGTGAGACTAAATTCATACAGACTTGCTATTATACTGGTCAAACAACACTACTCAAACTCTTTTATCTGAGGTTTGATCTAAAGCCCACGAGACTCTGGCTGTTGCATTCAGTTCAGAGAGTTCAATCCTTGACGGAACTGAACCCTTATGCTTGTATAATTCAATTACTTATGTCACTTGCTGAATATATGACTTCTTACATAATTCTTTACTTGTAACCACCAATACATAGAACATCCAAAGCCCTCAAACCAATTACTTTTGTTGTTTTCCTTTTCAGCTTCTTCAATTCTTATTACTGCCTTCTCCTTCTGCTATCACTAGTGTCAGCAAAAAATGTTTTCTGTAACAAGAAATATTTATAATATCACTGTAAAAGGCTTTCACATGCTTTTAGATACAGTACACCACATCTTTTCTGTTCATTGGAGAAAATCATATGTAAGCAGCAGGTATTGTATTAAATTACAGCTGCAGCATGGCTGTATTTGACTGTGAATTGCAGGTACTCAATATAGTCATGCATGGCCATGTACAGGTGACGCAGGCTTTTTTTTAACTGTTTGTCTATGCCCAGTGACCATCATCACACGGCAATCACACAGAATAGCTGAGGTTGGCAGGGATCTCCAGAGCTCATCTTTTCCAAGTTCCCTGCCCAAAGAAGGCAAGCTAGGACCATGACCATACAGCTTCTGAATATCTCCAAGAATGGAGAGTCTACAACCTGTCTGGGCAGCCTGTGCTAGTGCTCAGTCACTCTCACAGTAAAGCATTTCTTGATCTTACGACAAAGCCAAGCCATGTGTGCTTCAGTTTGTGCCCACTGGTTCAGGATAACACTGAAAAGAGTCTGAGTCCATCTCCTTTCCACTGTCCCTTCAGCAATTAGTACACATCAATGACATCCTTACCAAGCATTCTCTTTGCTAGGCTGAACAGACTGAACAGCCCCAGCCTTTCCTTAGCTGTAAGATACTCCAGTCCATCATCTTAGTGGTCCTTTGCTAGATTATTTTCAATAGCTCTCTTTTGCAACAGAGCCCAGAACCAGACACAGTGCCCCAGATATTGCAAGGATCAAGTCTGGGAAACATTTCTTCATATTAATACATAAACTGAAGCATAATGTAAAAGAGTTATGAGTACCTCCAGTTTAAAAAACTAAATAAAAGTGAAGTTTCTGCACATAAACATCACTAAATGAAGGGAAGAAGATTTCAGGTTCATAATTGAGTAGATGATTACAGGGAACTTTTTGCAGTCTCTAAATAACAGTATAGTAAGCATGTCTGCTGCGGAGAGGATGAAAATGGCAAATCATCCATTAATAAGTATCTATTTTCCTTGATAAATGCCTAATTATTCAGCAGAGTAATTTAATGTTCTGTATTAAGCTAAGAGGAACATGGATTAAAATACCCACATCAATGGGCTCTGTTCAGTATTCCCTACTCACTGCCACCGCAACATTCACAAACCTCAGCAGGGAATTTTCCTGAGGAGATCAGCTAATAACGTATTGTACCCTGCAAATGAGCCCTTAAATCTCTACAGTTGATTTTTGTCTGCCAAATCGCAAAACTGTTTTTCTCTCCTTCTTCTGCTAAGAATCCTCTCTGGCCGTGTACTCTGCCTCTCTATATACGTCAAGACATAGCTCCAGTTATTAAATCCAAAGAAAGAAAATATCACAGTTTAAGGCAAAGCAAAAATTTATCCTTTAATAAAGAGACTCAAATAAAGCCAATAAAAAATGCTTATATTTCAGGAGAAATAGAAGGCTGAAACTTAGAGGCCTGTGGAAACACTTGAAAAGCAATTAGTCACAGCCGTAAAACAACCAGTAAGACACACTTCCAGACTACCAAGCAGCAAGCCTGTGAGGCAGATAGTGGGTATACTGGACCAAGAGGAACTGAAAGGAATCATTATATAAGAAAAGGGGCATTGCAGAGTACCTCAATGACAGATCTGAAAAAAAAAAACTACCTCCAGAGATAATGGTCCCAAACTTTTGCCTGATGTCAACAGCATGAAAAAGGATGGACTTCACTAAAGAAACCAAGGTCATATGCCACTATTTTTTTTCATTAAAATAAAGGTGAGAAAGATTTAGCCACACTAGAAGATACCAGTAGATACCTGGTAACTGCAGTACCCTATTAGAAGTTACCAGCATTGAATAGTAGTGAACTTAGAAGGTAAGCATCTGAACTCACAAGGTTTACTATTTATTATTTAAAATGAGGGAGAAATAGCTAAAAAATGTAGCTGTCTTTAAAGGTGAGACAAACAAAGCCTGCATCCCTACTAGATAACTGAAGGACACTGTATTCATCAAACACCAAAACAAGTGCATACCAATGGCGTCAAACATATTTAATTTCCAATTTGCTGTATGAAATGAAGAAGCATTCATCTGAAACATGCAGAGATCACTTTCCACACACTCTAGCACATCAAATTTCAGTAGAATTAGCAATGAATATGGTGCAGAGAAGAATAGTATATGCTGTAAATTACACAATATCTATATTTACATTATTTTTTTAATTAGTACTATTTCTTTTATTTGTTGCTGTGATGGTTTGGGAGTTACCCACCCCCACACAGACACTTAAGAAAATCACCCAGACTAGACTCAGCCAGCTGGAAGTTAAAGAATGAAGCTATATTTACAGCTTAGCACAATTTACAAGCATATATACACAAATATATACAGTTATAAACAAGCAAAAAGTAATACAGAAACACAGTACTCCTCCCAGAAACAATCAGAATCCCCAGGAGGACTCCTAACCCAATCCCCCCTTCCCCCTCCCTCTTTCCCTCCCTTCAGAAATAATCAGATCAATCCACGTATATCTCACGTGTTAAATCTGGAGAACTGAGGTGAGATGTCCAAAAAAAAAAGATGACAAGGAGGTTAGAGGAAAAAGGGTTAGACTGGATTAGAGTTAAGGCAGAGGCAGCCACGGAGACCAGAGCGCCAGAAAGAAGGTACAGCCAGAAGTGAGAGCTGAGCAGTGTGTGAGAAGTGTCTTATCTATATTTTGACTAGTTGTGTTTCTCCACAAAAGAATGGGTGATATAAGGTACATGTTGGGTTTTTTTCCTTTCTTCTCACAGCTAAGGATTTAATTTCTCTCAATAAAATATTTCAATTAGCCTCAAACCAGTACAATCCACCCCTCTATATTACATAGGATTTTGACAATGACCATGGCAATACCACCTCTAACATGGGACAAGGAGAAGGGAGGGTTAATAAGAGCCGCAATTATTTCTTAAGTCTTTTTCTATTCTTAGTATTTTGTGTGCATCCATATCAATGTCTTTATGCCTATTGGAACAATACAGCAACACCACCTTTCAGTTACACCATTTCTTTCATCCAGCAATCTGACTCCATGTGCTTTAATTTAGCCTCACATCTACAGACGTATGTGCAGTAGTGCTTTCTGCCTTAAGACTAGGTTCAGTAAAGGAACCTAATTTATGAGGATTTCACTAGACAGGAGGGGAGAGGTTGCACTTGGGATAGGCATGGGCATGAGCATATTTAACATGATCCTCAACATGCTTTTAGCCTAAGTCGCTCCTGCTCAAAGGTGAGATGATAGCACTGGCCTGGTATAGATATAGGAATGCCAGGCTCTGCCCCATTTTCTGTACTGTATGAACTCTTATCCTCATGTAGTGTATTTCTATCCAATAACCATTCTACATAAATAATCATTTAAAATCAACAGTGCAGAGATAGGAAAGCTGAAGGGAAGGGTTTCCTGTGCTAAGCTCCATGCTACATCTTGTACCCCTACTCATTGTCAGATTAAGGTTCAAATTCCCTTCTGCTGCATCATAGCAGAACTTCACCTGGAGTGTGCAAGAACTATGAGAGTCAAATGCCTGCTAAAATAGACCATGCACTCAGGCCTTCCATTTCTTGGGAGACAGCCCTCTTTGATAGCAGTTAAAGCAACGGTATTGTTATAGTCATGATAATCTATGGGTAAAAGCAAAGTTTGAGGGAAAAGTTATTTCTCTAAAGCTAACTGATTGGTGAGACAAAATGCCACCTTTTTACAAGTCTGGAGATTTGCTGGTAGGCAGGATGAGCATTGGTACCACTTCCACTGCCTTCCAGTGGGCTAGGAATGGATATGGAAGTCTGCCACAATACCATTCAAGGACAGTGCTAGGAAGAGGTGAGATCAACCCCAAATCATTGTTCCTTTTTCCCATCCAAATGATTACACATCATCATCTTTAATCACCTGCGGACCACTAACAAGCATGCATTAAGCCCACTTATGCAGACGGTATTAAGTATGATTAGACATCACACTACAGTGTTACATGAAATATATGGATTGACGTATGGCAAAGTACCACATCAAGGGTCAAACAGTCTTTTGACAGGATTTCCCATGCCAAATTTTTTTCTTTTTTTTAAGGAAACAGTCATTTAAATATAATTGCTAAACATCAAGGCATGCCATCACAACTAAAGCAGTGGTTTCAAACCCGGGGAAATGTAGTGTTCCCTAAGGCATTCTCTTGAGTCTGTCTAAAAGGTGACACAATACACTTTCATTTAGCTAAAAGTGGTCAGTCTGGGAGCTGGGAAGATGAGTCTGCTAGGGAAGAGAGTCTCCCACTGCAGAGTTTTGCCAGGAAAGCTGAGTAGGTGTTGGCAGGACTGTGGAGAAGGGCCAGGAAGGCTGGGCAGGTGTCGGCAGGACTGTGGGGAAGGGCCAGGAAGGCTGGGCGGGGGGCGGCAGGACTGTGGGGGAGCACACGGGAGCTTGCAGGCTGCAGGCAGCTTAGCATTCAGGCACTGCTATACCTTGTGCAGTTTGCTCTTGCCACTCAGACCCGAGCAGGTACCCGGACACCAAACTCACACACCAAAAAGTGGGAGAAGCATAAAAATAACTGTCACAATCTGCAAGGTTCTGCACAGTCTGAGCATGTTTTTTCAGGAAAGTATTTCTCAGTTTATATTCCTATACATCTTTAAAGTTCATTACTGCGTTTAGACCTTAAGCCCTACATTTTATTATGTACAATCATTTGTTACTTAACTGGTCTCCTTTGCAATCAATAACTCTTGTCTCCCTTGCAAACTGCAAACCCCCTTATTGCCAGTACTATGTGTTTTGGGGGAATTATTTAAATGACAGAATTCTCACTTGTAACAACAAAAGAACTGGTAAAATATAAGCTAAGATTTAATGACTGAAAAAGATCTTTAACTAAAATTGCTTTCCATTTGGGGGCTAGAGTTTTATTTAACCAGCTACCCTATGAAAGTTATTACCTAACATTTTCATTTTCCCAGTACACAGCTGCAGAAAAGATTTTATTCTTGTGAATGAAGGACTGTACAACAGCAAGGACAAAGCTCACTTAAACTAACAATGGAGCCATGGCAAAAGTCACAACCTTCTTCTGTCTTAGGGGAAGCACACTTTCTGAATATAATCTCTCTGATTATGCCTAGTATGCAAAATGCAGTTTTATATCTGCAGCTCAAATAGATTTCAGTATTACCAGTGAATGCTAATCACTGATGCAAAAAACGTACAGCTCCCTCAAGGCATTTCAAAAATCTTGATTATTTAATCAGTGCTCTTGATTTATAAGGCGAGCTGGTTGATGACTACCAAAATGTGACACATTGGACACTATCCAGATGGAATGCCAGTTTTCATTTGAGGTTAAGGAGGTAGAACTCTACAAGAGAGGTTTTCCTGTATGCTGGACTAGAGCTAGAGCTATATCAGATGGTAAATAAAACCTGGCAGTTTGGCTTGCACATAATATTAAAACAGAAACTTCGCTGAACTGTCAGTTGTAAAATGAAGTAATCAACTTTCTTTTTTGATTATTCTCTGTTTCCACTATGGACTTCTTATTTATTTCATGTTTTCCATCTTAATGCCCTCTTATCTTTTTATATAGCACTACTTTGCCTTTTTTTTAATGAATATATAAGCGGTGAGTGCTGCCTTTTCATAAGCATTAATTTCTCAGCCAGCTGGATGCACTATTTGAAAAGTTCAGGGGTTTGCAGCATAACTACCTAAATATAGATGTATTTGAAAATAATTTTGCATCTACGTCTTCATATATCAACATATGCTTAGGTGTATACTAAAAGAATTTTAATTCCTGCTTTAAAATGCAATGGAATTGTGAAAATTTGTTTAAGATGCAGATGCACAAGTTGCATTCCTTTTTTAACAGGCTTTATGACCTAAATTGCTTGGGCTTTGACCGTCTCATCTCCATCTTATTTTTCAGCTCTGACAGTCTATTAAACGTTTCCATGTAGAATTTTCCAACAGCTTTTATATTAAGGCACAGAATGACTTCAAATTGAAATAGTAAAGAATTAAATTCTTATTTAGACCTTTAATTTTAGGTCCAGTCCCTAGAAGTTAGCAGTCTGATTGGACTTGGTGCTCTTAGAGGTCTTTTCCTATCAAACCAATTTTATGATTCTATATCTACATGGGATACAGAGGCCCAACATTGCAAAGTAATCCTGAAAGTATGGTCTTTATTAAAAGCAGTGACTGGTACTTCACGTTCAGAGCAAAGCTACAATGACAAATAATTACTTTACCAAATCAGCCTTTGGTCCACGTTTATGCTGCAAGTGGGCAGCACAGGCTGAGCATCCAGAGGCACCCAGAGCTGGCAGCAGTCCTCCTAAACCAGGGCTTCTTACTGAGTGCTGAGGGAGCCAGCCTGTGCCCTGCACCAGCCTGTGCTGCAGTGCCTTCAGCATTATTTATAGCCATCAGTAATAAAGCTTATATATCAACACGGATAAGCACATGTCTGTGGCAAGTGGGCAGCCTATCGTTTCAGCAAAAGTGCACGTGTCATACAAGTGATTTGAAAGTTAAGAGGCACCCTAAAAGGCTGACCTGTTGGTTGAAAGCATCCATTCAAACCTTCTAAAAACCAAAATGACTAAAACTGTAATCAAAACATGGGAACTTACTGGAAAGTTTAATTATAAATGAGCAGCAAAAATATGAATCACTGTCACACCACCTTGTAAAGTTACATCTACACCAGAAACAACGACTAAATAAAAGATTTGCCACCAACCGTCCCGTGCAGTGGGTAAGAAGCTTTCCAGGGAGCTGACACAGACCCTATTATCATGGACATGGTCCCTCTCCGGCCTGGGTCTGTGGTGACAGCACCTGTGCAGTCCCTATGCCCTCGCCCCCTCACTCTCCACTGCAGATGCTTTCACTGCATGTTTTCCCACACCTGTGCAGCCAGCGATCCAGCCTGCACTGGAGTCTGTGGGACTTGGCTCAGGCTCTGAGGGTGCATCAAAGAGTAGGCAGCAAGGTTACACAGAGAGGGGAAGCTCAACTTTAAACTGGCTTGCTGGAGTACGAGCAACAGCTTCGGCAAGAACAACACAAAGAGCAGCATGTGCTGATTTACTATGCGTGGCAGCCCTACTGATTGCAGCGGAGCTGCACGCTTCCACCGCCTCCTGTCTGGCTCCTTTGTTATGTTCCCTCCTCAGTACCTGTGTGACTAATACTCATAAAACATTGTTTTCATTCCTCATTTTAAAAAGTTTACTAGAAATGTCAGTAGTCTGCAGTGCAATGGCACAGCAGAAGGGAGCACAATGTGCTAAGTGGAGCCCCCGGGTGCCATTGTCCACTGCACTCTGCTGCTGCAAATGGAGTGACGTCAGCTGGGCACCGGGCAGGCAGCATCCTACATCCCCAACAGCTAAGATGTGACAGTGTCACCTCCACGAAGGCCTTGCGTCTAGGTTGCAGGAAAACTGCAGATTTGTACTCTGGTACAAAGCCAAAACACTTTAATAACTGCAAGAGTTTGCTTATGAAATCTGTGTGGTTTAGGCTTCTGCCTTTTAAAATTACATCCCTGTATCTTTTCTCCATACGCGTAGATCGGTTTCATCTGACGCTTTCAAAGGAGTATCTTACTTGACTGGACTTGTGGGTAAGGCAATCAAGTGCAGCTCAAATAGCTGAATTATTCCATTTTCTGTCAGGATGCCAAAAATCTGCTTGAAATACAGATGGCTGTTTCCTGGTCATCATCTATCTCCTCAGCTGATCTCACCATTTCAGCTTTGTGCTCTCTAACAGTTTTCACACAGCTTTTGCACCTTCCTCTTTAAGAGAGAGCAGTCCTACAAACTGCCAAGTGAGGATGTTTTGATTGTATATGAGGATGTCTTACTGAAGACTGTGCCACTGGATAACATGCTGGGTGATTGCCTCAGGCTCTGGTAACAGTGTCATATATATCACAGGTACCACTGGGCCTTCTGCCATGAGTACAGCATGACACAAATAGCTTGTAGGGATTGTGTGCCCATGTTCCAGTCTTGCAAAGCAGTACAGCAAAAATGCCTAGCAAGGAAAATAAGGGTCTAGTCTCCTGAAGGTTAGAGACTGCACTGCACGGGAGAGTGCTGGGGAAACCAATACCCTGGAAGAGATGGGAACCAGAACTTCTGTTTGCACCTTGCAAATGACACTGCTGCCCACCTTGTCTTATCCTTCCCCCAAGTCCTACCTAGCCTCCATAGAGGTAACCATCTCACAGAAATCAAAAAGCCATGTTTTCTCATAAAAGGCTCCACAGGTTTCAAACCTAGAAAAGGAGGTCAAGAATAGATTTTGCTACCGCACCTTTCTGTTTCTGCTGGTTACACTGGGACAAAACTTGAATTCTCCTTCACTGGGTGTAGCTAAGCAAAGTTAAAGGCAGTTCTCTGGATGCATTTGAACCATTAAGGACCTCTTGAACAATTAAGCCACCAGGACACTGACTCTTATCACTCTCTCCACATCCCAGCATAGAAACATATTGTGCAATCATCATTTTCATCTTAGCTATGGCCTTATTTCTTCTACTCTCCACTTCATTCCTACATGTCTCCATGCTCTCAAACTATTTAATTAAATTTAATGCTTGTTTGTTTTAATAAAAAAAAACAAAAACAGTCTTGGCAAAGCACCTCATAATGATCATCTTATGGATGGGGCTTCTGTTTAACAGAGCATCATGCAACAGGAATGAGAAAATTATCTGAATAATTTCACATGCCTGGCATGAGCAGCAGGATATCAGGATATAGATGGGGTAGGTGAGGACAGAGAGCTAATATATTTAAGGAAAATGTTTGGACTGCTTTTAATATGTGGGTAAGTGTACATGAAAGCTGAACACATCATTTTTCTTAACCGCCATTAAAAAAGTGACCATAAAAAAATCTGTCTATGCTGAAAGAACTTTTCTATTTCTTCACTATAACCCTACACTGCTGTACCAGGAACATAATAGATGCAGCCAAGCTTTTTTTTCTTTCTTTCTTCTCTCACAGTTGATGGTGCAACTGCAGGAAGAAAGATCATACAGACTTCTTCATAGAAGACACTCTAAATCCATGTTCTGCATATCTGACTCTTTGAAATAAGAAGTAGAAAACAATGTCCCAAGATTACCTTGAAAAATTCTGCTTCACACAAATTGCTACCAGAAACATCCATACAGACAAAAGCTGTACCCCAAACATTACACACCTGTAGAATGGGAACAATACTGTTCCCATGTAGTGGAAACAATACTGAATTCCTCTTTTCACCAGTTATGTTGATTCTAATCTGTGTCCTACACATGTGAGGTGTTCTATTTGAATACAAGCGGTAGGAAAACAAATTAGTCCTTTCCAGAATTTGTATATGTGGCATATAAAATTAAAAATAGAAAGTAGCAATAAATTGACTTAATTAGCAGTAAACCTGTAATTTTGTAAGATTACAAAAGGGTACTAACACCTCAATCACTGGGAATTTTGCATGTTTCTGAAAATACACTGCAATATTAAGTGTAGGGAGAGATAATTTATCTGCTTTCAAACATATTATTCTGGTTTGCAAGGGCAGAGAACTGGAAGATTTTATTCATTCCATGTACGCACACCTTTGTCAGAACTAATAACCCAATTCAAAGGCAAGAAGTTTCATAGTACTTAACTGTGTGGCCTCTTAACATGTCATGCTGATTGAATTCATATGATCATATGTATTTGAATGTCAAAAGCTGTTTATTTGTCTTAATTAGAAACAGATTCAGTGCAACTTGCCTAGAAAATAAGTTCATATACATTACCTCTGAGCAATGAGAAACAGCACTGTTTGAACAGGGCTATTTCAATCTCTGTGGTTGGCAGCGTTCATCAGTGAATTTGTTTACAAAGTGGAGAGAATGAGATGCTGTCGAAGAATGAAAAATAAAAGCTAGATTTCTTGGGAAGGAGACATCCGTCTTTCTCTATTTGCAAATGCTGACGAGCAGGGTTTAAGGAGGGCTAATGTCATCCATTCATCTTAATTAAAGAGTTAATTGCTCGTGTATCCTGATTTGCTTAGCTGATCTTGGTAGCATGAAAAACATTTGTTTCTGTGTATTTTATTGACCACTATAATGACATCATCAGTAAGACTCAGGATTTACTCATGCCTCAGCCTAAACTCATAACTACATGATAAAATTTTCAGAGGGAAGGAGTTCTTTAGTATGGTGCAGAACGCCGAGATGTCTGTTCAGACCTTGTTCAGAAACTGTTACAATGACTCAGTTCAGCCATCATTACATGGAAGTCTAGATAAGTAAAAAGTAATTTTAAAGACTAGTTCTCAGCAAACACATGGGAATAGCATGAAACATGTAAAAATCACCTATCAAATATAACTAAGAGACTTAATAGTATTCAGTTTTTCACATCTGTAGTCACAGTCAAGTTAGCAGTGACACAAAAACAAAGAGGAGAATGACAGCATGCTCTCTGGACTACAGACCAAATTGGTCATATGTCTTAGAGCACAGAGGGGAAACTCAGATCTAAAGAAAGATCGTCTGACTAAGAGGAAGTCTGTGAGGTTTTTCTGTTCAGTGTCTTTTGACATTTGCTGCAGTTCCTGGTGTTATTCCTCAAAGATTATTCACAGCAATGAAATCCAATTTTATGTAAAATGGCTAGCAGTAGTGCTTTTTTGATTAATCAGCTCTGCAGTACTTAGAAAGAAAAGAATACATTACAAAATATAATACATGATATTCACTTATCCCAGTAACAAGTCTTTAAAACTGATCTATATATGTCATGCTTCTTTCATGAGATCAATTTCTGTTGCTAGTAACACACATAATTTACATGGAGTGTTGAACCGGCCTTAAAGAAGCCTCCTGACCAAAACCTGAGTGATCCTACCAGCCTCACATGCTGTGAGCGCTTCCTTCATTTCGTAACCATCACAGGGCAGCTCCTCTGACTCTGCTGAGATATCTAGAAGACACTAAGAATAATGCGATATGGTGCTACAGCTCGCCTAGATTTATGAACTTCATGGAAGACTTCACTTTGTGTTCTCTTTATGCAGGTTAAGCTTCTCAACTGCCTGGTTCAGAGGCCAGTACTGGCTCCTTTGCTTTTTCTGACAGACAGGACATTTTGGTTTTAACTCTGATCAGGTTTCCATGTTTTCTCAGAAAACTTTCTGTAAAATAGCATTTAAAAAATTCTAATAACCTCTGTATGATACAAACACAAAACTACCTTGCCTCTCTCAGAAAAGCAGTGGGCAAGTCTAAGACATACAAAGGAGTATGGTACAGTGGACCCATAGTATCCCCAGGCTGAAATAGCCAGCCTCAGAACCAGCCTACCTGTGACAGCTTGATGATGCCTCCAAACTAATTAACCCTGCTGAGAAGTAATGTGTGTGAACATGGACACAGGACCAGACTTCAGCTGTTGCTTTTCTCTTAGGTCTCAGGAGCATGCCTTCAACCAGTTCACACATCCCTACAATTATGTACCTGTGCAATGTGTAAAGGCAGGAGTGCTGGAAAGCAGAAGATCTGTTGGCAACTCCAGAACTGCCTGGCTGGATAACCTTTAACAAGTTCCTTCCATTCAGTCTGTCCCACAACTGAAAAAGGCAGCATGATCAGTGTAAGGAGTTTACAATCAGAGAACAGAAGTTGGATGGGATCTCAGCAAGTCATCCGTCCCAGCCCTGAGCTCAACATGTTTTTTTTTTTCTCCAGACTTGAGCCAGTGATCAAGACTCCACAATCTCTCTGAGCAACCTGCTCCAATGCTGAACGGTCCCCAGAGTGAGGACTACTTTTTAATGACAAGGAATGTCTACAGCTATGTAGATGGTGGCTATGATAGCAGAATTTCTCAATAGGGTTTAGAATCCCTTTAAAGGGTGACAAGAATCTCTGTTCCATTTGGGCATCTGGGCAACAATGTTAGTTTACACAGTGTCTTCTACATCAAAGTTGAGGAATGGTGGCCTCAGACAGCTCAGCACACAGGGAGCTGTAGCCCCAGCTGGAATCCTGCCCTGTCACATTAACTCATAAATCTCTGCATTGCACATCTCTGACTGACCACACCTGCAGGGTGGTGTAGGAACCCAAAGACTGTTCAGATCACAGCTAAGCCCTCAAACCACACCAGTGTTTGCTCTTTCACGATCTTAAACATACATGTCAATGACCCTGGAAATAGTTGTAAGCAACTGAAACTTTTTAATTAATTTTGAATCTGTTCTGTTCTCTCCAGTTCCTTTTGTTTTCTCGTGCCTCTACTTAAACTACAAAGTCATTTCTCAAACACTTAAGGGAAAAACTAAAAACATTCTTGGATGTAGACTGTGGACTAGGAGCAGTGACTGTCACTTTTGAAAGCTACTTTATATATCATTAAACTAGAATGTGAGTAAAGAGAACAGAGTAACATTTTGTTGTTCAATGGAAATGCTTTGGAAAATGCTGAAATAAAATCTCTAGTGGCTTATGAAGTATTTAGTTCAGTTGTTTAGCAACACCTTTTGATTTGTAAAGCTTCCAAGGTATCTTAGAATAACCTAAAAAAAAAGAAAGTTTTCAAAGTTTCCTCTAGCTAAAACCACCTGCTGTAGCTTGAATAGAAAGTAGAAGTTCATAAGCACAAACTTCTTTGGAGATAACACATTTTGAATTGCTCTACAGTCATTTTGGTACACTACTTCAGGCAAAGGCTACTGCAGCTTACAACGTTACTCACTTGCTAATAAACATGTGCATGAAGCAGAACAGCGCATACAAGGTACAACTCCCTGCCTGTGCCTAGTAACATAAACAGATCTGATACCATCAGTTGGAGAACTGAGGAATTAAAGCTTGCAAAAGACTGATGTAATGGATTAGACATGCTAAAAAGAGATGGATAAAAGAGGCTGCTAAGAAATGGAATGACATTCAGAAGTGAAGCAACAGACCCATAATATTTTGTGAATGGAAATGAACATTAGAATAGAATCAGAATAGAATAGAATCAATCAGGTTGGAAGAGACCTCCAAGATCATCCGGTCCAACCCATCACCCAGCTCTATCCAGTCAACTAAACCATGGCACTAAGTGCCTCATCCAGTCTTTTCCTGAACACCCCCAGGGACGGTGACTCCACCACCTCCCTGGGCAGCCCATTCCAATGGCAAATGACTCTCTCTGTGAAGAACTTCCTCCTAACATCCAGCCTATACTTCCCCTGGCACAACTTGAGACTGTGTCCCCTTGTTCTTTTGCTGGTTGCCTGGGAGAAGAGACCAACCCCCACCTGGCTACAACCACCCTTCAGGTAGTTGTAGACAGCAATGAGGTCTGCCCTGAGCCTCCTCTTCTCCAGGCTAAACAACCTCAGCTCCCTCAGCCTCTCCTCATAAACCTGGGAAAATGCTTCATCAATGTAGGAGTCATAACAAAGCTGTGAATGTCATGATAAGCAAAAACTGGTTTTGAAGAAAAGCCCAGCATGCTATGCAGGTCTTCAAAGACTAAAAAAGATCTCATAGATAGAAATGAATTAAAAAAACCCAAACCAACAAAACCTGTAAAATACTCCAACCAACAACCCCCCCCCCCAAAAAAAAAACCCCACAAAATAAAAATACCACCCCCAACAAAACCAAACCCGAAACACAACAGAAGAGACACCAAAGGAAAATCAGTCATATTAAGCACAAGATAAGCTTACACTGTGTCCTGGTATTAGGCTGTTAACCGTTTTATACCGACTCTGTGGAAGCAGTTTAGTGATTAAAAAGAACGAATATTTCAATATCACAGCAGTAAGCTGTCTCCAGTCAGCTTTACAGTTCCTTTCCTAAGCCTGCCTCTTCAACCCTCCATCCTGTGCTTTGCCCCACTATGTATCTCAAGCAGCACACCTGCAGCTTACTTCTCGGCTGGAAGGCACAACAGCTACCTTGCCCAGCTCTTTATCATGCTGCTCCCATGCCTACACACAGAATGCACAATTGTCTTGTCAGAAAGAAGCCACACAAATCATTGTGCCCTGGGTGGAAAGCCCACTTGATATTGTATTTCTAGTCACAGAGAATAGCATTCAAAAGAGGGACACAGAATAGATAATTAAATGTCCTACTGGTTCTAAGGTAGAAGATGCTGATACTACAAGAAATAGTTGTTTACTAAATTCAAAAACACCCACAAAACTGACTTCTGGCTTTAGCAGAACAGAACTAGCCTTTAAAGAACTAAAAATTTAGTGATTTTCTTCCTAGAAATTTTAATAATATTTTTGAATCCAGACAAGATATATATAACACCATTAATCTGCAGTAAGATAGGATGGTAGGCAGAAATTGAGTTTAAATGGTGCCAGGAAAGCTGAAAATTAAGTGGCTGCCACACAGAAAGCTATGCATAGAAAAAGAGATTTAAGAAAAAAAAAAAAATCAGTCTAACACAGATACAGTGCAAGACAAAAACAGAAATAAAACTTGTGTGGAATTTACTTTCTCATGTCTTTGCACATGGGTTTCTTTTCTTCGGTTGGCTGGTTTCCCAAAATCTCATCCTGAAAGCTTACACCACATCTAAAGTCGTCATGATCATGAGCTGTATGCTTCCAAACAGCTCTTTCAATCCCCCCTTTGAAGTGATTTTTGTAGACATTGGCAAAGTGTGTATGGTTCTGATCCAGTCTATAGTGTACCATGATAATCAAAATTTGTTTACAGCAGGGCCAGATTTTCTAAGATTTTATTTTAGATAGTCATTCCCCTCAAAAAGATCCTTTATGTGTAATTTCTAATGAAATGACAACCTTCTCCAGCTGCCCTCATGACTGAGCTGATTTGCAGCAGCAAATATTTGACACCTTAGTTTGCTGTCTCCTAAAAAAAATTGAGAATAGAAAATGTCCTATCAGAAAAATAAAGCTTCTGAATATGCTGCTTCTGTGGTGAACTAATAAAAATTGGTATGTCTGAATCGGGAGTCTCCCTGCTTTACAATTACCTGTCACATCAATACCTAGAGGTACCTGCCCCTGCAGTTAGCACTCTGCCTGGCCAAATGCCTCCCCATTGTAAATACAGAATGGCAATAAACAGACAGATTGGCCTACTGCACGTTTGGTTTGCAACACGAATCTTAAAAATGCAAATCCTAACTGAGCCAATTTTTTATTATGTGCTGCTGATCAGCTGTAAGAGACCTCTCTTTCTTTTTTTTTCCCCCTCTGATACAGTGTGAGATTAGTGCCACCCATCTCTTGAAAATGAGAGATCCTTACTAAAAGCCATCATCATATTGATGAATCCTAACAGAACAGCATTTATACAAATGTCTGTATTTATGGCTGTAAATGCTGAGGTTGATTCAGGCAGAATTTCCTTTGTCACTGGAGCCCAGGTTGCTACATTTTATGCCATTTCATTTGATATTCCTTTATTTTTTGTCCCACCTTATCTAATTTTATGGTCACGTGAATGAGTGAGAACAGAAACACAACTATAGGCTGAGTTAGGGAGATGACAAAGAGAGGCTGATGTCACTTTTCTACAAGGATGTAGAGAATAGCAGAATATCTACCAAATCTAGCATTTAATAGTTTAACTTCTATAAAATGTAAGCAATAAATCTGACCACCCATTCCCTTTTGGGGCATTCAGCCATGTTTTTACAGTTGATTAAAATCTTTTGGAAAGTAGCTGTATCTAAGGACTGGGGGGGTGGCTTCTGTGTTTCATCACATAGTCAAGATGGATTTTTTTCACGCTAATTTCTCCCTGTAAGTATAACATATTAGCTGTTGGTGGCCTTTGGAAAGCTAGTGGTTCATATGATACTGGCTCTCCCTCTTTCCATCTGCTAGCCTGCATCACCAGAAAACTAAAATATATATAAAATAATACTTTTTAGGAAACTAATTTGTGTACATGCTGCAAGAATCTCTCATAAAAGGTTTGGTGTCAGAATTTTCCTGTTACAGCTCATCTAGAAAGTTGGAAATCCTTGTACTTAAGGGTTTTTCATTAGTAGTGCACACTAGACAATGATCACTGCTGTACAATGAGAGACAAATTAATGAATCAAACATTACAGATTTCATCACATTGGCTCATTTGCATTTAAGCTGCTATCCAGCTCTGTCATGCATTTGCTTTTAAACGAGCCCCTGTGGATAATGCTGCAATGTTTGATTCATTAATTTGTTTCTCAGCGTACGGCAGTGCTCACTGTTCAGTATATGGTGAAATACTTTGAAAACATTTGTTTTAACCACCTATCTTTTATTTTAACAAAGAAATAATAACCCTGAAGAAGGAAATGCTGGCTGGTTTGCAACACAGCCCCTGCCAAATTTCCCAGTTGCTGCCCCAGCCCATCGTTATACCACTGTGATATTATCTGGATTAAGTCTTCACAGCTTGCTTTCACATATTCTACAATTTCATAAAGCTTTGAGCCAGCTCTTTGGGTTAGTATTATGATGCCCAATTCAGCTCCTGGGAAGTTAAAGGTGGCTTTAAGCCTCTACTCTCTGATCCTTGGATCAGTCCCAAAGAGTGACTTAGATCAGCCTCCTGGATGCTCAGTGACATTCTGCCACTACTGTGCCTAGTGCACCGGTTCCTCCACATTACAACAGAGTGGGTTGCTTGGCACAGCCATCTCTGCAAGAGCTGCAAAACTTTGGAATTGGTTTTTGGTCTGTAACAGCTTGAATTTGGTGACCTTACAGTATTCTGAAAGCACCATCTGTTTTAGAAGGAAAAAGAGGCATGTTCCCTATCTGGTCAGTGCATGGAGACAAGCATTTTGGTAATTAGCTGGGTAGTTGAGTTCTTGAGTTCCTAGTTGAACCTCAAAGTTTTAAGTTTAGGTACTTGAATACAACACTAATTAAACACATAATGTTTTGTTGTAGGGATCAGTGATCATCTTCAGTTCTGGAGAAATAAATACATGTACCAAATACAAAAAATGGAAGTTGATTTAGTAATGAACAAAATATATCTTTAGCTACAAGTCCCTTCCTCTGGCATTGCCATGATATCTTGCAAGGTTATAAAGGTAAACTTATTTGACAAGAGGATAGGTTTGGGCTCTAGGATTCATGGAAATGAGAGCCTAATGAAATCTGCTGCATTTTTTTCACAAAGGAGGAAGGTTATGTATCATCAGCACATTATACTGCACACCACTCCCCATTTTGTATTGTATTTTAAACACACTGTGAGCAGTGTGTTACATATATTGAACAGGAAAAAACTAAATATAATTGATACCAAAATAAAAAAAGCCATCAAGGCTACTCTCTAAACCTACATTCCAGAGGTCCTAAATAGAAGTGAGTGTAATTTTCACCTTTGCTTACTCAAAGTTATCTATAAATACAACTCTACACAACAACAAAATGATGACCATATAAAAAAATCCAAAAAAACCAAACCAAGCAAGCAAAATAACCCCCATAAAAAACCCAGAACACAAAACCCCACCCAAACTCCCACCCCCAAACTTAAAAGAAACACAAATTCTGCCTCACTGTCAAGCATAACCTGTGAAGCTACAGTTTGCCAGGTGCAACCATCACAAAGTCTACCCTACAGCCAGAAGAATTTGATGCCAGGAGGGCCTGCTTGGGCTATATGTGAGCCCTCTACTGAGCAAATCACGCAGAGAAAAGTAGTCTCTTGTTTCCATCACATCCGATAGCCTCCAAGAAAACCTATTAATTTTTATTGCCTGTGTAAGAAAGGGGAGGTGAGTTTTCTAAGGGACACTCATATCTTTGGAAAGGCAGCCTGGTGTTTTGCCTAAAATATATGCCTTTTATCTTCTGCAAAGTTAGGTAAAATTAGTCCCAAACTAATTAAATCACATCAAGTTTATTTAAGCACAGCAGACTGCTTATGCTGCCTATGAATTTCCATCACTTCTTTTTCAATTGATATAGCAGGATATTCTGTCTCAGATAAAATTATTTTTAGGAAGTGTTATCCAAGTTAGTCATCATTCTGGTTAGCTCTTCTTCAGCTCTTTCAGGTTATTGTATCTTCTGTTTTATTTAGTCACCAAGAAAAGTGATTCAACAAAACCATCAATGCACAAATAAACTAAGAGCCTTAATTCTAATTCCATGAGTATGAAAGAGTCCTCCCATATTCTCACTGATATCCTTTCCGTTTACAGAAAATTCACATATCAATTAATCTCACCTATTAATTAAAAGATTGTCTGGAAAAATCCTTGCTAATTGGAAGCAAAAGAAAGTGTAAGAACTATCTGAATACTGAAGCATTGAATTTTAATTACTTACTCCCAGGTTTGTTCGTGATCCCTCAGGTGCTGGCTGGGCAACACAAAAGAGCTGAAAAAAAGAAACAAAATTATTTTGCAATTCCAGCTATGGGGAAAAATGTGCTGAGAAGGCTTCCAATTTTTTCTTTTTCTCCTGTTTAGATTTATTCCTTATTAGTGTACTTTTAAGAGAGTATCTACACACAGAGAAAATAAGATTCCGTAAGATTGCAGGCAACTACAGTCAATCATTGTTCTCCAGATTTTAAAGTTTGGGAGTTTTTTAATAACATGAGAGTTCCTATTGTGTTTCTCTCATAATGGAGAACAGCAACATAATTGCAAAAGCAGGAATAATGTGTAGAAATTTGACATAAGGACTACACTTTTTATCAGATAACACACAAATATATAAAATGTGACGTTTATTTTATAAGCATCTAAACAGAGAAGACTTTAATAGATTTAATAACAAATTTGGAACTCAGAGAATTTTGTCTCTCCTCTCTAATTACCCATTGGGGGCTTTGACCATTTTCTCTCTTTGTTACAGCTGATCTATCTTAACAGAGAAGGATACTTCATCTTAAGAAAGGGATTCTATAAATATGGAGACCACAAAGAGCTTGTCTGCATTTCCTCATAAAAATAAGCAGCCTCTCCCCCACAGACTCACAGTATTTTAGTAACTCAAATCTGTAAGTGTCCCTTCATTAAAGTCAAACACCTGAGCACTTGATTTGGATTAGTAATTTTTACAGGAAGAAAACCTGCTTGTCATGTTACAGAAAAACTTAAGGATTTCAAAAGGTTTCTGATGAATGTGAGAAATTGGGCCACCTGAATCAGATTTACACATTTGGCTCCCTCAGAGTTGGAATAAGGATTTTCATTTTTTTATGACATACACACAGCGTATGTACATCTGTTTAAAAAGTTCAATTATCAGCAAAGCTGCTCTTGCAAATTAACTTGCACACAAGTAGATGACAGTAGTGTATACAACAGAGGTAAAGAGGTTCATGTTACGTAAGCTGACTTTCATCAACACACTTGAGTTCCAGATTGTGAAAAAAAAAAAACAATCTTCAAAAGGATCACAAATGATAAACACTTTACTATGTACTTATTTACTACATATATAGACCACATTCAGATATGCTGAGAGAAAATGCAGGAACTACAGGTATGTTTGTATGGCTGTTCAATTCTGATGCAGGACGCAAAACAGCTAGAGCACCAGATGCTTCTTGAAAGTGCATTTAAAGGATGGTAATGTTAAATATCTTACATACCACTAGTATTAAGTTCATGATCAAGCTTTCCTTAATAGATGACTAAGACTTTACGACCTGTAACAGTAGAAGTCATGTTCAGTTGTTACACTTACCTGGCCGCTGCTGTTTTAGCAGTATATATTCAGTTATATATCTAACAGAGACTTCTGCTCACTATATTCAGCTGAAAATTCTGAACACTGTGATATTCAGTACTTCGTGGAGCTTTAGATAAATTAAAATAGTAATGAACACAGACAGTGGGTGAAGAATAGGGCCTAAAAGATTTTGTCAGTTATAAATAAAAAGGGGAAAAAAAAACCAGCAAAGCAAGCAGGTCTCTATGATCCATTGTGTTTTGAAGCTTAGCATCTTTGAAATGGGGACAGCATCTTGCTTACTGCAGTTTACTGGGGGACAGGCCTTATAAGCAGAATCTTATTTATAATTGAAAGTGCATCGCACCAGGAGTAGCCATGATACACTCAAACATTCAGGCTACAATTACTGAGACATTTTATGAATCTGTAATTCATAAAAGAATGCCTCATGAAAATTCAAGACATCAGCAGGTCTTATGTAGGTTACTTGTAAATATGACTTTAAAAATTAATACATATTCTTTCTGGAAGAATAAGAATCTTCTCTGAGGAAACGACAATGCCATATGCAGTTGAACTTTGACACTGAGAGCTGAGGAAGTATTTTGTAGCTAACACAAAGTGTAATTTCAAATGTTTTGATTTAAGAATTTATTCAAATTTCAGTTGCATCTTCTACTGCTATTTATAAAAAGCCTTCCCTTTCCAACCCATGACAGACCTGCTGCACTTGCTCCAAGGTGACAAAAATACCTTTAAAAATATTTTACATTCAAACAAAACATCTAATTCAATGGCAGCAGAAGTGACTGCAGACAGAACAGCATTACCACTAATCCACAGGTATGTAAGACAATAAAGGAGGTAGGATAACTCAGACTTTCTAAAGATACAGATAACACCCATCACTCATGAAATCCATCCAGCTCATTCATGACAAATTATGAACTGCCATTAAATTGTAACAGAGGAAAAGTTTGTGCTGTCACTGAGAGCAAAGAGCTGGTGTCCCTAAGCATGCCCCAGAGCATGGTGCACCAGAGGAAGCTCATCCTGGACTTGACTTTTTAAGATCTACTGGCAATTGAAGAGCCAAGTGAGGAATGTCTACACTCATGACATATGTGCAGACTATATTCCTTTCACAAACACTGGCTATTGGCTATGGATGCTAGTCTGAGAAAGACAGAAACTGCTCTGCATGTGACACTTAAGAGTCACTGATACAATGATTAAGTTCTGTCATGGAGAATCATAAAAGTGTTTTTATGGCCAATTATAGTAGCCACCAGATTCTTGTATTTCCTCTGAAAATGAGGATGTAGGATGAGAATTTTTCCAATCAACAATGTTTTATTATATCTAAAGTTGAAATGTTGTGCATCCTTTTCTATTGAAGATGGAACAACGAAATTAGGAGGACCCCAAGGAGTGGGAAAATACATGGCAAGTTCTCCCACTGTTTTGCATTATGCAAAGCCTTCAATAAAAACAGCAGCTGGAAACAATGGTAAGTTCCTAGGAGAAATGGTAAATTCTAGAGATCATTTTCAATCTAATTCTCACAGGTTTTTCTCCCTTCAGCACTAGTTTACTGATTTTAAACTTTTGGGTTTGGTTTTTTTTTCTGTACGTGAATTATTGAATTATTCATCGCTTCATATATACACTGAATCCTTAAAATTCAGACATCTTTAAGCAACAACACAAATATCTTAATAATTATGACTAGTTCCAGGAAGCATTTTTCAGTCCACAAACTCAGTTCCAAATTGCTCTGAAAGTGTTCTTTAAAGAACAATAAGAAGTTCTTATTCATAAAGCCATGCTTCTTTTGTTATTCTTACTTGCTGGCATCCAGCATGAACTCCAGTATTTTGTGCATATTACTCTTAATTTGTACTTCATGGGCAGTGGCTGCTCTTTTCTTTTATGGTGGCAATCAATGACTGCTTTTCAATAGTTACAAGACAGAATCCTATATAAAAATGGCAAATCATATTAGGCTTCTATGTGATCCTTGATCTTTCGCCAGCATGTCTGATCTATTTCCAGAGTACATGAGTCAGGGTATGTGCCTTGGTTAATAAATAAACAGTTCCTGTAAAACTTCTTCTTTTCTCCTACTATGGAATCATAGAATGGTTTAGGTTGGA
>WAAF01014215.1:0-11257 GCA_013400475.1 Tricholaema leucomelas
GTCTTGGACCCTCAAAGTGAGTGTCTCCAAGGCTTTTTTCTTCTCCCTGTGCTCTACTTCCTCCCCCCAAGCAGAGGAAAGGGATCATGGGTTCATGCCTGGGCAAGCCAGGACTTGTGTCTTCCATGACAGTTAAAACATATCTGTGGTGTCATAAAAAACACACCCCACCCCATACACACCCAAAAGAAAAAGAGTAAGGTGCGGGAGTCAGGCCGCTGGGAGAGGCCGAGAATGGATGGGGGTACTGACGGGTCGACTCAGCTCCTAGCAGTGCAATGCGCAGTGCAGTACAGCTTTATTCCGGAAGTGCCACAGCTTATATACCCCTTTAGAAGAGGTGTGCACAGCTAGCTGAGGTTGACACAAGTGGAAGGTACAGATTGGTTAAGAGTTATAAGCAAGGTATCGACTGGTCACTCTGTATCAAAGCAACCCTTCGTGCCCACCCCTGCAGGACAGCAAGCTCAGCCCCTTGCAGGTGTGCGTGGGGTGCTCATTGTTTACAGCTTCCTGTCCTGGGCCCCAGACAGCCCAAGGACAGTTCACAGCATGAGCTCTGATGTTTACAGCTCATGCCCTGCCTAGGAAGAGTGTTTTCCCGCAGTAAGGATGTGTTTCTCTTCAAGCACATGTAAGAACTCATTGACTCCTATAGTTTACTCAAGCAAAAATACAAACTCTTTTTGAATGCCTTGTCATCAAGATGCTAGTGACAATTAAAAAGGTGACCCTAAGAAGATCAAAAATATTCTTGACTGCTAGATGTCAGAGAGCCTGATGGAATATATCTGCATAATTTGCCTTATTATTGCAATACTTTCCTTACTTGTTCCACTGCATAACCTCTCTCTCTACCGACAGCTAAAATTCAGTATTTGGAGCAGTTATTTTTATACAGAGCAGTAAATATTTTAGTGCCCTTGCATAACATCCATCTGAATGAGTTATTTCTAATCAAATTTAAAATGTAAAAGCATTTCAGGCTGAATTTTTTAAAAGTCTCTAGATGCTGAGATGTCTGTGCCATGTGTAGTGCAGCTGAACTCCATCTTGGAGTAGGACTTCTTGTCAGCCTGTGAAATGCTAATGTTAAAGGCCAAGCCATGAGTCTCACCATACTGGTTCAGACAATGTGTTCAGGTAGGATAGCACTCTTCAAAACTAGATGGGTAAACCTCTTGTCTAGGACAATAGATGGTGGTTCTGTCAGCAGGAGTCTTCTTCTTTGGAAGACATGAAATGCAGCTTCCAGCACTTGGATGTGCTGGAGTTTGTCCAGAGAAGGGCCACAAGGACGAGCAGAGGGCTGGAGCTGCTCTGCTGTGAGGAGAGACTGAGGGAGTTTGGGCTGTTCAGTTTGGAGTGGAGAAGGCTCCCAGGTGACTTTTCAGTATCTGAAGGGAGCCTACAAGAAAGCTGGGGAGGGACTTTTTAGGATGTCAGGTAAGAACAGGACTCGAGGGAACAGAACAGAGCTGGAAATGGGGAGATTCAGAGCAGATGTTAGGAGGAAGTTCTTCAGCATGAGGGTGCTGAGATCCTGGAAGGGGTTGCCCATTGAGGTGGTGGAAGCTTCATTCCTGGAGGTGTTTAAGTCCAGATTGGATGAGTCTCTGGCCAGCCTGATCTAGTGTGAGGTGTCCCTGCCCATGGCAGGGGGGTTGGACCTGGATGATCCTTGTGGTCCCTTACAACCCTGACAATAAGGTCACCTGGAAGTCTTCTCCTCTCCAGACTGAACAGCCGTTGTCACTGTCCAAAGGATTTCCTGAAGGGCTGAACAAACTGTAAATTTCACCACAAAGTATGTGGTTAGCACTACAGTTTTTTGTGACTATCATGTTAGGTTTTTAGAAGGTTAGTGTTAGTGTACCTCTGGGAAATCTTGCCTTAGAATACAAGAAACACAAACCGAGACGGCTCTAGTTAGGATACAAATTCCGCTGGGCTACAAATCTCCTCTCCCTATTGCAACGAAACATGCTGCAGTCCTTCTGGAAAGATTGTAGACATTTGGCTGGCATTCATGGCTGTTATTCTTGAAAAAAAAAAGAATTTCCAAATCTGGCTACCATGTACATTCTGGCAAAAATCCATGGGTTTTAATCCCTTTTCACTCTAACTGGAGGTTTATTTGCTTTCTTCTTCCCAAAAGAGATCTATTAAAAAAAAATTAAGAGCTATATTCATAGAATCACAGAATCAACCAGGTTGGAAGAGACCTCCAAGATCATCCAGTCCAACCTAGCACCCAGCCCTATCCAGTCAACCAGACCATGGCACTAAGTGCCCCAGCCAGGCTTTGCTTGAACACCTCCAGGCACAGCGACTCCACCACCTCCCTGGGCAGCCCATTCCAATGCCAATCACTCTCTCTGACCACAACTTCCTATTCAATTATAATTTTGTTTTTTTCAGATACCACTTCAGCACCTCCATGGTAAAATATTTCTTGCAGTGCTCTCTGTCCCGCGGTCAGCCACTCTGCTTACTTTTTGAGAGAGAGAGGCAAAAGGTGAGACAAGATTCAAAGGAAGTTTCTTTCTAGCTCTGCCAGTGCCATGTGCAATCAGATTGCTGGCATGTCATTTCAGTGTGTCAGCATCCCCTGAGTGCTACTCAGTCAGCTGTAAGGAAATACCTTGTGTGTCAGCAGAGGATGTCCTTTAACAACAACTAGTCGCTCAGTCAGGCAGCCTAAAAGGAGCAGCAGACAGCACCTTCACACCAGTGTATGCTAACTGAGCCCTCCTGTTGATGTGACTTGACCTCCTAAGAAGGCACAGCAAAAAGGCCAGGGCAAACAGCAGAAAAAGGCTAACCCTGCCTTGTCTGCTAAAAATGGTAGCTTCCTTGGTCAGAAACAAATGTATTTTACACATGTGTGTCCACATGAATGTGTATATGAACATATATAACCACACATCTTCTCTTTTTGCAGTATGGGAATGTAACCACTAGATGACACCAAGAGATAGTTCCTATAGACTCGATTTTATATCCTTTATTCATCTGCCTCCCTGCTCAAAAGGTGACATTCTTGCTGAGATTGTAATTAAGATTACAGAGGTACGCAAATTAAGTGATCTGGCAAGTATTAATAGTTACCTCACTTTAATATTACCAATTACTGTCCTAGAGTGCAAAGAGCTTGGAATTTATGATCATTTTGAACAGTGGATCTCAAACATTACCTCTTCTTCCCTGCTGTGCCTACCTTTAATTGGCTATTACAGAAGCATCATTTGTATTGCCATAGCCAAGAGCTCGCCATTGCTCCTGCAGCAAACTTCCCAGTTGCAGAGGCTTGCAACTGATCTCTGAGAATTCATCCTAGGTGAAAAACTTGTCACATCTTGGTGCAAGATTGCATGTTTATGCTGGGCCAGAATTAAGGAGCCTACCTCTCCTTGCTACTTTCATCATATTCTTAAAACCAGATTAAGCTCCAGAGTTTAGTAAGAGAAACTGCAGAAATCTTTATCCTTGCTCAGAGGCATCACAACATGGATGATCTGATACTTAGGGGGCTGGGCCAGATGATCTTGTGAGGTCCCTTCCAGCCCCTGACATGCTATCATCCTATTCTATGACATTCATTTCTTAGATTTAAGTTTTGGTAATGGAAAAGATGAAGCAGGTTTGAAATTATCCACTTAACATATTGTCATAAATGGCAGTTACACTACCACACACACACACAAGTATTCAAGGCTGACACATCTGCATGGATGCTACATTGACACAGAATGGCCTAAATTTCTAAGTGGTGGACAGAATTTTCATCCCAAGAGTCTGTGTATAAATTCATAAAAGCAACACAGTATAACTAATGTCACCCATTAATGTCAGACAGAGTTACAGAGCCTGCTTGACAATGCAGAGAGCTCTTAGGGTCACATAAAAATAAACAAGTCTTTTCAAGACGACACTTTGAGTCTTTCTAGGAACTGCTTGGTGGATGAGAAGCTCAGCAGGAGCCAGCAGTGTGCACTTGCAGCCCAGAAAGCCAACCAGAGCCTGGGCTGCAGCAGCAGAAGTGTGGCCAACAGGGCCAGGGAGGTGATTCTCTCCCTCTGCTGTGCTCTGCTGAGACCCCACCTGGAGTACTGCATCCAGTTCTGGAGCCCCTGGGACAAGAGAGATGTGGAGATGGTGGAGAGTGTCCAGAGAAGGGCCAGGAGGATGCTCAGAGAGCTGCAGCAGCTCTGCTCTGAGAACAGACTGAAAGAGTTGGGGCTGTGCAGGCTGGAGGAGAGGAGGCTCCCAGTTGACCTTCTTGTGGCCTTCCAGGATCTGAAGGGGGCTACAGTAAAACTGGGGAGGGACTTTTTAGGATACCAGGGAGTGCCAGGAGTAGGGAAAATGGAGTACAGCTGGAGATGGGTAGGTTCTGACTGGCAGTGAGGAGGAAGTTGTTGAGGATAAGAGTGGTGAGAGGCTGGAATGGGTTGCCCAGGGAGGTGGTTGAGGTCCCATCCCTGGAGGTGTGTAAGACCAGACTGGATTAGGCTGTGTCCAGATTGATCTAAGGTAGGGTGTCCCTGCCTGTGGCAGGGGGGTTGGAACTGGGTGCTCCTTGTGGTCTCTTCCAACCCTGACTGGTTCAAGGATTCTATGATTCTGTGGTTCTACCTCCTCCCTCTGTCTTCATGTATTAACTAATAACCTTTGGCTGGAAACAATCATTCTTAAAACAGCCACGGGCCTACAACAGCAGAAAAACGGGGTAGAGTAGTTTTTCTCACATAAGCATGTTTCAAGTGTGTTCCTGGGTTCCACACAACTCACAGTTATTACAGAGAAATCTGAACTAAGGGCGGTTGTCATTAAAACTCCAGCAGTTCCTCATCATTACAACATTCTGTTGTTGTAATCACAGCAGCAATGATAATCATAGAATCATAATATCAACCAGGTTGGAAGAGACCTCTAAGATCATCCAGTCCAACCTATCAACCTACATGCTGTTCCTCAAAGCTCTTCTGTCACCATTTGGCCAGGGACTTAAAATACATAGCATCAGTGGCCAACATCGGGCCAGCCACGAGCAGATCTTACTGGGAGCCATGCACTGTCACCTTTGTTTGTCAAGGACCGTGGCTCTTCTGGCTCTAGGGGGAAGTCAAAAATCAACAAAGCCACCTCAAAATAGTGCAGCATTTGCTCTTTTTCTTAAAGTCCCAGTGCCAGGACTCATGTTTCTTCTTGACAAACTTGGCTCTTGTTTAAAAAATAACCCTTCTGGGTTCCCATAATTGCAAAGGATAGGCTGAAAATCTGGCTTCAGAGTGTCCCAAAAGGAGATAAAAAGTAAGTAAACAAATAAACAAAAAAAATGGAATTTGTTCTTGGTTTGATGGCATTTGTTGATTTTTCTTAACATCACTGTTTTAAGCAATTCTCCCTTTTTCTTTCTTTCTTTTTTTTTTTTTTTTAAAGAAAAGTCTTAGCAAATTAATTTTTTAATGCTTCAGAAAGGCAATTTGCTCCAAGATGAATCCTGATTCAGACTGCCATAGAATCGNGCAAGCAGCAACAGAACAAGGGGACACAGTCTCAAGTTGTGCCAGGAGAGGTCTAGGCTGGATGTTAGGAGGAAGTTGTTGTCAGAGAGAGTGATTGGCATTGGAATGGGCTGCCCAGGGAGGTGGTGGAGTTGCTATGCCTGAAGGTATTCAAGCCAAGCCTGGCTGGGGCAGTTAGTGCCATGGTCTGGTTGACTGTCTGGGTGCATAGGTTGGACTGGATGATCTCAGAGGTCTCTTCCAACCTCGTGGATTCTATGATTCTATGATTATGAAGACTTTAGTGGTAAACTCAACCTAGGTGTGCACAGAGAGCACAATGTAAATTACTACTGAGCATGCTAACCTCAACTGGGATTTTTAGTGTCTTTGTGATGATGCAGCATATTTAAATCTCACTGACACAGTTTGCCTGTATGGCTAAAAGAGATTGCTACCATCCCTGCTCAGTGGCCAGGTCTGAGCTGGCAAATGTGTGGACATTCACCTGGTGCCTTGTGCCTCCACATGAGGCAGCTGCCATGGAAGTAGCTCTAAGAGCTGGGTGAAGGGTAGGAATCCACTGCCTGGACTAGGTGAAGAGCTATGGAGAGCGATCCACTTGCTATAGGCACAGGGCCTTACAGAAAGCCTGGTGTCTTCCATGTGTTGAGTTCAGTTGACAGCATGAAGTGAGCAGCCTGCCCAGTTGGCTGCTCTGCTGGGGTCAGCAGTCAGGTTAAAACTAGGGCACCTGGATTTAATAAATCAATCAGTGCCTGAAAAGGAGATAAAGAATGCCAAGTCTTTGTGCAAGGAAACGATAAGGCTTACAAGGCAGGCCCACATGGCTCCTGAATGTGACTGAAGAAATAAAGCCCTATAGCACAGGATGACCTCCTCCTGCAAAACAAGCAGCTTACACAGAGGTCATTATTTCTGAGAACATGAAACACATAATCAGCTTTGGTGCTACACTTCAGAAAGGTTTACTTCTCCAATGGCTTTATAAAGGTGTGAATAGCAAAACATCTGAAGATTCTTCCAGGATGAAGTGAAAAATGCATATGAGATACCATTTAGATGAGATTGTTATAGGGACAGTTTCAGGCACAGTGCAATTATTAGGCTGAGTACCTCAGCAGACTAAAAGAAAAGGCCACTTTGTTAATTTATTACTGATAAGGTAGACTTGATCTGAATTTCTGATGTGAAGTCCTGAATGTCATGATTTTCCTACAAATAGAATCATAGAATAAACCAGGTTGGAGGAGACCTTCAAGCTCATTCAGTGCAACCTAGCACCCAGCCCTAGCCAGAATAAATGTCCTAGAATCATAGAATCATAGAATCTTAGAATCAGTCAGGGTTGGAAGGTACCACAAAGATCAGCCTGTACCAACCCCCCTGCCATGTCCAGGGACACCCTACCCTAGAGCAGGCTGCCCACAGCCTCAGCCAGCCTGGCTTTAAACACCTCCAGCCATGGGGCCTCAACCACCTCCCTGGGCAACCCATTCCAGCCTCTCACCACTCTCATGCTCAACAACTTCCTCCTCACAGCCAGTCAGAACCTACCCATCTCCAGCTGTACTCCATTTCCCCTACTCCTGCCACTCCCTGATATCCTAAAAAGTCCTTCCTCAGTTTTACTGTAGCCCCCTTCAGATCCTGGAAGGCTACAAGAAGGTCACCTGGGAGCCTCTTCTGCAGCCTGCACAGCCCCAACTCTTTCAGTCTGTGCTCACAGCAGAGCTGCTGCAGCCCTCTGAGTGTCCTCCCAGCCCTTCTCTGGACACTCTCCAGCATCTCCACATCCCTCTTGTCCCAGGGGCTCCAGAACTGGATGCAGTACTCCAGGTGGGGTCTCAGCAGAGCACAGCAGAGGGAGAGAATCACCTCCCTGGCCCTGCTGGCCACACTTCAGCTGCTGCAGCCCAGGCTCTGGTTGGCTTTCTGGGCTGCAAGTGCACACTGCTGGCTCATGCTTAACTTCTCATCCAGCAGCACCCCCAAGTCCCTCTCCTCAGGGCTGCTCTCCAGCCACTCACTGCCCAGCCTGGATTTGTACTAGGCATTGCCTTGACCCATGTTGACCAATGTCCTATTTGCTTGATTCTTGGTTTTGTGTTCACTTTTGGAAATCAGGTCCCATTTTTATGTGGAACAGTTGCCATTGTCAGTGAAAGCACACACATATCCTGTTTGGCTCTGAGTTGCTAAAATCCAACTAGTTTTGCCCCCATCGGTTTTACAGGCAGTTCAAATTACCTCATAAAACTCTTAATGGTTTTCCTCATCCACAAACTGCATTTCATGAGCAGGCACAGAAAACACAATTTCTGCTAGGTAAAATGTACATCTGATTGGATCACTGTTCCACCTTTAACAGTTCTTAGGGTAAAGAAGTGGTGAGAAACAGACTACCAGGTAAGACCTATGTTTTAATTATTGTCCTTTTAAAGTGAACCAGGGAAATAACAGAACAGAATAGCAGAACTTTAGAGGTTGGAAGGAATCTCCAGACATCATCGAGCCCAACCTTCTTGCCAAGGTAGGATCCCTTGGGATAGTTCACACAGGAACCCATCCATTCAGGTTTGGGAAGACTCCAGAGAAGGAGACTCCACAACCTCTCTGGGCAGCCTGCTCCAGGGCTCTGTCACCTTCACTGGAAAGAAGGTTCTCCTCATGTTGAGCTGAAATCTTCTGTGTTACAATTTTTAGCCACTGGTCCTTATCTTATTATTAAATTATTACATATTTAAAGCTTCTGGTTTGTTTTACTGTTGTTGTTGTGTTTTCTTTATATTTATGCTTTTAGTTTGGGGTTTTTTTGTTGTTTTGTTTTTGTTTTTGTTTTTATTTTTGCCTTTGCTTTTGCTTTTGGGTTTGGTTGTTTTGGGAGGGGGGGGGAGGTGATGGTGGTGTTGTTTTGTTGTTGTTGGTTTGGTTTGTTGTTTTTTGGTTGTTTTGTTGTTTATTTTTTTCCTGGGAAATGATCTTGGCATATATTAGAACTTCTAAAAAATGTCAGGGATGTCCTTTTGTAGATAATTAATAAAACATCATTTTTGATCAGCTTTAGACATAATCCCTGTCATGAACAGACCTCTTACAGTGTGCTATTACTTAGAACCATAGGATCAGCCAAGGTTCGAAGGGACCACAAGGATCATGTATTTCCAACTCCCCCCTGACATGGGCAGGGAAACCTCACACTAGATTAGGCTGTCCAGAACCTCATCCATCTTGACCTTATGCACCTCCAGGGATGAGGATTCCACCACCTCCCTGGGCAACCCCTTCCAGGCTCTCACCACCTTCATGCAGAAGAACTCCTCTAGGATGAACATGCCCATTTCCAGATTTGTTCCATTTCCCCCCAGTCCTATCACTCCCTGACAACCTAAAAAGTTCCTCCCCAGCTTTCTTGTATTCAAGAGGGATGTATAGGCCAGGACATTTTTCAATACCTCCTAACAGGTACAGGAGAGATGCACAGAGAAGGATTCTCCGGGATACTGACAAGTATGATAATTTAACACTCAAATTAGTGCTCCAAACCAGGGAGTTATTTCTCAGAAATCAGGAAGCTCCCTTAGAAGTCATGAAGTTTCTGATGTGTTTGCCAGGGTCCTATCTGCTCTCTACATTATTCGTTTTGAAGAACACTCATTTTGCAGTTTCAATAGTTTGTTATCCAGAACTGCAGGGTTTAAGCATCTACATGGTTTTGAGTCTTGAGGTTTTATTAAACTGTTACACTACTATTGAACAGTGGTTGTGTTGCCTGCCTGGTGAATGTGGGGCAGGCTGTGGGTGTAGTCTACCTGGACTTCAGCAAAGCCTTTGACACTGTCTGCCACAACAAGCTCCTGGCCAAGCTGGCAGCTCATGGCTTGGACAGATTCACTCTGTGCTGGGTCAGGAACTGGCTGGAAGGCCGAGCCCAGAGAGTTGTGGTGAATGGTGTCACATCCAGTTGGCAGCTGGCACTAGTGGTGAAGAGCAAAAAGGCTGGTGAAGGGCCTGGAACACAAACCCTAACAGGAGAGGCTGAGGGAGCTGGGGGTGTGCAGCCTGGAGAAGAGGAGGCTCAGGGCAGACCTCATTGCTGTCTACGACTACCAGAAGGGTGGATGTAGCGAGGTGGGGGTTGGTCCCTTCTCCCAGACAACCAGCAACAGAACAAGGGGACACAGCCTCAAGTTGTGCCAGGGGAAGTACAGGCTGGATGTTAGGAGGAAGTTGTTGTCAGAGAAAGTGATTGGCATTGGAATGGGCTGCCCAGGGAGGTGGTGGAGTCACCGTCCCTGGAGGTGTTCAAGAGAAGCCTGGATGAGGCACTTAGTGCCACGGTCTGGTTGACTGGATAGGGCTGGGTGCTAGGTTGGACTGGATGATCTTGGAGGTCTCTTCCAACCTGGTTGATTCTATTCTGTTCCAAAACACAACTCCTGTCATGTCATTGCCATTGTTGCTATTGTTATTCTTGTGGTTATTGTTATTATAGCTGGTGGTGATGGCTAAAAAATGCAAGAAAATTAAGATTCATAGTTTGGGGGGAGGTATTATTTTTTTTACAAGCCAGATAGTATGGCTGGAAAAATAAACTAGGACACACAAACCTTTACTGGGTCTGAAGTAGAAGCATCAAACTGCAAATCCAGCCTGAGTTTTTTTCTTGAGGATATTTTGCCTTGGCACCTACAGACAGGCAGAGCAGAGATCCATTGTGCAAAGCACTGTGCAAACAGAAGAGAGGAGACAGCTCCTGCTCCAGTGAGTTCACAAGACAAACACTGAGCAGAGGAAGAGCAGGAGGGCAAACAGTCGCACAAAGGAGAAGCTTTAACAGCTCAGTAACAGAGACAGAGAGGAGCTCATGTCTCCTGGGATGCAATTTGGGACCAATTTGCCCAGATAGTATTTGCAACACAAACAGCAAGTCATATTTCCTTCCTCATAATACTTAACAGGAGAGACTTACATGTGTAGAGGCCAAGGTGTATCCTATGTGTGCCACTGCATGGGACTTGCTGCTACAAATCACTTGTCCAAGCTGCAAAATTGCCCCCACCCCCCCCAACCCTGCAAACTCACGGAAATCCACTGCTGGAAACACAGTGAGCCCTGTGGAAAAGAAACAATTGGTGGAATGAAGTCCTTCATCTAGAGCTCCTCATTTTCACTCGTGTTAATTAACATTTTTACCTGCTGATCACCAAGGGATCATTTAAAATTAGCCACGTGTGTGGGATTTGATTTATCAGAAAACAGGTTAAAAATAATGTCATAATCTAATTTGCTTCTCCCCCCACCCCCATTTTCTGGTAGAGATATTTCTCTTTCTTTTTTTTTTTTTTTTTCCCTTTCTTTCTTTTTTTTTCTCCACTTACAGGTGCAGAATTAAAGAACACGTTCACTCACTATATTATTGATGCACTTAAGTGGAGTGTTCCAAAGCATATAATTACTGTGTAGGCTTATGGCCCTGAAGTAGATTGGGATAGTGGTGCTGCATATCCATGATTTGAAGGACATACAGTGATGATTATAGAGGCAGTACTCTACATCCATTCCAGCCCTTTTGTGTTTAGCTGGTTGCCATGGCAAATAATTGGATAGAATTTAAGCCACTTTCTTCCAAGTGGGAAATTCATAATTTTACCCTTCACCTAATTTTGAACATACTTTTAAAGAATCTTAAAGTTTCTGCAGGAATGGAATAGGGATGTGGCGGG
>WAAF01014216.1:4897-42423 GCA_013400475.1 Tricholaema leucomelas
GCAGCCAGGAGGAAAGGGACCTGGGGGTACTGGTAGATAGTAGCTGAAGATGAGCCAGCAGTGTGCCCAGGTGGCCAAGAGAGCCAATGGCATCCTGGCCTGGATCAGGAACAATGTGGCCAGTAGGACAAAAGAGGTTATTCTTCTGCTGTACTCAACACTGGTCAGGACACAGCTTGACTAAAACGCCTTCAGGTAGGGAGCAGCCACAACCTCCCTGGGCAACCTGTGCCAGTGTCTCACCACCCTCACTGGAAAGAATTTCTTCCTCACATCCAGTTTAAATCTCCCCTCTGCCAGTTGAAATCCATTCCCCCTCATCCCATCATTACAAGACTTTGTAAATAGTCTCTTCCCAGCCTTCCTGTAGGCCCCCTTCAGATACTGGAAGGCCACTACTAAGTCTCCTGGAAGCCTTCTGCCGTGGTAGGCCTGATAGGCCAAAAATAGGCTTATACATGTCCTGCCTTTCCCAGGCAAGTTTTTCTGCTCTCCCTCCTTCAGATTTGGGGAGAAGCAACTGCTGCTTGTCTGGCAGAAAAGACCAACCCCTACCTGGCTACAGCCTCCCTTCAGGTAGTTGTAGACAGCAATGAGGTCTGCCCTGAGCCTCCTCTACTCCAGGCTGCACACCCCCAGCTCCCTCAGCCTCCTCTCACAGTGCTTGTGCAATTATCCCCTTCATTACGCCCTCTCTTCTCCAGGCTGAAGTGCCCCAAAACTGCTTTGTGATACCCTTCTAAAGTGCAGCCTTCACCACCTGCATAAGTCAGGACAATCTGATGCAATTTAACAGTAACTGGGAGCAAAGAAGATTCCCAAAGTGAAGGACAGCAGGTTTATTCTCCATAACTGGAGTTTCTTGAGTTAGCTCTGATCCAAATTACTCACTGCAGCACAGAGTTGCCTGGTCCTAGCTGTTCAGATAACACCAGTGTGGGCCTGTTTGCACCTTGGTTGTGGATATGGCCTTTGGCCCAAGATGGAGATTTTAAAGGCAGATCTGCATAGTCACTTCAGCTAGTCTTGGGTGCCATAGTCCTTAAAAGCACTCACCCAGGTTAGTGTGGAGAAGATAGATGGAATTTCTGGAACCACTTCCAAATGGTTAACCTGAAGATTGCTTCATTTAGTATCGCTTTGTGTCCAAGCTATTCCCTAGCATCTAGCAGACTTAATCACTTCACCAAGTATCTGTATCTCTTCAAAGCAACCATAACCCATGGAAGAAGGCAACAGATCCTTGCCTTACCTTGGTCTGGAACGTACAGAAGACATGAGTCAGGAATGGGTGCTCCCAGGCTAAGGAGAGGACTCTCTTCTCCACCATTGTACATTCAACATCATCATCCATCAGCACCACATCCTTCTTCAGTGCTTTCACAGCAAAATACTGCTCAGTGCTCTTTAGTTCAGCGAGGAACACCTAGGGTGGAAATAGCTGCTCAGAAAAAGTGATGCTTTGCTTTGAGCGGGCAGCATGGCCATGGGAGGATGGGTGGTGAGCTCTAGGGAATTCACCAGAGTAGACCTTGAAAAATCTTGTGCTTATGGTGCAGTTCTACCATAAAGACTTCATAGACTTTGAGTTTGTTCCCAGAGGAGTTTTACGAAGCTTTTATGAAGGATTAAAAGGTTTTGGCAATTACAGGAGCAGAGGCTACATGCCAGTATGGACAAGACATGTCAGAGAGCCAAACAATTCTGGTAACAGAAACCATCTTTATGCAAATGCTCATGAGATACATTTCCTGTTTTCTGACTTCAATTAACAAAACACAGAATATTTCTTTGTCAATACGTGAAATGCAAATGCCCTGCACCAGATCTTCTGCAAGTGTTACCTACTGTCCTCCAGCAGTTAAATTGATCTATACCAGAAGTGACTTTCTTCCTCTCCTTTCAGTTAGCAGGAGGCCTGAGTAAACAGGCTGAGTGCTCCATGCTTCTGCAGGATTTCTCTGAGATTAGCAAATCACATCCTAGAGCACTTAGAACCATAGAATCATTAAGGTTGGAAAGGACCTCTAGGATCTACTCCTATCAACAACTCAACACCACTGTGCCTGCTAAACCATGTCCTGAAGTGCCATGTCTACACATTTTTTGATGGTGACTCCACCATTCTCTGGGCAGCCTGTTCCAATGCTTGATCAATCTTTTAGTTACTAAACTATTCCTAATATTCAATCTAAAATCTAATCCTATCAACAACTCAACACCACTGTGCCTGCTAAACCATGTCCTGAAGTGCCATGTCTACACGTTTTTTGATGGTGACTCCACCATTCCCTGGGCAGCCTGTTCCAATGCCTGAGCAATCTTTTAGTTACTAAATTATTCCTAATATTCAATCTAAACCTCTCCTGGCACAACTTGAGGCAATTTCCACTTGTGGTATCACTAGTTATTTGGGAGAAGAGACTAACCTCCACCTTGCCACAAACTCCTTTCAGGTAGTTGTAGAGAGCAATAAGGTTTCCCCTCAGCCTTCTGTTCTCCCAGTTCCTTCAACTACTCCTCATAAGACCTCTGTCTTAGGTGGACAGGGAAAATGGGACACAGAGCAGCAGAGAAGAGTTTTTTAGAGACCACAGAGCAAAGAACTCTCTACAGGAAGGCAGTGCCACTCTTGATCTTTATGTCAACAGCCTGTCAATATTTTCCCATAAACTAAATAAATACACAAGACTCAAAGAGGTCTTTAAAGTCCTCTGCCAGACACTATTTACTGAGTAAGCTCAGACATGTTTTAGCCCTGACAAAAGTTTTACTTACCCTTTTGGCTACTGCTGCATTTCACTTCGTAGCACTAGACAGAGAGCAGAGCCCAGAGCCTCCCTCTGTCTCTGCAGTGAATGACCAGAAATGCCAGCAGTGCTGATGCTGCAGGCACCCTTTTTACCCCTGCTATTGTGCAGGACACTGCTCTCCTGGGGAAACTGGAGAACACAGTTTGGACTTGTGCTGTGACATCCTAGGTTCAGGAGGGCAATACTAGATCTGCTGCAGAGGGGGCTTCCTCACAAGTCTGGCCTGTCCTTGACCTGGTCGACTCAGAGCATCAAAGAGCCCTCAGGCACTGAGATCTACACATTCTGTCCCCTCTAAGGGGAAGTGAATCTTGCTCCAAGCAAATAAGGGCATCAGGACCAACACCTACACAGGAAACTTGTGGGTGAGGTTTGTTGCAGAAGGGCATGAAATAGCCCATGGTCTCCACACCCACATCTGCAGAGAGATGCAAATGCCTGCAGGCTTGGAGAGTCTGCTTGACACTGGGTGCTGAAGCAAGAATACCTCAATGGAGGTATTCAAAACTTCACAACCCCCAGGCAGCTTTATCTATTATAGAACTGTTTCAGTTGGAAAAGACCTCTAAGATCATAGAATCCAACTGTTGATCTAACATCATCATGGCCATTAAGCCATGACCCAAAGACTTTGTCTGCATGGGTTTTTTTTTAATACCTCCAGAAATGGTGACTCCACCACTTGTTTTGAGCAGCATGTTGCATTAGATGACCTCCAGAAGCTCATTCCTCCCAACACAGATCTTTCTATGACATTTGTGCTCTTGAATCATACAATCAATCAGGTTAGAAGAGATCATCCAGGTTAGCCTGGGCTATGGATTTGGGGGTATTCTGGCTTAGCTCTAACTGATGTCTTAACTTTGCTTCCTGTGCAAACTGTAGATGTTCCAGGTATTTCCCAGTGTGGAAAGCAAACACAGCAAATATTTCATCAGTTTGAGAACTGGCTGCAGCAATTGCTCCAGCTCACTTAGCAGGCAAAAAGCAGCCCTTCTTTAAAGCACAGTTTCCACCTTGTAAAGATGTGGGACTTGAACAACGTGATACATGTTATTCCTTCTCCTTGCTGGCTGTGAAAACACAATGGCAAGTTCCTCTGAAATTGTTTCACTCAGATCTGTACTGGTACTGAGTAACACAGGTCCCCTTCCAGGGGACATCTGCAAGAAGGAGGAACAATCCACAATTCATCAAGATTAATGAATCCACTGCAAACAGGTGGCTCTTGTTTCAACAGCACAAATTCTTGGCTAGTGCTAAATTTCCTTTACACTCCAGCAGAGACTGAAGCTGGGAAAGAGCAGTTAGCATTCCCAGCTGGGGACCTGCTGCTCTGCAGAGGGGAGGGGATCCATGTTCCACTTTCCTGAAAATGCTTCTACCTCCCTTGCAGCTTGCTCAGTTAAGTCTGCTGAAGTAGCTGCATGAAGGAGGAAAGCACAGAGATATTTCACACCAGCAATGAGTGGATGCCCAGGATGCATCAACCTGCATGGAAGGGAAGCTGCAGCCCCACTTAGCTGCTTTCCTCAGCTGCCATGGGCACTCATGAGACAGCAAACTAAGAGGGCAGGGGGAAGGGAAAGGAAGGTCTTTGTCTCAGGCAAGGAGAAGATTGAGTTCAAGACTCAACCCAAGTCAGAAAGTCAGAACAAGGGCTCCTTGAAGGCTTGGAGAGGTTTCTTCCTAAGAGGCTTTCAAGCCACACAGTTTAGTGCTGTAGTAAGCAACATGCAGACCTGTGTGTTGGCATCTGCTTCCCTGGTGCTTACCTTGCCAAAACTGCCCTTCCCCAGCATCTTGTGCAGGACAAAATCTTCAATAGTTAGTTTTAGCTGCACTCGGTGCTCTTCCTGCTCTTGGGGTTGTTCTCCAAAGTCTGTCTCTATCAGAGGTTCCTCCTTCACTGTGCCCTCCACTGGAGTCTCCCAGGAAATGCCCTGTGGCTCTGCAACACACATCAAAGCGTTCAAATAAATCTCTGGAAACGAGAAGAAAATCCTCAGAACAGTCAGAAGTTTTGAGTTCTAAAGAGGTATTCCAAATAAGTGGAAATGTGGTGGCCACATTAATAAAGCAGAATAGCTCTGCTCCCTCATTGCTTTCTCTCCAGAGGAAACTTTACTCTGGTACAACTTCATCTTCTCCAATGACATTACTTCCACTTAACAAACTATTAGTTTTTTTTCTGGTTTATGCAGTAAAACACAACCAAATCCTTATTTCTGACTGCCTGAATTCTTTGTTCCTTCTTGCTGGCTGCCATTATGATGCAGTCTCATTTATTTGGAGCTCTTTTCAAGAACCTTGCCAAAGCTAGCATGTGAAAAGATGGGACAGCATTTTGATATTGGGTCTCTGCCTCAGATTTGAATCTCTGATTAAGTAGTCCAGCAGTCCCTGAAGTGGAAAAACTCAGACTTCAACATTATATCCACTTGGATGTATGTGAGCTTGTCAGAGATTTTGTCTCTTACGGGATTTATCCCAGTACTCAAGTGGATGCTGGCTGTACTGTCTTAAACTGACGAAAAACAGGAACACCACTCAGCAAATAGAATAGACTAGACTAGAATAGACTAGAATAGAATAGAATCAACCAGGTTGGAAGAGACCTCCGAGATCATCCAGTCCAACCTAGCACCCAGCCCTAGCCAGTCAACTAGACCATGGCACTAACTGCCTCAGACAGTCTTTTCCTGAACACCCCCAGGGACAGTGACTCCACCACCTTCCTGGGCAGCCCATTCCAATGCCAATCACTCTCTCTGTGAAGAATTTACTCCTAAAATGCAGCCTATACTTCCCCTGGCACAACTTGAGACTAAACAGATCACAAGTTGAAATAAACAGATCCACAGGTAAAACAGATTTGGGGATTTACTGATTTACATCAGCATAGTCAGCTATAATGTCCAGAGAAGAGCAACAAGGCTGGTGAGGGGCCTGAAACACAAACCCTATGAGGGGAGGCTGAGGGAGCTGGGGTTGTTTAGCCGGGAGAAGAGGAGGCTCAGGGCAGACCTCATTGCTGTCTACAACTACCCGAAGGGAGGCTGTAGACAGGTGGGGGTTGGTCTCTTCTCCCAGGCAACCAGCAACAGGACAAGGGAACACAGCCTCAAGTTGTGCCAGGGGAAGTATAGGCTGGATGTTAGGAGGGAGTTCTTCCCAGAGAGAGTGATTGGCATTGGAGGTCTCTTCCAACCTGGTTGATTCTATTCTACTCTAATGGTACAAAAGACAGAAGCACAGATGGGGACATCATTTGTTTCCCCTTGGAAGCCAAAGGACACTGCCCACTTAGCTCAGATAGTACCAAAGCCAGATGTTACTCAGTAACCCAGTGCTGCATTGTATCAAACCCAGAGGACTGGTATAATGCAGCTGCTACCTAACCAGAGTCTTCTGACATCTTGCTTTAGGTCCAGTTTCCAAGGCATTATTAACTTTCATTGAGAAAATGAATGATGGTGAGGCCTGGGCTCTCGACTTATGGTTAGAGGTGGAGCTGAGGATATGGTGTCCCAGTCCTTGCTTGATTTAAGTATTGATTCACTTACACTCTTCTTGTTTCCCTCCCCTTTATGGTAAGTGCATTTTAAAGGTTGTGGAAGGTAGAGAAGCACTGTGTCAGTGCCATCATAGGTCTGATGCAGTTACTTGGAGGGGTACCATGAACCACATGGCTGGAGGGGTCTTGGAATGGCCTTTTACACGGGACAGATGGGTTAAATGAAAGATGGAGGTATTTTTCCTCCTAATATCCAGACTTTTTTGGCTCAAGCACAAGGCATATAAACAAGGGACTGCCCCAGCAGACTGTGATTTTTATTTCAGGTCACTGAGCCCTCAGTAGCTTGGTTGAAGTTCTGCTAATCAGTGCTCCTCTCCAGTCTTTCATTCTCCTTCTAAACGTCTGACTTCATATCACAGAGGGCTGTGACACATGTATCAGCTTCTGGGTAAATGAAGCGGAGATCTGTCAATGATTTTCAAAGGTATTGAATGTTGATGCCCACCCAGAAATATGAAATCAGAAAGAGACTTTGCCATGGTGGTAAAAAAGACTCCCAATTTCCTGTTTGGAGCTTGGTTTATCAGATTTTACAGTCCCAAGAAAGGAATAAACACACTCTTGCCAATGAAGGTATGAGGTGCACTCAAGCACTGGGTCAGAAAGGGAGTTTAGCTGAATGCGTGGTGTCTGATGTCTCATGGCACCAGAAGATGGGATGAAAGGGACATGTAGGTTTATAGGAAGGGAAAGGTCCAGGCTGAGTTTAAGGCTTATAATATGCCCAAAAGACATGACTGGGAAGAGCTGCTGATATCCTGGGATGAGAAAGGGTATGTCTTGCTTTAGGCTGGAGAGATGCATAAAAGATTCAGTGGCTGAAAGGTTCCCCATCCTTGTCACCTTCACCTAGGCATGTACAAATGCAAAATGAACAAAGCATGCTGTCCCACAGCACTAGGGAAAACTACCTTTTCTTCCTGTTGTAGATGCTGGCAATGCCTGAAGCGGAGTTACCTCCTTCACAAGAACTGGGAAGCCAATTTCTAGAGGTCCATCCCTGGAGATCTGTTCAGTGTCGCGCTGACAGCGAGCCTGAATTACAGAAAACATCACAGGACTTTGTAGCAGAGTGTCATGATCTGGGCTTCTGTGGTAGTGTGACTGCCACAGAAGCCAAGATCTAGTAAGATGCCTTTGATTATAAGAAAAGCATCTCCACATCTAATGTTTAAGGGTTTGGTAACCCAGAGGAAACCACAGCCTTCTGTGAGATGAGTGTGGTTGTTAACAGTTCTTTGCATTTCCAATACAGGCATCCCCACAAGAGTCTGAGGCCCTGGCTTTCCACACAAAGGCCATTTAAGTGAGCAACTTCTTTGCCAACAACCTGTTTGAACAGAATCTGGAAAAAATACTAGAGACTGAAATGTGCTGCAGCCTCATCCCTGTAGAGTGTCTGGATTTCACTCTGAAGAAGGCATGGGAGGCTTGGCTGATCCAGCTGAAGGCTCTGCGGCCATCCAGAGAGACCTGGACAGACTGGAGAGCTGGGCACAGAGGAACCAGATGAAGTTCAACAAGGACAAGTGCAGAGTCTTGCACCTGGGGAGGAATAATAAACTCCACCAGAACAGGCTGGGAGGTGATGGAAAGCAGCACTGTGGAGAGGGACCAGGGGGTCCTGGTGGACAATGGGACAGCAATGTGCCCTTGTGGCCAAGAAGCCAAATGGGATCTCGGAGTGTATTAGGAGTGTGTCCAGCAGACCAAGGGAGGTTCTCCTTCCCCTCTACTCTGCCCTGGTGAGACCTCATCTTGAATACTTTGTTCAGTTTTGGGCTCCCCAGTTGAAGAGTGACAGGGATCCACTGGACATGGTCCAGCAGAAGGCTACAAGGATGATTAGGGGACTGGAGGGCATGGCTTATGAGGAGAGGCTGAGGGACCTGGGGCTGCTTAGTCTGGAAAAGAGAAGACTGAGAAGGGATTTGATAAATGTTTATAAATAACTGAGGGCTGGCCAGGAGAGGGGGGAAAGGCTCTGGTCACTGCTCCCTGGGATAGGACAAGGAGCAATGGGTGTAAGTTGCAGCACAAGAGGTTCCACCTCAACACAAGGGGGAACATCTTTACTGTAAGAGTCACAGAGCACTGGAACAGGCTCTCCACAGAGGTTGTGGAGTCTCCTCTGGAGCCCTTCAAGGCCTGTCTGGATGGTCTCTTCCAACCCCTGACATCCTGTAAGCCTGTGAACTCCTTGCACCAGGGTGTTGCAGAAGGTAAGAATTTGTCTGGATTCACACCAAAAAAAAGGTTGGATGTTGGGAGGAAGGTCTTTCCTGAGCAGGTGGTCAGGGAGGTGGTAGTGTCACTATCCCTGGAGCTGTTTAAAAGAAGAGTAGATGTGGCACTTGAGGCTATGGTCTAGTGATGAAGGATGCTGGGATGAAGGTTGGACTGAATGATCCTGGTGGAGGTGTTTAAAAGGAGAGTTGATGTGGTGCTTGAGGCTACGGTCTAGTGATGAAGGATGCTGGGATGAAGGTTGGACTGGATGATCCTGGTGGTCCTCTCCAAACATAGTGATTCATAGTGATTAGATGTTGTACTGAGGGGTTTGGTTTAGTCAAGGACTTGTCAGTGTGAAACTAATGCTTGGACTCAATGATCTTGAAGGGCTTTTCCACTCTAAGAAATTCTGTGATATTACAACTTGGATCCATAAAAACTTCTAACCTCTACAAAGTGCTGAGATGAACCTAACTCTGTATTCCACAGAGGATCTAATTCCTAGTCTTTAAAACTTGTTACACACAGTGCTCCACTCACTCAATGTCCTTACTTCTTGCACTGAAGCAAACACTGAATGAGGTCACTCAAGGTTGAAAGTATTTACCTGCTGGGTGCTTTCAATCATTGCCAGAGCTTCAGCCATTAGTTTCTGGTTAACTCCACAAAGGTTTGCTACTTTTGTCTGGCACTTGTGATGAACGTTCATGCCACATTCTGAAAGAAAGAGCAGGAGGTGTCAGGACAACAAAGGATAGCTAGACTCTAAAGGGTTTGACATCAGGTTGGGCAGGAACATGTGCTGATGTAGGCCCAGGACAGACACCAGCCAGATAAATAGCTCAAGGCCGAGGCACTGTTTATGTCTCAAGAGATAGCACATGGGACATTTTTTTATTCTCTATGGAGGTGAAGACTTTTTCTACCTTCTGGGCAAAAGGTTGCATTCCCACATCCATCAGACTTTGTAGCTACAGGCTACCAGAACTCTGCAGTTTAGGAGCTCAGAGATAAACTGTAATCACTGAACAGGACTTCCCTGTTGGTATAGGATTACGAAGACAGTGAAGTATCTTGCATCTGTCTGATAGCATAAAGGAGCGATAGGAGTGGTTTTGGAAGATCAGCAATGTCACAGAGATGTTCTTTGCCTCTCTAGGAAGTGACTCTTCAGCCTCATGGACCACCTAATCGATTCTGAATACTGACAGTTTCCATCCACCTTTAAGGACAGTCCTCCTGACCACTTCTTTACCACCCTAGATGCCATCTCTGAGAGGTCTTATAATAGAATCATAGAATGCCAGGGACTGGAAGGGACTTCGAAAGATTATCTGGTCCAGCCCTGCTGCCAGAGCAGGATCACCTAGAGCAGATCACACTGGAACACATCCAGATGGTTCTTGAGTATCTCCAGAGAGGGAGACTCCACAGTCTCTCAGGGCAGCCTGTTCCAGTTCTCTGTTATCCTCTCAGTTAAAAAAGTCTGCTTCAGTTTCATGTGGAACTTCCTATTTCTTAACTTCCACCTACTGCCTCTTGTCTTGTCACTTGGCATCACTGAGAAGAGGGTGGCTCCCTCCTCCTGGCATTCACCCCTTACATATTTCTAAACATTAATGAGGTTGCCCCTTAGTCTCCTCCTCCCCAAGCTAAAAAGTCCCAGCTCCCTCAGTGCTGTCAAAGAAAACAACAAAACCCACAGACAGGCCCAGCCACAGCACCATGATTCCAGATGTACAGCTGTCAGAAACAGCACTTCCATACAGGATCACAGGATGTTAGGGGTTGGAAGGCACCCAAGGAGATCATCGAGTCCAACCCCCCTGCCAGAGCAGGACAGTACTACTTAACATAGATCACAGAGGAACACATCCAGACAGGCCTTGAAAGGCTCCAGAGAAGGAGACTCCACAACCTCTCTGGGGAGCCTGTTCCAGTGCTCTGTGACCCTTTCAGTAAAGAAGTTCCCCCTTGTGTTGAGGTGGAACCTCTTGTGCTGCAACTTACACCCATTGCTCCTTGTCCTATCGCAGGGAGCAAGTGAGCAGAGCCTATCCCTTGTGTGGTCATTAACCCAAGATCTGCTGTCCAAAGCAATCAGCAGTCTTCACTGCTCATCACCTTCTTGAACGCAGAGATGTGATGATGGAGGAAGTTCTTTACAGTGAGGGTGGTGAGACACTGGCACAGGTTGCCCAGGGAGGTTGTGGACACTTCCTCCCTGGAGGTGTTTAAGGCCAGGCTGGATGAGGCCTTGAGCAACCTGCTCTAGTGGGAGGTGTCCCTGCCCATGGCGGGGGGTTGGAGCTGCATGATCCTTGAGGTCCCTTCCAACCTAAACCATTCTATGATTCTATGATTTACAGAATACTTAGTTTACTATAATAAGCACAGTTACTATACTGGAGTTATACACTAAACCTGAACATGTCTTGTGGAGAAGAGTGACAAATGACATTGGGCTCTTCAGGTTGCAGCCCTATGAAGACAACAGCCCACTTGCATGCTCGGTTTATGCCGGATACGGTGTGGACTCACCATCACACTTCAGTCCTTGCCGTGCAAAACCCCAGAGGAGCGTGCCACAGTGCTCACAGAAAGTCGGGCTCTTGTAGTTGTAGACTTTGAAGCGGTGAGGCATGTCGATCTTGAACCGCTCCTTATGGAACTGCAGGAGAAAGGCCATTTTGGCAAGTCACTCTTCTCTGCAAGGAAAACCATCAGCCCTCAGGCTTCTGTTACAGCAGCTAGGATATCCACTGCCTCTTTATTCTTGCATATGGCCACCAAGAAGACGCTATCAGTAACTATCATTCATATATTAAAATCTTACCTTGTATATCTAAGATCTGTGCATTTCAGTGGGAACTGGGTCCTTTAAGGCATGGGCTTGATTTGTCTGATCAGGTAATGTCCTTAAAGCCCAGTAGAAGAATAAGGGTACTTCTAAAATTATTCATCCCATCCTGAATTGGATGTCTACTTTTGTTGTCATGAATTACTTTCTGGAAGAGTCTGTTTTTTCTCTTTCAGTACAAAGGGAGCCAGAGGTGATGACAAACTAGATCTGGGGGTCTGGGTTAATGAAAAGCTCATCATGAGCCGACAGTGTGCAATTTCACCTAGGCAGCTTTTGAATGTTTCCAGAAAAGGAGAAATCTCTACCTCATGTCCATGACTTTCCTTTGAGCTGCACTTCATACATTAGAAACGTATCAGTCCTGATTCAGCTCATTCAGGGACTGCACTTGAGTGAATCCAACAGAACAAGGGGACACAGTCTCAAGTTGTGCCGGGGGAAGTATAGGCTGGATGTTAGGAGGAAGTTGTTGGCAGAGAGAGTGACTGGCATTGGAATGGGCTGCCCAGGGAGCTGGTGGAGTCACTGTCCCTGGTGGTGTTCAAGAAAAGCCTGGATGAGGCACTTAGTGTCATGGTGTAGTTGATTGGTCAGGGCTTGGTGCTAGGTTGGACTGGATGATCTTGGAGGTCTCTTCCAACCTTGTTGATTCTATAAATCAGAAGTAGGAGGTAATGAAACCACCAGGAATATAATAAACAAAGGGCACAGATCAGAGCACACTCTCTTTAGTTCAGTAGTACCTTTTGCTTCCTAATAAGTCTTAGAGCAATGTGGGAGAGATCTGAAGGACACCCAAGATTTCCAAAAGCAGCCAAATAATCACACATACCATTGTTTCTCTGCTATTGATTGCTGATCCTGTACACTTGGCTATTACTTTGTCGATGCACTTTTTATGAATGGCAGCATTACACTCTGAAAGAACAAGTGTGTCATGGGGTTACCAAAAGTTCCTCAGAAAAAGATCAAGTAAATCATGCTAGTAGTCAAAATCAAAGAAGTTTCTTACGTCTGCATTGGTAGCCTTGTTTATTCAGACCCCTGAAATAAACAGACAAATGGTTAATTCCAAGCTCCCTAAGAGCCTTGACAAAAGAAAGCAAAACAACATTTATGAAAGAAAACAGAATAAACCAGCTCTGACTTCTGTCAGTCTTTGCAGAGCTGCTGTAATCTAAGTATCTTCATTTAATCCAGCTGTGGAGTGATTCTCTCTGGTTTTCATAGCATTTTCAGCACAGATCCACATCCTGAATTTTGCAACAGCCAAACAGCAAACTGGGCTGATGAGACATGTTTGTGCATTTGGCCAAAAACATACAAGAAATTATGAGAAACAAACTAAAAATGAATTATCACAGTGGGAATTACAACTGTGAACCACTTCCTTGAAGTGATGCAATAACTCTACAAGCAAAAGGCTAAGGGTCCTGTCCTGCTGCCTTGACTGATAGCAGAAGAGGAGATATTCACCAGAGAATCGCCAGGACAGAGGGGGACAGGCTCTTCTCACTTGCTCCCTGGGATAGGACAAGGAGCAATGGGGGTAAGCTGCAGCAAAAGAGGTTCCAGCCCAACACAAAGGGGAACTTCTTTACTGTAAGGGTCACACAGACCTTACTGGAACAGGCTCCCCAGAGAGGTTGTGGAGTCTCCTTCTCTGGAGCCTTTCAAGGCCTGTCTGGATGTGTTCCTCTGTGATCTGTGTTAGATAGGATTGTCCTGCTCTGGCAGGGGGTTTGGACTCGATGATCTCCTTGGGTCCCTTCCAACCCCTGACATCCTGTGATCACAGAATCATGCAGGTTGGAAAAGACATTTAAGTTCATCAAGTCCAACTGTAAACCTAACACTGCCACAAAATCATGTCCTCTCCTAAGCATCATGTTACTAAATCTTAAACAGGGAAAACCAAGAGAGATATTTTCATTTACCATACAAACTCATGACAGACAGAGCAGAAGGTAGGTTGTGGAAAGAAAGTGGCTGTGAACTCATGACACTTGACATTGTGGATTTTGGCCTGTTTGATAGCTCCCCTGCGCTGGTGCAAGGAGAAAAGGCCTTCAGTCTCACAGTCAGACAGGTCCTTTGCATCTAGGGCAGGGAAGAAAACAGAAGATTTATTAAGGAATTCTGATCAAATGCCTTGAAAATCATAAAACAGAATCATTAAGGTTGGAAAAGACCTCTAAGGTCATCAAGTCCAACCATAAACTGAACACTAGAAGCAGCACCCAAAATACTAAACAACTCTAACTAATGACTCACACATGGAAACAAATATCATCAAGAAATATTGATTTCCAAAACCCCAAAAAGGCTTATTTGGATGCCTTTTTAATCTGCCATCCCTACAAGGACACTAATTACACAAGGACTGAAAATGACTTTAAACTTGCAGGACTTGCACCCTCAGCAAGTTTGCTAGCAACACCAAGCTGTGTGGTGCAGCAGACAGGCTGGAGGGCAGGGATGTCATCCAGAGAGGCCTTGACAGGCTGGAGAGGTGGGCACAAGCCAACTTCATGAGGTTCAACAAGACCAAGTACAGGGTCCTGCATCTGGGTTGGGGCAATCCCAAGCACAAATCCAGACTGGGCAGTGAGTGGCTGGAGAGCAGCCCTGAGGAGAGAGATTTGGGGGTGCTGGTGGATGAGAAGCTCAACATGAGCCAGAAGTGTGCACTTGCAGCCCGCGGGGCCAACCAGAGCCTGGGCTGCATCAGGAGAATTGTGGCCAGCAGGTTGAGGGAGGTGATTCTCCACCTCTACTGCACACTGGTGAGACCCCACCTGCAGTACTGCATCCACTTCTGGAGCCCCTATTACGAGAAGGATGTAGACTTGCTGGAGCATGGCCAGAGAAGAGCCACAAGGATGATCAGAGGGCTGCAGCAGCTCTGCTATGAGGACAGACTGAAAGAGTTGGGGCTGTTCAGTCTGCAAAAGAGCAGGCTCCCAGGTGACCTTCTTGTGGCCCTCCAGTATCTGAGGGGGGCCTACAAAAATGCTGGGGAGGGACTTTTTAGGCTATCAGGGAGTGACAGGGCTAGGAGGAATGGAGCAAAGCTGGAGGTGGGTAGGTTCAGAGTGGATGTGAGGAGGAAGATGTTCAGCATGAGTGGTGAGAGGCTGGAATGCCTGGAAGTGTTTAAGGCCAGGCTGGATGAGGCTGTGGCCAGCCTGATCTAGGCTAGGGTGTCCATGGACATGGCAGGGGGGCTGGAACTAGATGATTCTTGTGGTCCTTTCCAACCCTGACTGATTCTATGATTCTCTGAATAAGACTGAGCATTTGGATTACAAACCCACTTTCTTCAACAAAACAAAACACATTTCACATGGATATTAGACTCTGCATGTGAGATTTGGTTCCCACTGAGGACATGCAAATGTCTACGTGTTCCTTGTTCAGGGTGACTCAGCTGCTGCCACATCCCAGGAGGCCTAGATGGAGCAGGAGCCCAGGGAATGACTCATCTCACCTTGCATTTCATCAGATTAATCACTCTCTAGGCTCTTTTTCTGTTTTGCCTATATTGCTCTAGATCTTAAAAGCCTAACATGTACAGGTGTTGTCAACCATAAATTGTATCCCAGCCTTTACATCTGCACCAAAATGCAGATCGAGACAGTTTAGGTGCAAGTAGAATAATTTCAGAGGCAGCCAGCTCCTTCTGCATCTATTTTGTCTTGCTTAGTGTAATGAACAAGTCTAATCTTATCATAGAATCAACCAGGATGGAAGAGACCTCCAAGATCATCCAGTCCAACCTAGCACACAGCCCTGTTCAACCAACTAGACCACAGCACTAAGTGCCTCATCCAGGCTTTTTTCCAAGACCTCCAGGCACGGCAACTCCACCACCTCCCTGGGCAGCCCATTTCAAAGGCAAATCACTCTCTCTGGCAAGAACTTCCTCCTAACATCCAGTCCATACCTCCCCCCAGCACAACTTGAGCCTGTGTCACCTCCTTCTGTTGCTGGTTGCGTGGGAGAAGAGACCAACCCCCACCTGCCTACCTTGTGGCCATTGTGGTGAAACGGACAAAAATCTGCCCTGCAAATCACAGAGGAACACTCAATCTCTATCCTCTCCATGCAATAAAAATTGCTCTCCTGGTGTGTTTATGATAGTTCCTACGAATGGATCAGTAGTGACATAGATGCTGCTTTCAGTGAAGATGCTCCAGTCTGCCCACATAACCAGAAACCAGAGCTATCAATTAAGAAACAAAAATCACTTGCCACTTATTTCCAGGAAGTATCGTGCATTCATCAGCATTCGCCCTTGAGGTTTCAGTTCTAGCTGGTTGAGACAAGTGAAGAAAAACAAGAAGCAAAAAGACCACTGAAATCATTAAACAGTCATTTAAAGAAGTAAGAATCGTTTCAGATGGTTCAAGCTATCTCCTTTTCCCAGTGGGAACTGCTGAACACAAATGAATGTTGATTTTTAGGCTCCTCAAACCCACGTGGGGCAACAAGGCAGAGTAGGAGCAACTACTGAGAAGCTAGACTGCCTCCTACCAAACTCTTGGAGCAGCATGATAAAAAAGACAAATGTGACTAAACCACAGAATCTGTAGGCAGCTCAGAACCAGCATTATCTATAGAGACAGCTTGTTCTCAGAGGACCTTGCAAGGGAAAAGTGGGAGCACCTCTAAAAGAATCAACCAACCCCAGCTGGGTACTTGGAAAGACCTGCAAAGACAAGCTATGAGAGTCTGAGTTGTTCAGCCTTAAGAAGGCTTCAGGAATATCTTATAGCAGTCTTCCAGTACCTAAATGGTGCCTATAGGAGAGATGGAGAGAGACTTTTTTGCAAGGGCACATAGTGATAGGACAAAAGGTGATGACTTTAAACTGAAAGAGGGCAGATTTAAATTAGATGCAAGGCAGAAATTCTTCTGCACTGTGAGAGTGGTGAGACACTGGAACAGGTTGTACAGACAATCTGTGGACACCCCCTCTCTAAAAGCATTTAAGGCCATGTTTGGATGAGGTTTTGAGCTACTTGGTCTAGCAGAAGGTGTCTCTGTCATAGGCAGGGGAGTTGCAACTAGATGAGCTTTAAGATCCCTTCTAATCCAAACCATTCTATGATTCTGAAAAGATGTTGGTATCCTTTAGAAGCCTGTTCCTGCAAGTCTAACTCCCACTACAGTTAATGTGAGTGGTGCTATAAGATTTCCAAGGCATATTTGGGCCTCTTTCCAGGCCCTGGAAATTCCCACCTATCTGAACCTCTGTGCATAGGTGTGTTTATAAACCTGGATCAATGTGCCCAAGAATAAGATGACATACTGTCAAGAACTTCTTCAGCCTGAGAGCCACAACAGTGTCTTTTCCACCCAGTCTCAGCACAATCTGAGCAGGGTTACATCTATCTTCCAGCTGAAAAAGTGCTCTTGCACAGAAAAATGAGGAAAATGTTATTCTCTCCCATTCTGACCCTTGCAGGATGGAATATCTGGGACCATTCTCTCTGGGTTGTGGCTTGCATTGAGTAGTAAGTGGAGAGGAGATCTCAGGAGTGTTACCAAGCTGGGACACAACGGAACCAGCCACTGCACTTGAACTCATGTCTGTTCCTCTTGCTGCAACCAAGCACCATCTCAGCCTTTGTGCCCTCTCTCCTCCTCACTACACTACTCCCATGGCTTTTGAACCTAGGGATGGAGTCACACTAAGTATCTCAGTTCTAAGTTATGTGTTACATGTGTAAATCTCCACTAAATCTTGTTCTTAGGTCTGTTAAATGACCAAGGCCTTTTTGACTTTACTCTTCACTTAACCCAAGCAGCTTAGCTCAAGAACTGGCAGGAAAAATAAAAGCACCAACCAACCAAAGAAAAATATTCAGAAAATCAGGGGGTTTTCTCCAAATATCTTTCCAGTTCATTGTTATTCATGATATAGCAACTAAATACTGCTTGTTAAAGACTATTATCAATAGCTTTCCTGCTTGGACTGCTAGGGAACAAAACCTTACAATTAGCATCCTTATGAAGACTCTTACTTCAAATTTACTCCACTGTTCCTCTCAAGGCTTTAAAGGAGTTCTTCTGACTAACTCTGAAGTCAGACAGCTACGAATCAATTACATGAAAGTAGATTAAATTTTTAAAGCTGTTTCCCCAGAGCACATCAAATAATTCACAGGTAGCCACTTACATTAGCATTTGTCCCCAGTGGGTTTCTGAAGCAAAGACTGACTGATACATGGGCATAGCTCACCTGGATCAGAATCCTTGCTAAGAGAGGGTGTGTAACAGCAGCAGGTGCTATAAAAGTGCCAGGCTCCTTTTTTCTATCATGCATGGAAGTCTTTCCTTCAAATCATACTCATATAGACTCAAAACATTTTTCCTTGGATGGCAACCAGATTCTGCTGCCCCGCTGGTTGCAGTCATAGCCTGGCACAGACACAAGGCATTGCCCTACACCACAGCAGTTCCCATGGCATCCTGCAAGAGAAGCTAACAATGCTTACCCATATCTCTGTCTTCCCATTGCTTTTTTTGCACCTCTCTGCCAGCACCTTGAGTTCCACTGTGGTCTCTGAAACCATTTCAGCACTTTTGTCCTTGACAACAATGTGCATGACCCTGCCGTTGTTGATATGGGCATCAAAGGTGCTGTTCCAGGGCGGGTACATGGTGGGCTTCTTCTGCACGTAGACTTGGCCATTTTCTGTCAACAAGAAGTGGTTTGGATTAACTGCACATACTTTTCATCTGCACCAAGGCCACCACTTTACAACCCCTGAGAGAGATAGAATAGAATCAACCAGGTTGAAAGAGACCTCCAAGATCATCCAGTCCAACCTATCACCCAGCCCTATCCAGTCAACCAGACCATGGCACTAAGTGCCTGGCGCTTGTTTGTGGGATTTTGTTGCTTGATTGGGTTGTTTTTCCCCATACAGAATAGAACCAACCAGGTTGGAAGAGACCTCCAAGATTATCCAGTCCAACCTATCACCCAGCCCTACCAAATCAACCAGACCATGGCACTAAGTGCCTCATCCAGTCTTTTCCTGAACACCCCCAGGGACGGTGACTCCACCACCTCCCTGGGCAGCCCATGTGAGCAGCAGACCTGTGACTCCTTTCTCCTAAAGACTCTGCTCCTAATTCCAATAATCCCAGCCTGTTCCTCATGCCACTCGGCTAGAAAAGCACATGACACCTGGAGAAAATCTTTTTCTAAGATGAGAGGACTAATTCAGGTTTCTTCCCTCTGTTCAGCTGTATTTACACCAGCAGGAACTTGGGGATTTCTAAGGCTTGTAGAATACCTCCAGGGTGGATTAAAATTGGTAAACAAGCTCCAAAGTTATTGGAGGCAGGAAATAAGGAGGAAAAAGGACACAGTGATTCCTGATTGTGTAATATTCATCTCAGGAACATTTTCCAAGCATGAGGGCTGCAAGATTATAGTAAAAGCTGCCCTCCACTACCCCACACACTGGAGAAATGACTGCCAGAGCCACTACATAAACTATATTCACTAGACAGATTCAGCTTGAGAAGGTACCTTCCTGAGAAGAGGCATTCACAGAACCCTGCAACCAGCACCAACGTGCTAGAATTTCACTCTCTGACCCAACACCGGGCTCTCACAAAGTAGTTTTGCAATTGATTCAAACACATAAACTTGATTTAAGGTGCAGTGTGCTCTGACCATCAGCACTGGTCTGCATCTCAAAACAGTGGAGATCATTCCTGCAGCATAAAATGCCTTTTCAGCTTGTCCTGTTCAGTATGACAAGTGGCTGTGCAGCTAAATCTTAGGTTCAAATCCAGTTTCCCCAAAGTTTAAAGCATCTCAGACTAAGGTAAATTGGCCACTATTAGTTAAGTGGGGTTGACTTTTCACACATGCAGATTTAAGCATCGCATTCTGAGCTCACTGAGAGGGGATTTTATTAATGTTTACAGATATCTGAAGAAGCCTGTCAAGAAGAAGTCTCTTTTCAGTGCCCTGTGATAGGACAAGGGGCAGTAGACACAAACCAGGACACAGGAATTTGCACCTCAACATCAGGAAAAACTACTTTACTGTGAGGGTGACAAAGCACTGGAGCAGGCTGCCTAGGGAGGTTGTGAAGTCTCCTCTGGAAGACTTCAAAACCTGCTTGGATGTGTTTCTGTGTGGCCTGGCCTGGGTGATCCTGTTCCAGAAGGAGGGTTGGACTCATTGATCTCCAGAGGTCCCTTACAAGCCCTATCATTCTATGATTTTATGATTCCCATCAAGCTTGCAAATATATTTTTAATGCCCTCTTTCAACAAAAGCACACAAAATATAAAAACAAGACATAAAAATGAGATGTAAAAACGAGATGTAAACTTCCTGGCATCACAAAGAACAGAAACCTCAGTAAGGACCTTCCTACATCAGTGAAACTCCACAGATGTGAAGCATAGCACTTGCAAAACAGGTGCTGCTGTTGGCACCAGGCTCCAAAATATACAGCTGAGATAAACAAACGCTGGAATGTGAACGAACTGGCCAATATATGGGATCAGAGAGTCACCTCCAGCACATCCCCACTGACGTCTGTGGAATGCTGCCAAGGGTTAATCTAAATTAATTGAGCCAGCAGTGTGCCCAGGTGGCCAAGAGAGCCAATGGCATCCTGGCCTGCATCAAGAATGGTGTGGCCAGCAGGAGCAGGGAGGTCATTCTGCCCCTGTACTCTGCACTGGTTAGGCCACACCTTGAGTGCTGTGTCCAGTTCTGGGGCCCTCAATTTAAGGACATTGAGATGCTTGAACATGTCCAGAGAAGGGCAGTGAGGATGGTAAGAGGCCTCGAGCACAGCCCTACGAGGAGAGGCTGAGGGAGCTGGGATTGTTAGCCTGGAGAAGAGGAGGCTCAGGGGTGACCTTATTGCTGTCTACAACTACCTGAGGGGTGGTTGTAGCCAGGAGGTTGCTCTCTTCTCTCAGGCAGCCAGCACCAGAACAAGAGGACACAGCCTCAAGCTACGCCAGGGGAAATTTAGGCTTGAGGTGAGGAGAAAGTTCTTCACTGAGAGAGTCATTGGACACTGGAATGGGCTGCCCAGGGAGGTGGTGGAGTCGCCGTCCCTGGAGCTGTTGAAGGCAGGATTGGACGTGGCACTTGGTGCCATGGTCTAGCCTTGAGCTCTGTGGTAACGGCTTGGACTTGATGATCTATGAGGTCTCTTCCAACCTTGGTGATACTGTGAGACTGTGTGTATGATACTGTGATAAATCTGGGCTCCTGAAAAATAAAACAGCATCTGTCTTTCCTGGGCAGGAGCTTCCGCTGTAGCCAGAGCACATCTCCTGGTGGCTTGCTGAGTTCAAACACAGAGCAGGATCTTTGATGAAGCAAATGTCACCAAGACAGGTGGTAAAATGGCACGGGGCCAGATGGCTCATGGAGGCAGAAGCCATTTTTAAAGGGCAGATTTTTTTCGTGGCTCAGAGGTGCCTCTGAACTTGTTTGCCATCAGTAATAAATTGCCAGAATAGTTTTAACTATGTGGAACGTTGGGAGTGTTGTTTATTTAAAAGATTAGGACTCAGATTCTATGTGCTAGTTTGAGCCTAGCTAGAATGTTTTGGTGAGAACTAGATCACAGGCTGTGGAAGGAAAACAAGGCTGATGTCTACCTCACTCATAGGCTTGCTGAGATGTATAAAAACAAGAATCCAAACACAGATGAGAGAGTCCTGCCACTTCTCCTAGGGGAACTGGCTGAGCTGCACCTCTCTCTCTAGCCTCTCTGCCATCTCTCTGATTAATCCACTTTGCTTCCTAACCCCCTGGCCAAACCTCCATTCTTCCTTGGGACTGGGGTAAGGTTGAGAGGGGTAGGGGGAAAGTGAAAGGGCAGTTGAGAGCCCCTCCTGGGGACTCAGGTTTCTGGGAGGGGAGTTGTGTTTCTGTATTACCTTTTACCTTGTATATTTCTGTCTATAACTGTATATACTGTAAATATCTGCTTGTATATTGTGCCAGCTGTAAATATAAGCTTCATTCAATTTCCAGAGCTGGCTGAGTCTAGTTTGGGTGATTTCCAAAGTGTGGGGAGACAGGGAACACCCAAACCACCACAAACCTTACGGTGTAAGGAGTGGGAAATGTAGCACAGGAAAAGTAGTTAGCAGATCAGAAATGTTTTCAGTTTGTATACAAGAAAAAGACAGAGTAACAAACCCAAAGCAGCACATTCTAGTGTCCCTTTCACAAAATATGCCAACGGAAAAAAGGCTGCCCAGGATGCATCCTAAACTTTAGGGTGGCCTTGCTGTGACACCTCTGTGTCCACAGATGGTGTGTATTACTTCCAGAACCCTGAAGACCTCTGTCCCAGTGATGTATCCATCAGGGCTGGTTGACACCCGGACAGCCTTTGGCACGAACCCAAAGTCAGAGTCCATTTTAGAATCATAGAATCAGTCAGGGTTGGAAGGGATCACAAAGATCATCTAGTTCCAACCCCCCTGCCATGGGCAGGGAACCAAACATATTTATCATTGACCACTGCTCTGTCTGCAAACAACCAACCTCAGATTTGCTAATCCCACGCGGGGTACATACCTGATTCATAACACAGCATTGCAAATGTCAGAGCAGAGTCATCTACCAAACTGATTCCAGCATAGAGCTTGCAGAGATTTGTGATTTGATCTATCTTGGATTCAGGTCTGGGTTTAGGCACATCCTGCCCTGCATTCTGCACTCACTGCTATATAGCAATCATTTGCCCTCAAGAAATCTTAATAGCCATGTATCAGAGCACAAGGCTGGGAGTCAGGATTATTTCCATCTCTCAACAGATTTGCAGTTGATACACTCCTGCTCCTTGGACATGGCATTTTAACTAAAAATTTACATAGCAGGGCACTAATACAGTTGGTTTCCGTTGTTTTGATTGCCTGTTTGGTTGGTTGTTTTTTAATTCACTACCTTCAAGTAGAAAGTGTTTTGTGAAAACAGGCTGCTGGAGGGCAAACCATGAGCAAAACAATCACAAAGCAAAGATGCAAGCATTTCAAATACAGTCAGCTAATAACCAAATCACAGAATCACCAAGGTTGGAAAAGACCTCCAAGATCATCCAGTCCAACCTAGCACCCAGCCCTATCCAGTCAACTAGACCATAGCACTAAGTGCCCCATTCAGTCTTCTCTTGAACACCTCCAGGGACAGTGACTCCACCACCTCCCTGGACAGCCCATTCCAATGCCAATCACTCTCTCTGTCAACAACTTCCTCCTAACATCCAGCCTAGACCTCCCTGGCACAACTTGAGACTGTGTCTCCTTGTTCTATTGCTGCCTGCCTGACAGTAGAGACCAACCCCCACCTGGCTACAGCCTCCCTTCAGGTAGTTGTAGACAGCAATGACGTCCCCCCTGAGCCTCCTCTTCTCCAGGCTGCACACCCCCAGCTCCCTCAGCCTTTCTTTTGTTATATTTAATCTTCATTGGTGGAGAAAAGTTCTCTCAAGTACATTTTTGTTTTATTGCTGTTGGTAGATTTTTTGTTCTTGTTATTACTGCTATTATTACTAATAACAATACTACCACCAATAACAATACCAATAGTACTACTATTACTACTAGTATCATCAAAATCTCTCAGGAGCACAAAAATTATATTCCTTCATTAGTATATTTGGGTTTGCTAGATGACAGAAAATACTTCCAGATCTATTTGAGACAAATAAGTACAAGTCTGCTCTGACCAAATTAATTCTATTCACTTTTGAACTGACAGAGACTTCAATTTCAGTAATAGCTTTCCAAAGCCTCATTAAAGCAAATAGCCAAACCCTGCACAGAGCTAAAAGAGGACATATTTGTAGTAAAAGAGGTGTTAGGGCATGCACTCATTTATTTCCTTTTGAATTTACCAGTCACCACATCTTCCAGAATCACTGAAAGCATCATTTAAGCCAAGCTACAGCTCAATGTGAAAAATGCTGACTTTGACAACAAACAAACAAACAAAACCCCAAAGCAACAGAACAAAAAACATCAAAGAGAAAAGAGAAAGTAATATATAAATCATAGAATCAGTCAGGGTTGGAAGGGACCACAAGGATCATCTAGTTCCAACCCCCCTGCCATGCCTAGGGACACCCTAGTCTAGATCAGGCTGGCCACAGCTTCATCCAGCCTGGCCTTAAACACCATAAATGACTTCCCCCTACTGAATTATTTCAAAATTCTAACAAATTCCCTTCTTAAACAAATTTAACATTCTCTAGAGTCAAGGGGATTCCTAAGGTATAAAAAGGGATTCCTGAGTTGACTATGTTTTTTCAGGAATCACAGCAGTCAAACTAGGAATTTATCAAAGATAAATAACAGCCAATATGAGGAGCTCCTGAACACTGAAGGTCTTGATCTTCATGATTCTTGAAAAGCAGGACTGAAGAACTTTTCATCCTCTCATGGGGACTGTTTTCATATAAAAGGCATGTAAGAAATGTTTTCCCATTGAGGACTCATCAGCATTGTTCAACTAGAAGTATGCAACTACCTGAAGGGAGGCTGTAGCCAGGTGGGGGTTGGTCTCTTCTCCCAGGCAACCAGCAATAGAACAAGGGGACACAGCCTCAAGTTGTGCCAGAAGAGGTCTAGGATAGATGTTAGGAGGAAGTTGTTGACAGAGAGAGTGATTGGCATTGGAATGGGCTGCCCAGGGAGGTGGTGGAGTCACCGTCCCTGGGGGTGTTGAAGAAAGGCCTGGATGAGGCACTTAGTGCCATGGTCTGGTTGATTGGCTAGGGCTGGGTGCTAGGTTGGACTGGATGAGCTTGGAGGTGTCTTCCAACTTGGTTTATTCTATGAGTCTATGATTATAGTTCATCTGGCTGAACTTTGTTGTGTCATCTCACTTTGGGGAGCTCCAGAAACTAGAAACTATTCTCCTTTAGAGAGCAGCTAAACTTAAAGGAAACAAACATGATTAGGAATTCTTTTGGAAAAGTCTCCACCAACCTGGTTGGTCTCTTCCAACCTGGTTGATTCTATGATTATGAGGCACTTAGTGCCATGCTCTAGTTGATTGTCTAGGGCTGGGTGCTAGGTTGGACTGGACGATCTCTTCCAGCCTGGTTTATTGTATGATTCTGTGAAGAATTCACATGCCCAGACACAGAAAACAGGAGGTTTTGCCTTCAAACATTTTATATAGTAGACTAATTAGGAAGAGAAATTAACTCTGCAAAGACAGAGTTAAAATTAACAGCTGTTTGAGAGCTACTTTTAAAGAATTATGAAAGCCACTGGACCTGTCAGTGGCTCAAAAAATGGTGACAAAGAAGGACAGCCCCCCCAGGATATTTCTAGGCCATCCAGATTTCATCTGTCTGGAGTCACAGTGACGAACAAGCCAACTGCTCACAGAAAAGTGAACCCAAATATAGCTCAGCTCATCTGCTCTGTCACATGCTGGGACCTGTAATTCAGTTGATAATAACCTCAAATTAAAGACAGAGACTTGTTTGGCCTTATCTTAAAGTCTGATGGTCTTGCACATCGTGCCAAAAATCAAACCTGCAATGTGCTGAGACACAAAAAGCACTCCACAAACCCTTACGAAGATTTGCCTGTGTGGTTCCTACACACCAGCAATGACACAGTAAGGTGCATATATATGTCCGACAGAAGCTGAAATGCATAGAATCAACCAGGTTGGAAGAGACCTCCAAGATCAGCCAGGTCAACCTAGCACCCAGCCCTATCTAGTCAACTAGACCATGGCACTAAGTGCCTCAACCAGTCTTTTCTTGAACACCCCCAGGGACAGCGACTCCACCACCTCCCTGGGCAGCCCATTCCAATGCCAATCACTCTCTCTGCCAACAACTTTCTCCTAACATCCAGCCTATACCTCCCCCAGCACAACGTGAGACTGTGTCCCGTTGTCCTGTTGCTTCTTGCCTGGCAGAAGAGACTAATCCCCACCTGGATACAATCTCCCTTCAGGTAGTTGTAGACAGCAATGAGATCTGCCCTGAGCCCCCTCTTCTCCAGGCTAAACAACCCCAGCTCCCTCAGCCTCTCCTCATAGGGTTTGTGTTCCAGGCCCCTCACCAGCTTTGTTGCCCTTCTCTGGACACGTTCCAGCACCTCAACATCTCTCTTGAGTTGAGGAGCCCAGAACTGGACACAGCACTCAAGGTGTGGCCTGACCAGTGTTGAGTGCAGGGAAAGAATAACCTCCCTTGTCCTACTGGTCACACTGTGCCTGATACAGGCCAGGATGCCGTTGGTTCTCCTGGCCACCTGGGCACACTGCTGGCTCATGTTTAGCTGCTATCTACCAGTACCCCCAGGTCCCTTTCTTCCTGGCTGCTCTCCAGACACTTTGTCCCCAGCCTGCAGCGCTGCTTGGGATTGTTGTGGCCAAAGTGTAGAACCCTGCACTTGGCCTTGTTAATTCTCATCCCACTTACCTGACTCCACAGCTTCCTTCACCATCACAGCGCAGTAAGGGTTGATCACCTCCCCCTGGGATGGCAGGTAAGGGCCACTGTCATAGTTGGATAAACCAATACGCAGAAATGGAGACATGACAAGTCCTGTGTCAAACAAAAGGCAGGCAATACTTGGGAAGAGTCTAAAAATTCCCTCGGTTTTAACCAGCCTCTTATCTCTGTCAGGCAGGGGAACGCTGGCCGTTAGTTATCCATCCAGCTGGAAACGCTCTGACTTCCTCCACTGCCTAGCCAGATGACAGACTGACCAAGCTCTGCTTAATGTGCACAGAGCAACACAGCTCAGCTGTTGGCATAACCACGTAGCTGAACTCATCCCAGGGCTGGAAACACCCACAACAGCAGCTTTGAGTTGACACCAGCCGTCGGGAATGAGAACGACAATACACAGGAGCCAAAACAGGACTTTCTTGGCTGGAATAAGCTCTGCTGTAATGTTGAGTCACACATTCAAGAACCCAAGTGCTATGAGGATAGAAAGAGAATACAAGGCTGTGGGAAGCTTGCAAGCTGAACACGAAACTGTGAAATAACTGTGTACTATTTATACAAGGCATGGAAATGATCTTGGGCATTCAAGTGCCTGGTGCTGACCCATATTTGCGAGTGAAGCTATAAAGAGAAGATTAAGATCATATGAACCACACTGTGCAGAGAGTAGGGCAGGAAAAAAAATTATATATATATATATATATATATATATATATAGCTCTTGGGATCATTTTAAGCAGCTGAAAGCAGAAACATAAAATCAAGGTGCCAGGAAGCACAACTAAGTCATCTCTGTAGGCTCTTTCAAAGCTTCCAGGGAGAAGACTTAATGAAACCAGAAATTATTAAGTGCTGTAAGCTGGTGACCATCATTGTGTTATCTGGACCCAAGGGCTGGGCTTTACCACCCAACTTTTGTGTCAGCTTCTGAGTTTGTCTCAATTCCTGGCTCGTCTTCCAGGCAATGGGGAGCAAGAAGCACTTTGAACTGAGCTGCAGACATCTATGTCTTGGACCAAAGTTTAAAGACATGACTCCTGTCAGCAGGTGTTACCTGTCAAATATACTGATGACAGTATATTGTTCAACTACAACAACAAAAAGTTGAATGGCTTACAGTGTGCTATACACCCCAAGTCTCTTCTCCTTGTTACACATAAAATGCTCTATCCAAGAGCAGCTTCTCCAGCCTCACACAGAAGAAGATCCAGATTCTTTGCTAGGAATGGCACTTACCTGTAAACTGTATTTTTCTGACAGACAAGTTCAGTCTCTGGCAAAAGTGGCTTCTCTTTTCGTTACACTTGTGGGCAGCATGGAAAGGATTTTCTCAGCTGAAAGAATGGAGATAACTGCTCCTCTGATGGGCAGACTTTAAAACATGGACGCTCTGTTCAAACAGACAGAAGGCAATACCATTAAGGAAAGAGGGAAACCTGAGAAACCATGATGTAGCCTTATTCTTGAGCATCTTCTCTCTTACCCAGCAGTGTGGTGCAATAAGCTTCCATCAGCCCCTGTGCAGAAGTCTGGTGTGACTGCAAATCTCAGAATAACTTTCTGTTATGGCATGGCCAGGTCACAGCTTGTGTCCTGGGTACGGTGAGATCTTCTCCTTCTTCCTGTTTCATGAAATAAAGAGAAACAGCTGCAGTTATCACTGGGACTAAAACACCCATTGATGGCCTTTAGAACCAGCTGTATCTATTCTGTAACAGAGATTTTTGGTAGAGGAGGTTTCCCAGGAGACTTGTCTCATTTGTTTTACCCTACATAAGGTAAATCTATACAAGAAAAGCATAAGAAGATACTTCTTCCCATTTGAGTTCCTGGCTGGGTCAGCAGACATACAGGCTGAATCTTCAAGAAAATAGCAGAGTCATAAACTCACTTGGATATAGAATCATAGAATCAGTCAGGATTGGAAGGGAACACAAGGATCATCTAGTTCCAACCCCCCTGCCACAGGCAGGGACACCCTACCCTAGATCAGCCTGACCAGAGCCTTATCCAGCCTGGCCTTAAACACCTCCAGCAATGGGGCCTCAAGCACCTCCCTGGGCAACCCATTCCAGCCTCTCACCACTCTCATGCTGAACATCATCCTCCTCACCTTCACTCTGAAGTTCCCCACCTCCAGCTCTGCTCCATTCCCCCAGTCCTGTCACTCCTTGAGAGCCTAAAAAATTCCTCCCCAGCGTTTTTGTAGGCCCCCTTCAGATACTGCAAGGCCACAAGGTCACCTTGCAGTCTCCTCTTCTGCAGACTGAACAGCCCCAACTCTTTCAGTGTGTCCTCATAGCAGAGCTGCTGCTCTGATCATCCTCGTGGCCCTTCTCTGGACAGGCTCCAGCATCTCCACATCCCTCTTGTAATAGAGGCTCCAGATCTGGATGCAGTACTCCAGGTGGGGTCTCATCGGAGCACAGTAGAGGGGGAGAATCACCTCCCTTGACCTGCTGGCCACACTTCTCTTGATACAGCCCAGGATCTCCTGATGCCTCCAGGCTGCAAGCGCACACTGCTGGCTCATGCTGAGCTTCTCCTCCACCAGCACCCCCAAATCTCTCTCCTCAGGGCTGCTCTCCAGCCAGTCACTGCCCAGTCTGGATTTGTGCTTGGCGTTGCCTCAATCCACATGTTGGACCTTGCACTTGGAATACTGCACTTAGAAGAAAACCATCAGGTTGCTGGGGAAGACTGGATAGGCCAGAAGGGGAGAGAAAAATGCTGTGATTCATGTCTACTGTTTATCCCTAGCCATGTATAGATCATGAGCCACCAGCAGCTATCACACCTCCTCTGAAGACTGGCCACAGACTTCTGTATGTGGCATTGCCTTCAACTGTGAAAACACCAGCATTTTAGTAATTGTAGTTAATGGTGTGCTAGTTTGAAGATAGTTGGGATATTTTAGTGAGAGGAATTAGATTATAGGCTGTGAAAAGGAAACAATGGTGATGTCTACTGCACCCATAGGCTTGCTGAGATGTATGAAAACAACACAAACATAGATCATAGAGTTGCTCTCTGGCTCTGGCTGCCTCCCTTCCCTCTCTAAACTGCTGTCTGTGTAACTAATTCCTCTGCTTCCTAACCCCCCTGGCTGATTCTCCAAACTCACCTTGAATGAAAGGCAAAGTCTGGGATAAGGTAGAGGGGTGGAAAGGAGGTGGCAGGGTGGTTGGGAGCCCCTCCTGGGGACTCTAGTTTCTGGGAGGGCTGTTGTGTTTCTGTATTACATTTTAACTTGTCTATTTCTGTCTATAGCTGTATATATATATAGTAAATACCTGCTTATGTATTGTGCTAAGCTGTAAATATAAAGCTTCATTCTAATTACCAGCTCGGCTGAGTCTAGTCTGGGTGATTTCTTAAGTGGGGGGGCCAGGTAACACTCAAACCATCATAAATGGGAAAGGCAAAGCATCACCTGGGGTGGATGCAGGACTATCCTGTTCTCTGGATGAGGAAAGCATCTCTCTGAAGGGTGTTTTAGAAACACATTAACCAAGCGTATGGTAGAAAGCCACTTAGATTCAGATATTCAAGCACACATCTTTGGGTAAGGAGGATCTATAACTAGACAATAATATAGTGAATGGCTTATGAAAGGTTCATGGAATAAAAAGGTTTGAAACTTCTGCCTGGACTGACAGAAGGAGAGAAACCTGATCAAATCAAGTAGGAAGAAGATCTTTAACAGAAGGAAACACACGTGTGTATATATTTTCCCTTATATTTTTATGCAATTTGTTAGACAGTTTCTTCTCTTAAAAATTAAGAAGCTTACACAAAGACAAAAAGGAAAAACAAATCAAAGGGTCTCTGGCAGTAGAAGAGAAATCTAAGTAGTTGCATGTTCTGCCTGCATAATGTAGCATGAGTGTGGAAAGCTGACAAGAGCCTAAGACCAACAGGTATAACACCTGTATCATGTCTCTTCACATACACAGAGATGCATTCTCTCCCCCTCTGCCATACTCCATTAATATTCCTTGTGACTGCTGAGCAAGAGGAGATAGATTCACAGAATCATAGCATCAACCAGGTTGGAAGAGACCTCCAAGATTATCCAGTCAAACCTGTCACCCAGCCTTATCCACTCAACTAGACCATGGCACTAAGTGCCTCATCTAGGCTTCTCTTGAACATCTCCAGGGATGGCAACTCTGCCACCTCCCTGGGCAGCCCACTCCAATGCCAATCACTCTCTCTGGCAAGACCTTCCTCCTAACATCCAGCCTAGACCTCCTCTGGCACATCTTGAGACTGTGTCCCCTTCTTCTGTTGCTGATTGCCTGGGAGAAGAGACAAACCCCCACCTGGCTACAGCCTATCTATCCTCTTCCATATTCCCAGTTTCCATACTGCTGGCTTTGAGAACCTATTGTTCTGTAGATAGGAGCAGAAGGATGTGGAGGGAGGTTTGAACACTCACATTTGAAACCTCAAGAGTGCCGGCCAGAATGACTAATCAACATGTTTGCCATCCAAGAACATGAGTACTGTTAAAGGAAGCCAAAGGTTTTCTTATGAGACTCAGCTACATAATGTAGCAACACTGCTGACTCAAGTACTTCAGAAACAAGATTTGGGCTAGAAGTTTGAACCTGGCATTCATTACACTCCAGTGAAACCAATGTAGTTACAACACAGTTAAAACTGTGAAAGCAACCAGATCTGCTGAAGACTCACATCTACTGCTCCAAATCCCACTAGCTGGGACTGCCACAAGACACCTGTTCAGATCTGTGGACATGCTCCCAAAACACTAACTTTAAGACTTCTCTTAGTTTTAAAGTGCTGAACACCCTCTGCCCTCCTCACGGTGCAGTATGTCCTTTTGCTTTTGTGTGGTCAAGTACTTCACAAGCAAGTTTCCCAGGGAGAGTGTGGCATCTCCATCCTTGGAGATATTCAAAAGTCATCTGGACATGGGCATGTGGCTCCAGGTGGCCCTATCTGAACGGAAAGGTGGACAAGAGTCCTCCAGAAGTCTCTTTCAAGTTCAACCAGCCTGTGATTCCATGAAAACATGGATGGGGCAGATCTCATCTAACCGCAGATGTCTACAGCATCTGTGTCTCTGTGTGAAGTAATTAGCTGGGCTCCTGAGAGAGGACATGGTTTAGTGTTGGGTTCACAGTTGAGGTCTTTTCCAATTTGAATGATTCTATGAACAGAGAGAAACTGGCAGTCCCTGATCACGAGATGGACCCATTTCAGATGCCTCTATTAGTATGTGACGAAACCACTTCTCTCCTCTGAGAGATAATCAGATTCCAAAGGTAATCCTGATTCCAGAATCCAACCCTGGCTGATTCTATGATCCTCAGCCCATTACACTTCAGAAAATCCCCTGCACTGTATCACATTTAAAAGTCATATACTGCGACCTCAGAACGTGGCTCAATGGCTGCAGTGTTGCTGCATTAACAGTTAGACTTAATGATCTCTCCTCTGGAGCCAGTCCAGAGGAGAGCCACGAAGATGATCAGAGGGCTGCAGCAGCTCTGCTAAGAGGACAGGCTGAGAGAGTTGGGGCTCTGCAGCCTGGAGAAGAGAAGGCTTTGAGGAGACCTTCAAGTGGCTTTCCAGTATCTGAAGGGAGCCTACAGGAAGGCTGGGGAGGGACTATTGACAAGGTCTGGTAATGTCAGGATGAGGGGGAATGGGTTTAAACTGGCAGAGGGGAGATTTAGACTGGATGTTAGGAGGAAGTTCTTTACAGTGAGGGTGGTAAGACACTGGCACAGGTTGCCCAGGGAGGTTGTGGATGCTTCCTCCCTGGAGGCGTTTAAGGCCAGGCTGGATGAGGCCTTGAGCAGCCTGCTCTAGTGGGAGATGTCCCTGCCTATGGCAGGGGGTTGGAGCTGGATGATCCTTGAGGTCCCTTCCAACCTAAACCATTCTATGATTCTATCATCTTAAAGGTCTTTTGCAACTGAAACAGTTCTATGATCCCATGGCTTTACAGAAACCAGTACAATGCATGAAGTGCTCTGCAGCCAACAAGAAACATGCTAGAATTTCATACCTGTCTGCAAAGCACACAGCTTTGGCAAGTCAACAGCCTTGCAGAGGCTGGCCACAAGCTAGTTAAAATCAGAGTTAACTGTTGTACCAGCCTCATGTGAGCACTCTGTCCTGCAGTGGGTTTCTTCAGCCTGGCCAATAAATCAGACAGATAACTGGCTTCCTGTTTCTCTCTCCCAGTCTTTCCTGAAACCACTTTGGCTTTGGGCCAAACATCTGTTCTCCAGGTCATATCTCCAGCATTTGCCACTACAGGACTGCTGCATGCATGGCTTGCATCCACAGGCATAAACAATTAGGGAGGAACACAACTCAGCTCCAGCAGTGGTTCACTGTGATAGCAGCAGTTTAATTTAACATGAAAAGCAGCTGCAATGGATATGGAGAGTGTCTGTTTAATTTCCCAGTGGAAAGGATACTATAAGATATCTGAAAGTAAGGATGAAATGTCTCTTTCTATAAAGGGCCACCTGCAACCTCTCCTCCAATAAAACACTAAAATACAGTGTAATTGACATTCAGCAATGCTGCACCTTGCTTCTTTGGCACGGGGGAGCTTTGCCCACTCCAGAGAAGAAGGCGACATATGGAAATCATTCCCAGATTATATTGGGCAGAGTTATAAACTCCTCAATAGCCTCAATCAATTGTGGTTAAGGAGGGAGGAGGAAATGAACTCCTGTTCTTAGTCAGCAGAAGAACTGTGTTGAGGACAGCTGCCTTTAGGGGATTTCATAGAACCATATAATGTTTTGGGTTGAGAGGGAACTCTAAAGGTCATCTCTGATGTGCTGAATGAAAATGGATACATCTGTGAATACATCTTAGCCTGGAGAAGAGGAGGCTCAGGGGGGACCTCATTGCTGTCTACTGCTACCTGAAGGGAGGCTGTAGCCAGGTGGGGGTTGGTCTCTTCTGCCAGGCAACCAGCAACAGAACAAGGGGACACAGTCTCAAGTTGTGCGAGGGGAAGTATAGGCTGGATGTTAGGAGGAAGTTGTTGACAGAGAGAGGGATTTGCATTGGAATGGGCTGCCCAGGGAGGTGGTGGAGTCACCATCCCTGGGGGTGTTCAGGAAAAGACTGGATGAGGCACTTAGTGCCATGGTCTAGTTGATTGGATAGGGCTGGGTGCTAGGTTGGACTGGATGATCTTGGAGGTCTCTTCTAACCTGTCTGATTCTAAGATGGTTAACGCACTGAACTTTTTGCCAGTGCCAACATCTGAACCTATTTTTTAACTTCTTTTCCTTAAAAAAAAAAATAGAACATTCCAAGGAAGAGGGAAGGACCACAATGGGACAGACTAACATCCTTGCTTCTGCAGGAACAGTTCTGCAACTACGGTTAACCTTGTTCAGCAGAAGAGGTATTCAATGTCTTCATTTGATCTAAACATCTGCTAAAGGTATTTGGAGTCAGAATAGTGGAAATGTTGGACTGGGAAAGAGCACTTTGCTCATCCCTCTGTCTCCTGGCAGACATGTCCATATCATCCTTGACATAGCTGTCTAACCATCTGTCAGGAACGAAGCTTCTTGTGTGCTTGGTGTTACCACATACTCCTCAAAACCATGGATGTATTTACCACAGAGGAGCCTCAGAATGTAACTGGAGTCCACGCTGGGCAGCCACACCTTACTTCTGTGTGACACAAAGGACTTTAAAGAAGTATTTTAGGAAACCAACTTTGAGCCAGGATTTTTTCTGCATTTCTCCAGAGCTTCCCTGACTATTTAGGGAGAATTAACGTTTTGCCTTCCCTCCTCTCCAGCTCAACACATTTCCTACCAGGCTCAGCAGTGAGGAACTGCAAAAAAATGCCTCACTGCCAGGTAACTTCATCTTAGGCACACCAACAGCCTAAGAGCAGCTCTGATCCACACCCATAGAATCAACCAAGTTGGAAGAGACCTCCAAGATCATCCAGTCCAACCTAGCACCCAGCCCTAGCCAGTCAACTAGACCATGGTACTAAGTGCCTCATCCAGGCTTTTACTGAACAACTCCAGGGACGGTGACTCCACCACCTCCCTGGGCAGCCCATTCCAATGCCAATCACTCTCTCTGGCAACAACTTCCTCCTAACATCCAGCCTAGACTTCCCCCGGCACAACTTGAGGCTGTGTTCCCTTGTCCTGTTGCTGGTTGCCTGGCAGAAGAGACCAACCCCCACCTGGACACAACCTCCCTTCAGGTAGTTGTAGACAGCAATGAGGTCTCCCCTGAGCCTCCTCTTCTCCAGGCTGCACACCCCCAGCTCCCTCAGCCTCTCCTCACAGGGCTGTGGTCCAGGCCCTTCACCAGCTTTGTTGCCCTTCTCCGGACATGTTCCAGCACCTCAACATCTCTCTTGAATTGAGGAGCCCAGAACTGGACACAGCACTCAAGGTGTGGCCTGACCAGTGGTGAGTACAGGGGCAGAATAACTTCCCTTGTCCTACTGGCCACACTGTTCCTGATGCAGGCCAGGATGCCATTGGCTCTCTTAGCCACCTGGGCACACTGTTGGCTCATCTTCAGCTACTCTCTACCAGTAGCCCCAGGTCTCTTTTTTCCTGCCTGCTCTCCAGCCACTCTGTCCCCAGCCTGTAGCGTTGCTGGGATTGTTGCGGCCAAAGTGTAGAACCCTGCACTTGGCCTTGTTAAATCTCATCCCATTGGCCTCCATTCCCAGGCAGGTGGTGGAGTCACCGTCCCTGGAGGCTTTCAAAAAAAAGCCTGGCTGAGGCACTTAGTGCCATGGTCTAGTGAATTGGACAGAGCTGGGTGATAGGTTGGACTGGGTGATCTTGGAATTCTCTTCCAACCTGGTTGATTCTATGATCATGCAAACAATAAATGCCTCCCTTCCTCCCAAACTCACACTGTTTCCCCTACTAATTAGCCCTGGCTCATGTTGTCCTCCTGAGCTGAGAATTTGCTCAGAACCTTTCATAAAGCAAATGAACGTCCAAACAATCCTACAGTGATACATTCAGTAGTGTTCAGGGACATCACAAGGGACAGTGGGTACAAACTAGAACACAGGAGGTTTCACTTACACATAAGGAAAACCTTACTTTCTTTGAGGGTTATGGAGCATTGGAACAGGCTGCCCAGAAAGGTTGTGAAGTCTCCTTTGGAGAGTTTCAAACCAACTGGACACATTACTGTGCACCCTGATCCAGGCAAACATTCTTTAGTCGGGCCTAAATGATCTCTGGAGGTGCCTCCCTATCATTCTGGGCTTTTGTGATACAGCAGTTATCTCAATATTACTGTGGCTCACAGTCCACAGGAAACACATGAGGTTCACCTCAGCATCACTTTCCTAGCTCAGCTAAGTGTTGCAGAGCACAAGGCAGATGTGCAATAGAACAAGGGGACACAGTCTCAAGTTGTGCTGGGGGAGGTCTAGGCTGGATGTTAGGAGGAAGTTCTTAACAGAGAGAGTGATTGGCATTGGAATGGGCTGCCCAGGGAGGTGGTGGAGTCACCGTCCCTGGAAGTGTTCAAGCAAAGCCTGGATGAGGCACTTAGTACCATGGTGTTGTTGACTGGATAGGGCTGGGTGCTAGGTTGGACTGGATGATGTTGGAGGTCTCTTCCAACCTGGTTGATTCTATGACTCTATGCTGTCTCTCCTGCACACACCACTGGCCAGAGTGGCCTAAAAAAAACCCAGTTTCACACTCCAGATATACATGTAGTCCCTGTGCAATCACAAAATCCCAACCAGGGACTAGCTCTAAAGTTGTGTCACCTTTGGTACCAGTTACAACCATGGTGGCATTTGCAAAGGTGCAAGACTTATCATTTATGCTGGGCAAACAATGTCCTTTTACTGGCATCAGAAAGGGAAGGATTGACCAAAAAAATCAAGGCAAATGTTTGCTCTAGAGATGACAAAGCTTATAATCAGTCATTACTCCTTCTTCACCATTCCCAAAAGGAAGTCCTTTCTAAAGTAGTGACGATAGTACTGCTGTTGTCCACCACACAACTGTTAACACCACATACTTCTTGTCTCCTGTGCCGCTGCCCTCAGCTCACTCCTCATCCACCACCAAGACTTTCCTCTTTCCTTAGCAAAAGAGGTCCACGAGCACATGAGACTGCCCCCAAAACCCAATATATAGATGGGATTCCTGAGACCTTGCTTTACCACTTCACTCTACTACCTACTCCATGTACACTGCATATGGACTATTCACCCCAGGCTTTCCTCATAAATGACAAATAGAGACCTGCTGGGGTTTCAATTTCCATTATATCCATGTTGCTGACTGAAATGGGTCAAGTTCCTGGTGACCCCAAATGTCTCACAGCTGAAAAAGGCTAGGCAGCTAGTTTAGTCTTGTGTAGCACCCAGTGACAGAACACGAGGATACAGTCTCAGACTGTGCCAGGGCAGGTTTAGGCTGGACATTAGGAAGAAATTCTTCACAGAAAAACTGATTGGCATTGGAATGGGCTGCCCAGGGAGGTCACAGAGTCCCCATCCCTGGAGGTGTTTAAAAGGAGGCTGAATGAGGCACTTAGTGACATGTTTTAGTTAATTAGAAGGGTTAGGTGATAGGTTGGACTCAATGATCCTAGAGGTCTCTTCCAACTGGTTAATTCTGTGATTCTGTGGCATTTAGGCACCTGGGACAAGAGGGGATGGCTCCCTGTCAGCATTAGCCAAGTTCAGAGACCAGCTTATCAGTCTTTGTCTGCATCCAGACCCAACTAAACTAACACAAGTTGCAAAGAGAGACAGAATAGCTGAGGACACAGTGGTGGTCTACGGTTTTGCCTAAGTACAACAGACTAAATCAAAACTCAGTGACATCTTTTGTTTTATTTATGATGGGGTTTGAATCTGGTCTATAAATAAGAAGACAATGCCAGCAACCAGGAACTGGAAAAAAGAACTGACATATAATAGTACAACAGTTTTGGTTGGAAAATACCTTTGAGGTCAACAAGTTCAACCATTATCTAGGTGGTTAAGGCCAGGCTGAATGAGGCTCTGGCCAGTCTGATCTAGGGTAGGGTGTCCCTGCCCAGGACAGAGAGATTTGAACTAGATGATCCTTGTGGTCCCTTCCAACCCTGACTGATTCTATGATCTAACTCTCTAAATCCTGTGCTAAACAATGTTAAACCTTGACACAACCCATTTGTGTCAACTGAATTTTCCAATGATGAGAATTGACAATAGAGTAGAATAGAATCAACCAGGTTGGAAGAGACTTCCAACATCATCCAGTCCAACCTAGCACCCAGCCCTATCCAGTCAACTAAACCATGGCACTAAGTGCCTCATCGAGTCTTTTCCTGAACACTCCCAGGGATGGTGACTCCACCACCTCCCTGGGCAGCCCATTCCAATGCCAATCACTCTCTCTGCCAACAACTTCCTCCTCACATCCAGCCTATACTTCCCCCAGCACAACTTGAGACTGTGTCCCCTTGTTCTGTTGCTGGTTGCCTGGGAGAAGAGACCAACCCCCACCTGGCTACAGCCTCCCTTCAGT
>WAAF01014216.1:52508-64395 GCA_013400475.1 Tricholaema leucomelas
AATTCCTCTGTCCATATCACTGACAAAGATGTTAAAGAGCACTGGTCCCAGCACTGACCCCTGAGGAACACCACTTGTCACCGGTCGCCAGGTGGACATTGTGCCATTGATCACCACTCTCTGCATGCCACCATCCAGCCAATTCCTTACCCAGTGAGTGCTCCACCCATCCAGTCTGTGCTTTTCCAGTGTGGTGACCAGGATGTCATGTGGGACAGAGTCGAATGCCTTACTCAGGTCCAGGTGCTGCCATGCACCTCCACAGTCTCTTCCTCATCCCCATTGATACTGGCCACAAAAGTGCACCAGATCCCTCCAGTGGGACAGCACAGCAGCTTGTGACATGAGGATCGCTTTACCTATGGGAAATATTACAGATCTGCAAATACTTAGGCTCAGGATTACTTTCTGAGTACCACATACAAAACAGTGTATCAGGCTGCTGCTCCAATATATGGACAGAAAAAGGCTTTAGCCTGCATCATTTCCTGGCAAAAAAAAATTAACTGTGGCTTTCCAGTATCTGAAGGCAGCCTACAGGAAGGCTGGGGAGGGACTATTGACAAGGTCTGGTAATGTTAGGACGAGGGGGAATGGGTTTAAACTGGAAGAGGGGAGATTTAGACTGGATGTTAGGAGGAAGTTCTTTACAGTGAGGGTGGTAAGACACTGGCACAGGTTGCCCAGGGAGGTTGTGGATGCTTCCTCCCTGGAGGCGTTTAAGGCCAGGCTGGATGAGGCCTTGAGCAAGCTGCTCTAGTGGGAGGTGTCCCTGCCTATGGGAGGGGGTTGGAGCTGGATGATCCTTGAGGTCCCTTCCAACCTAAATCATTCTATGATTCTATGATTCTGTGATTCTATGAATGGCAAAGTCTCAGATAAGGACATCTTGTAAATGTTAGGTCTGCTGTTGGACCAAGTGACCCCCTCAAGGGTCTTTTCCAACCTGAATCATTCTATCTTCCAAATGCTACTCCAGGAAACTCCACAGAAGCCTTTTCTAAGGTGGCATTCACTCATTCACCCAGACATATGGTGACAGATCCACACCTGTCCCCCACAGCCTGTCCCAAAGCTGTTTTTCAGTCCCAGAAAGCATTCACTTATTATATAACCTAAACATACATATATATATATAACCTAAACTTATCTATGTATAAATATAGCCTGTACTCCTAAAATGATGGGGTGAATGGAACATGTCTCTGATGAGGAAAGGCTGAGAGACCTGGGGTGCTTTAACCTGCAGAAGAGCAGACTGAGAGGGGATCTTCTCCATGCTGATCAATATCTAAAGGGTGCATGTCAAGGAGATGAGGCCAGGCTCTTTTAAATGGTGCTCAGCAACAGGACAAGAGGCAGTGGGCACAAATTGGAGCACAGAAAGTTCCATTTGAACATCAGGAAAAAAATTCATTCCTGTGAAGGTGACAGAGGTCTGGAACAAGCTGCCCAGAGAGGTTGTGGAGTCTCCTTCTCTGGAGACTTAAAAACATCTACCTGGATGCATTTCTGTGCAGCCTGGTCCGGGTGAACCTGCTCTGTCCAGAGAGTTGGAGTTGAATTGGATGGTCACCAGAGGTCCCATCTAACTCTTACCATCTTGTGATTTTGTACCCATATTCTCACTGTGATTTAAGCCTCCTCTTTGTTACAGAATCACAGAATGCTTCAGGTTGGAAGGCATTTTTAAAGGTCATTTAATCCACCTCCCCCCCTTGCAATGAACAGGGACATCTTCAAATGGATCCTATCCACCAGGAACATGAAGAACAGATTTTTCTCCATTTTTCACAGCAGGTTTTTGCATATTTAATCTCAACAGCTCTGTAGCCTGGGAGGCAGCTGCCATATTAATTACCCAGCTGACACAGTGCTTCCACTGGAACACACATCAACTGCTGTACATGATTATTGTCCTTTAGCTTGACTTGTACAACTAATCAGGCATTGTCTTCTACAACAGACGAGGCCACTCCTGTGGGTGTAGGTATTTGGAAACCAAAAGCCCTTAAAGCTGCATCTTTCTGGTGGAAAATATCACCACAAGCTGTCATGTTTTCTTTCCTGTATTTGAAAACCACCCACATTTTCAGTAAGAAAAAAAATAATCAGACTGATTGCTTTGCCTGGGCAATGGCTCTTGCTGAAGAGTTTCAGTCTCAAAATATTTGCTCTCTGTTGTTTGGTTTTGAAGGATGATTCTTTGTGATTTGATGTTAATTGAGAGGAGGTGTGTGTGGGGGGGGGAAATAACAAAGGAACACGTGCAGTAACTACTGTGGAAGGAGGTGAAATATTGCTCTTTGCTTTGAGCTAATTGTAACTCAGTTAATGAGTCAATGAGTTTGAAAAAAGAAAAAGAAAGGAGAAAAGGTGGCAGGTTAGGTCATCCTTGGCATTGAAATAACACTAAAACTGACATATTTTTTCCCTGTGTGCACTGTATGTTAACATGAAATTTGCACTTCAGTCTCTTCTAACAATCAATTTAAAAGGGCTTGGAGAGGACCAGAAATACCACTTCATCTTTTCTGCTATACAGCAGGTCTGACAGTCCCCAGACCATCTGTTCCTGGCTGTCCACCTGACTGTCCCATATTTCCAGCTTGGGAGCTCTCTGGCCTCCACAGAATAGGACAGGAAATACAGTGAGCAAATTAAACCTCTTGCAAAATACAGTGTGATGGTGCATATCTGCCTTGAGCTCTGTGGTAAAGGGTTGGACTTGATGATCTGTGAGGTCTCTTCCAACCTTGGTGATACTGTGATACTGTGATACTGTGATGTCTCAGGCTTCACCAGAGAAAGGTTGAGTAGTTATAGGAGAAACATTCTATGGGGTCCAGTGTGTCTTTACTTTCTTGGAACTCCTTGACTGGAGATATGTATTGTCCCTTTCAAGCTATGAAGAGAAATAAATCATGATTTAAACTGGAAGAGAGGAGACTGAAACGAGATGTTAGGAAGAAGTACTTTACAGTGAGGGTGGTGAAACACTGGCACAGGTTGCCCGGGGAGGTTGTGGCTGCTCCCTTCCTGGAGGTGTTCAAGGACGGGTTGGATGAGGTCTTGAGCAACCTGTTCTAGTGGGAGGTGTCCTTGCCTATGGCAAGAGGTTGTAACTGGATGATCTTTGAGGTCCTTTCCAACCTAAACCATTCTATGATTCTGTGATCCTCTTACTGATGTTACAGCAGTATCCTTTAAGTGTTGCTACTTTCATTGGAGTTGGAACTGGATGATCCTTGAGGTCCTTTCCAACCTAAATCATTCTATGATCCTCTTACTGATGTTACTGCAGTATCCTTTAAGTGTTGCTACTTTCATTGGAGTTGGAACTGGATGATCCTTGAGGTCCCTTCCAACCTAAACCATTCTGTGATTCCTTGAGGTCCCTTCCAACCTAAACCATTCTGTGATTCTATGATCCTCTTACTGATGTTACTGCAGTATCCTCTAAGTGTTGTTAGTTTCATTGGAGTTGGAACTGGATGATCCTTGAAGTCCCTTCCAACCTAAACCATTCTATGATTCTATGATCCTCTTACTGATGTTACTGCAGTATCCTCTAAGTGTTGTTAGTTTCATTGGAGTTGGAACTGGATGATCCTTGAGGTCCCTTCCAACTTAAACCATTCTATGATTCTGTAATCCTCTTACTGATGTTACTGCAGTATTGTCTAAGTGTTGCTAATTTCATTGGGGTTGGAAGTGAATGGTCCTTGAAGTACATTCCAACCTAAACCATTCTTTGATTCTATGATCCTCTTAGTGATGTTGCTGCAGTATCCTCTAAGTGTTTCATAACAAGGATCAAACATACGACTCAAAACGTGTTCCCACTCCAAAACCTTTGCTTGACTGTGGCTTTATAAAAGTTCAAAGCTTTTTCTCAGTCTCTATTCAATCATCTGGGGCTCAATACTATGATCTGTCAGCAGCCATGACCGGGTGACATTCAAAATTTAAGCAGCTGCATCAAACGGTTCCCACACTCTGCCTTCCTCCTGCTTGTGTCCTGCCTTCTCACCCCAGGCTATGGCTTCCTGACTTTGCTGACTCAACTGATCATCTCACCATGCTCTAGTCAGAGTAGCAAAACAAGCTGGATTTAAGAAAAACAAGTAAAGTGAAACTGGGAAAAAAAAGAAAGAAAGAAAAAGGAAGGGTTGCCCTTTGCCTGCAATAAGTGTAAATTTTCACAGGGCATGGCCACATGAAGGGCTGAGTGCACACAGTGGTGGTGGGAAAGAGGTGGAGGGGGTGGGAGAGTGTGAAAGCCTCCTCTCTCATTTCCACAGACAAAAGGTTTAGGGTGTGTAACTACATGTGTAACTGTCTGCTTTAGCTGACACTGGGCCCAGTCCTATTCAATGTCTTTATTGAAGATCTGAACAAGAGGATTGAGTGATGCATCAGTAAGTTTGCAGATGACACCAAGCTAGGAGCAGCTGTGGATCTGTTGGAGGGTAGGAGAGCCCTGCAGAGGGACCTGGACAGGCTGGATGGGTGGGAAGAGGCCAATGGGATGACATTTAATAAGGCCAAGTGCAGGGTTCTACACTTTGGCCACAACAACCCCAAGCAGCACTACAGGCTGGGGAGAGAGTGGCTGGAGAGCAGCCAGGAGGAAAGGGACCTGGGGGTACTGGTAGAGAGTAGCTGAAGATGAGCCAGCAGTGTGCCCAGGTGGGCAAGAGAGCCAATGGCATCCTGGCCTGGATCAGGAACAGTGTGGCCAGGAGGACAAGGGAGGTTATTCTTCTCCTATACTGAGCACTGGTCAGGCCACACCTTGAGTGCTGTGTCCAATTCTGGGCTCCTCAATTTAAGAGAGATGTTGAGGTGCTGGAACGTGTCCAGAGGAGGGCAATGAAGTTGGTGAGAGGCCTGGAGCACAGCCCTATGAGGAGAGGCTGAGGGAGCTGGGGGTGTGCAGCCTGCAGAAGAGGAGGCTCAGGGCAGACCTCATTGCTGTCTACAACTACCTGAAGGAAGGTTGTGTCCAGGTGGGGGTTGGTCTCTTCTGCCAGGCAACCAGCAACAGAACAAGGGGACAGAGTCCCAAGTTGTGCTGAGGGAGGTTGTGCTAGTTTGAGGCTAGCTAGCATGTTTTGGTGAGAAGAACTAGATGATAGGCTGTAAAATGAAAACAATGGTGTCTACTTCCCTCACAGTCTTGCTGAGATGTATACAAAAGAAGAAAGGCAAAACAAAGATTAGGGCATTTGCTTCTTCTCCTCGCTGGGGAACTTTGCCTGCTGGGGAGCTCGTGGCTGCTGGCTGGACTCCATCTTGCTTTCTAACCTCACCCTCCTTTGCTTGGCTGCTTCACCTTGCTTTTAACCCTTTTGGCCGAACCTCCATTCTTCCTTAGGACTGGGGTAAGGTTGAGAGGGGTAGGGGGAAGGTGAGGGGTGGTTGAGAGCCCCTCCTGGGGACTCAGGTTTCTGGGAGGGGAATTGTGTTTGTATTACCTTTTTTACCTTGTCTATTTCTATAACTGTATATACTGTGAATATCTGCTTGTAAATTGTGCTAGCTGTAAATATAAGCTTCATTCATATTTCCAGAGCCGACTGAGTCTAGTCTGGGTGATTTCTAAAAGTGTGGGGGGCGGGGGACACCCAAACCATCACAGAGGTCTAGGCTGGATGTTAGGAGGAAGTTCTTGGCAGAGAGAGTGATTGGCATTGGAATGGGCTGCCCAGGGAGGTGGTGGGGTCCCCTTCCCTGGAGGTGTTGAAGAAAAGCCTTGATGAAGCACTAGTTGATTGTCTAGTGCTGGGTGCTAGGTTGGACTCGGTGTTCTTGGAGATCTCTTCCGACCTGGTTGATTCTATGTGGTGCTTTGAAAATTACTAAGTCACTTGTGAGCAAAAGGTTCTCCCCTGTCTTGGAGAATAGTTCCATGTTGCTTGTGTGAGTGCAATAACCTTTCACTGACTTCTGCACAAAGACAACATCTCTACTAAGTTTCCTTGAAACAGAGAATATTGAAAGCCTACTCCAAGCTTGGCCTCTTCTGTGCTTTGGCATTTGCTCTTGGAAGTAAACTGCTCTGTTTGTGGGTTGCAGGACTGCTGGCACACATTTTTTGCCATTCCTAGCTGCTTTCATAAAATTAATTAATTCCATGGGGAAATGTGAATCAAAATCTAGCAGTAATCCTCTTTCAAATCACAGTGACGCAGTGGTTGAGGTTGAAAGGGACCTCTGGTGGTCATCTTGTCCAACTTTCATCTTCAAGCAAGATCTCATATCTAGTAGAGGTGCACATAAATCAAGATGTAAGCTTGATGTAAGCACCAAGCAGTTCTCATTAGTGGTCTTGTTGAAGAAAGGCTTTGAGAGAAGCCATCAATGGTTTAGCAAATGAAGCTTTGAAACTGAGAGATGCCTTGAAAGCTGTGGTGGGCTGAGCCTGATAAATCCTGATTCAACTCACCCTGTCTCCTTCCCATCCAGTGAAGGGTTTCTGAGCAGCAATTTGCTCCACTACAATCACAGGCTCACAGGATATTAGAAGTTGGAAGGGACCCAAGGACATCATCGAGTCCAACCCCCCTGCCAGAGCAGGACAATCCTATCTAACACAGATCACAGAGGAACACATCCAGACAGGCCTTGAAAGTCTTCAGAGAAGGACACTCCACAACCTCTCTGGGGAGCCTGTTCCAGAGCTCTGTGACCCTTACAGTAAAGAAGTTCCCTCTTGTGTTGAGGTGGAACCTCTTGTGCTGCAGTTTATACTCATTGCTCCTTGTCCTATCCCAGGGAGCAACGTGATGAGACCATGCTGTCACTTTCTTGGTACTGCAAAATGAGCACTGATCTAATCCAATCCTGTGCTTTGTTTGCACCAGTGCCACCTCCTAACTGTGAGCCTCCAGCCCCAAACCAGCCCTTTCTGTACTTTTGACCCCCTTTCTGTAACTTATCTGTGAACACACACGAGCCAAGAATTACTTGTGAAGGTCCTTGTTTTATTTCTCTGAATTCCCTCTGTGTTTCACAGAGTCACAGAATGTTAGGAGTTGGAAGTGACCTCCAGAGATCATTTAGTCCAACTGCCCTGCCAAAGCAGGATCACCTAGGAGGACACAAAGGAATGCATCCAGATGGCTTTTGAACGTCTCCAGAGAAGGAGACTCCACAACTTCTCTGGGCAGCCTGTTCCAGTGCTCCATCACCCTCACAGTAAAGAAGTGTCTCCTTGTGCTGAGGTGGAACCTCCTGTGTTCTAGCTTGTACCCATTGTTCCCTGTCCTAAGGCTGTGTCTCCTATGAGCTGGTCTGCTAACTATTTTGAGTTGGCCTGTTCACAAAAGCCAAGGCCACCAGCAGCAAATGTTGTTTTCCCCCCAGTGCCATTTTACTAATGAGTTATTCATCTGGCTGCTGTTGTGTGCATGCTCCTTCTAAATTTCCCAGAAATCTGTCTTCTCTTCTGCAGAGTTAAGGTAAGTTGGGGTGAGGAGAGGCTGCTGACAGTAATGTATCACATCTGACCTCCTTCTGGTGAATATTTTGGGTGAGGAGTGGGTTTGCTGGCTTGCTTTCTTTTAGTGGTTAAGGTGAAATGTCATTATTTTTTCTTCTTTGTGCTGTGAAAATGTCTGATATGAGTGCATTTACCATCAGTCGTGGCTCATGAAAACATCAGTGGCCTCAGCTTTGGACACCAAGCAACAGGCACTCTGGGCTTAATTTTCAGCAGTGTAGAAGAGAACAAGATGGCACAGCATTAAGTGTATCAGCTTCTGCTTGAAAGCCAAGTGCTCTCAGGCTAGCTTTGGCAGCCAGGAGAGCTGTTCCTCAGAGGAAGATGCTAAAGAGATCTCAGCTAGGATCAGAAGGAAGTACTTGAATTGATGTCCTGAGTAATTGCAATGTTAGGATGGTACATGAAGGGAAGGTAAGCAATGATCCTTTCTTTCTGTCACTGACAGAAGTCAGTGGATTATGACTTACAAAGGTACCCAATGGATTATAACCTACTAAATCAATGGATTATAACCTATTAAGGTACCCAATGGATTATAACCTACTAAATCAATGGATTATAACCCACTAAGGTACCCAATGGATTATAATCCTACTAAATCAATGGATTATAACCTACTAAGGTACCCAATGGATTATAACCCTACTAAATCAATGGATTATAACCTACTAAGGTACCCAATGGATTATAACCTACTAAATCAATGGATTATAACCTACAAAGGTACCCAATGGATTATAACCCTACTAAATCCATGGATTATAACCTACTAAGCTACCCAATGGATTATAACCCTGCTAAATCCATGGATTATAACCTACTAAACTACCCAATGGATTATAACCCTACTAAATCAATGGATTATAACCTACTAAGGTACCCAATGGATTATAACCCTACTAAATCCATGGATTATAACCTACTAAGATACCCAATGGATTATAACCCTGCTAAATCAGTGGATTATAACCTACCAAGGTACCCAAGTGTCTGCAGCATTGCTCACAGGAGTAGAAAATGGAATTTCAGTGAGGGAAGAATGAAAAAGGAGATCCCCAAGCATTTCATGGCAATGGCTTGGCTGTATACTCACTGTTCATTACTGCTTTCCTGTGAATGAGTGAAGGCCACTCCATCAATGCTTCAGAAATGTAACTCTGTTTTGTGAGATCTTCATGTCCAGTGCCATCAAGGGGGCTTTCAGGGTAGAGAGAAGCACCAAACCCTCCACACTCACGTTAGGAGACCAGAGGAGAAAGATGAGAAGAAAACTGACAGATTAGTGCTGCAGGCAACCCTCAGTACCCTAAGCCATGAAGTGCAGGAAGATGGAAGGGCTGTGATGGAGGGACAGGAAGAGCATGTGCACAGCGTGGTGATGATTCAGGGCAGCACTCAGCAAAACCATTTGCTTTGGGTAGGTGTAAACACAAAGGATGTTGCCTCACTTGGGTTGGTTTCAAGGATGTCAGTGCTGCTGCCTGCCTTGAAGTACAGTGTGGAAATACCTGAACTCATTTGAAATGAGCTCTTGTAGCTATTGCAAGAAGTTTCTTTGTGGCAGTACAGATGTGGGGGAAGGTGTGATTGATCATTTCAAGAAGGCAATATGTATGTATTAGATTGCAGTCTTCATATATTGTCCTCACCTATATAGCAGTGAAAAATGCAACTCTATAGAATAGAATCAATAGAATCAATCAATCAGGTTGGAAGAGACCTCCAAGATCATCCAGTCCAACCTAGCACCCAGCCCTATCCAGTCAACTAAACCATGGCACTAAGTGCCTCATCCAGTCTTTTCCTGAACATCCCCAGGGATGGTGACTCCACCACCTCCCTGGGCAGCCCATACCAAGGGCAAATCACTCTCTCTGTGAAGAACTTCCTCCTAACATCCAGCCTATACTTCCCCCAGCACAGCTTAAGGCTGTGTCCCCTTGTTCTGTTTCTGGTTGCCTGGGAGAAGAGATCAACCCCCACCTGGCTACAGCCTCCCTTCAGGTAGTTGTAGACAGCAATGAGGTCTGCCCTGAGCCTCCTCTTCTCCAGGCTGAACACCCCCAGCTCCCTCAGCCTCTCCTCACAGGGTTTGTGCTCCAGGCCCCTCACCAGCTTTGTTGCCCTTCTCTGGACACGTTCCAGCACCTCAACATCTCTCTTGAGTTGAGGAGCCCAGAACTGGACACAGTACTCAAGGTGTGGCCTGACCAGTGTTGAGTACAGGGGAAGAAGAACCTCCCTCGTCCTACTGGCCGCACTGCTCCTGATACAGGCCAGGATGCTGTTGGCCCTCTTGGCCACCTGGGCACACTATGATAACCTTACAACTGGCTGCAAGTCCTCTGGACCTCTGGCATACAATAAATCTGGGCTGCTGCATCTTCATTGCTGTTGTGTGTTGGCAAAAAAAATGAAAGCTGTGGTACTACTTTGTGATCTAGACACACGTCTGTTTAGAGGAGGGTGAAAAGACCCTAGAGCACCCCTCCCTGTAGATGATCTCCTAGCCATGCTCCAGGGGCCTCACACAATCCAACAACTCAGTCCTGGAATGTTCACTTACTGTTATTAAAAGCAGATCATGACAGTAGCTTCCCTGACTATTTTGTCTCTGATGCATTTTGTTTGAATGCTTCACTTTCCAGACAGTGATAAACATGACTATATAAGGGTATTTTCTACCACCTGGCCTCATTTGATTCTTAGAGAGAGGTCCTACAAAGGATTAGATGGATGGAAACTTGCTCAGAAGTGCCTGCTAATGAAAGGAATAACAAAAGATAGAGAGAATGAACAAAACTGCAATCACTTTTCTGCTGTCTGATCCAAATTGCTTTATCCTGTGATTTCCCTAAGGATATCTAAGAAAAAGCTCAAACATCCTCTGAAATTAAATGACTGTATCATAAAAAGTCTCCAGTGCAAGAAGCAAGTGTCTGTAGTTGCACTTGAAGTTTATTTTGAAGGCTTAAGTGGGACTTAGGTGAGAAATAGGCTTTGTGTTTTATCTTTCAGTACAGCCCTCAAATTTACACTTAATCCAGGTGTTGCATAAGCCATCAAGGTGCTACCAACACTAAATTCCCCTGAATTAACAATTGAAACCAGCAATTCTTTTCATTTGTGACTCTGTTTTCTACTCAAATGCTCTTATAATTTCTAAGCACTCTTCCATGCACAGCAGCATTAGTCAAAACCCCTTTTTCAGGTGAGGGAATCCAAGGCTCTACTTATTAGCAACAGAAGAGACTTAATTCTCTTCGAGTCGCAGAATGAATAAGGCTGAAGAACTGAAGGAATCGTGCAGTGGCAAAAATGATTTTAAAGGTCACCACACATAACTGAGAAAGGAAGGTCAGGTCCTACCCACCAACCCTAGGAAGTGCAGGGGCTTGTTTAATATTCATTGTGAGCTTTCTCTAAAAGTCAGTGCATGTTTAAAAATGTCACTGCACAAACTCTCATTTCGTATTATTTCTTAGGTCAGGAATGGGCAATTGCAGCTGGAAGATCAGGCAATGCACAGGGCCCTGTCTTCATGTAATGTCGGTGCACTTAGCATTGAAGAGTTGCATCTGGCTTTGTAATTTGATTCTGGGAGCGTCCCACTAATCCCTTAGTCATTTTTGATTCGAATCTTTAAGCTGTTTGGGACAGCAAGTGTCACTTTTACAGGTCTGGATGTGCTCGAGCGTGATAGCTTTTCACCATGGCTGGAATCAAGATGCTAGCGAAGTATGGATGCTAAGTAATAACTGTGATGATAAGGCAGCACATATTCCCTCCAACAATTATAACTTTGGCTTAGGAAATTCATGTCAAATTTCACTTTCATGAGGAACTGCCAGTCTAGTTCAGATCCAGCTTGTCAAGATGGTGAAGATGAAGAGACAGCTCCTTGTAAATCAGAAGAAGTTCATTGACTTGAGGAGGGTTGTGCTCATTTAAACCGCACTAGACAGACTTCACATCACTTCAGAAGTTTGGATCAGGAGAAATACTTAGAATTATTTTGGTTCGTTGAGAGATGTTGAGATGCTGGAACATGTCCAGAGAAGGGTGACAAAGCTGGTGGAAGGCCTGGAACACAGCCCTGTGAGCAGAGGCTGAGGAAGCTGGGGGTGTGCAGCCTGCAGAAGAGGAGACCCAGGGGTAACCTCATTGCTGTCTACAACTACCTAAAGAGAGGCTGTAGCCAGGTGGGGGTTGGTCTCTTCTGCCAGGCAACCAGCAACAGAAGAAGGGGACACAGCCTCAAGCTGTGCCAGGGGAGGTCTAGGCTGGATGTTGGGAGGAAGTTGTTGGCAGAGAGAGTGATTGGCATTGGAATGGGCTGCCCAGGGAGGTGGTGGAGTCACTGTCCCTGGAAGTGTT
>WAAF01014216.1:64887-76076 GCA_013400475.1 Tricholaema leucomelas
TACAGGCCAGGATGCCATTGGCCCTCTTGGCCACCTGGGCACACTGCTGGCTCATCTTCAGCCTACTATCCACCAGTACCCCCAGGTCCCTTTCCTCCTGGCTGCTCTCCAGCCACTCTGTCCCCAGCCTGTAGCGTTGCTTGGGGTTGTTGTGGCCAAAGTGCAGAACCCTGCACTTGGCCTAACCTGTGCGGGCAATCCCCATTGGATTTCGATCTTGGAGGTCTCTTCCAACCTGGTTGATTCTGTGATTCTATGAAAGGAGTTGTTTCTTTCGAGTCTTTGGGGACAGGTAGAATATATTTGTAGGAGGAAGCGAGGTGGTGAAATGGCTAGAACCAGAAGCTATATAGACTGGTCTTTCTAGAAGTGGGAGAGAAGGGAAGCTCAGATTAGCAAACTTCAGTACACAAACAGGTTTGTCTGAACAAAGTGTGCCCTGCACCTCAGAAACAGCTCAGGTGCGACCCAAAGCTACAGAATAAACACAGAATGCAGCAGCATCTAAACACAGACAGAATCCTATGGATTTAATTTGCAAACAGTGCAAGCTGGCCATAGCTCAGGCTCCTGATCAGTAATAACAGTCTATTAACTGTTTGCAAAGAGACTAACATAACATGCAAATTAACAGCTGAAGAAGAAAGAAGCTTTTAAAGAGCCAGGAAACTTTGATAATTAAACCATTGTGCATTACTCTGAAGGCATACAAGCCTCCTGCCAGAGCAGGACAATGCTATCTAACACAGATCACAGAGGGACACATCCAGACAGACACTGAGTCCAACTCAGTGCCTAATACTGCCAAGTCATATCCATGTGTAATGAAATAGAAAAATAGAATAGAATAGAATAGAACAGAGTGGTTTAGGTTGGAAGGGACCTCAAGGATCATCCAGCTCCAACCCCCTGCCATAGGCAGGGACACCTCCCACTAGAGCAGGTTGCTCAAGGCCTCATCCAGCCTGGCCTTAAACGCCTCCAGGGAGGAAGCATCCACAACCTCCCTGGGCAACCTGTGCCAGTGTCTTACCACCCTCACTGTAAAGAACTTCCTCCTAACATCCAGTCTAAATCTCCCCTCCTCCAGTTTAAACCCACTCCCTCTCTTCCTGACATTACTAGACCTTGTAAATAGTCCCTCCCCAGCCTTCCTGTAGGCTCCCTTCAGATACTGGAGAGCCACTCTAAGGTCTCCTCGAAGCCTTCTCTTCTCCAGGCTGCAGAGCCCCAACTCTCTCAGCCTGTCCTCATAGCAGAGGTGCTGCAGCCCTCTGAGCATCTTCGTGGCTCTTCTCTGGACCCGCTCCAGCAGTTCCACATCCTTCTTGTGTTTTGTAGGGCTCTAGCAATGGCATCATTTGCACAGGACATATGAAAAGCATATACATATATATTTATATACATATGCAACACCCCGAGACACCCCAAGATATCACCACAGGTGTCTGCATATAAGACCAAAGAGAGAGCTTTGTCATCTGCAGCAGCAGGGCAAACAGGAGGTGGCAGAAGCTTAGAGATATAAAAAGAGATGCCCAGATGACAAAGGAGATCTGCAGTATCAGAACAGTCTTGTGTCCCATCTGCCTGTGTGAATATTTATACAAGTGAGTATTTATACAAGTAAGCATTTGTATTCCCCACCAGCCTCACTGTTGGTCTTGCAGCTACTCTTATAGCACTCGTCCAGATATTGGAAGGAAGGGGATGTAGCTTGCAGCACCAGTGACATGGTGGAGTCAGAGAACCCACTTCAGGCTGGTGCATCTGCACAGTTTTTTTTCCTCTCTAATGTGAAAGAAGTGTAGAAGTGGCCAGGCTGACTCTTCCACACCTCAATGTTTAATTCTTGCTTCAGTGCCTCACTATTCTCTCTGAGTCACTATCAGTCTTGTGGCTGGGAAGACTTATGCACACCAGAGAAAACGATAAAAACTGCAGGGCTGGGACAGACAGCTTCAGCTAAGGACAATTTAAAGTCATAGAATCATAGAATCAGCCAGGTTGGAAGAGACCTCCAAGATCATCCAGTCCAATCTAGCACCCAACCCTAGCCAGTCAACTAGGCCATAGCACTGAGTGCCTTTCTTGAACACCTCCAGAGATGGTGACTCCACCACCTCCCTGGGGGATAGATAACCAGGATATCTTCATCCAACCCTGCCTGAGATGCAGTCAGGTTGGACTGGTCTGAAAGGTGTCAAACAGTTCTGGCCCCTCAATTCAAGAAAGATGTTGAGATACTGGAATGTGTCCAGAGAAGGGTGACGAAGCTGGTGAGGGGCCTGGAGCACAGCCCTGTGAGGAGAGGCTGAGGGATCTGGGGGTGTGCAGCCTGCAGAAGAGGAGGCTCAGGGCAGATCTCATTGCTGTCTACAACTACCTGAAGGGAGGCTGTAGCCAGGTGGGGGTTGGTCTCTTCTGCCAGGCAACAGCAAGAGAACAAGGGGACACAGTCTCAAGTTGTGCTGGGGGAGGTCTAGGCTGGATGTTAGGAGGAAGTTTTTGGCAGAGTGATTGGCATTGGAATGGGCTGCCCAGGGAGGTGATGGAGTCGCCGTCCCTGGAGGTGTTGAAGCAAAGCCTGGCTGAGGCACTTAGTGCCATGGTCTAGTTGATTGTCTATGGCTGTGTGCTAGGTTGGACTGGATGATCTTGGAGGTCTGTTCCAACCTGGCTGATTCTATTATTCTATTCTATGAAACAGTCCCTCTAGGCAGTTTGGTGATCAAGCTGTAGACCACAGAGAAACCAAAGGGATCATTTTCATCTGTGTGTGCAGCTTTCATTTTGAACCCTTCTGTGCTCAGTCTGACACAAAGAGAACAGCAGCTATTGCTCAACAGCTTGGGAAAGGTGAATTGAAAAGTCAAGGTCTTCACTTCCTTCACATTAAAAGTGATCTGCTGATTACCTCCTAGGGTGTATAGGCCAGCTGCTCCATGAGTATTTTTGGAGTGCCTTCCAGCAACATAATATGGGACATGCTTGCTTCTGGCAGGTGTCTCAAGTATCATAATAACTCATACAACATCCTTGACATTAATAAGAACTAGTTATCATGCAGGCAGTTTTAGTTTCATTGTGATTGCCTTATCTGAACACAGACCTGAACCCTCTGCGCATCCTCAGACATAGCTTAGGACACAAAAACAACCAGCATGCTCTTTAGTGCTCTACCACCTAATCATCTCATTCTATGATTCCTTTTCACTGACAGGCTGTTGGTTTACTGCTTCTTAGGGTAAAAGAACAGTGATTTGGGTTTGCCCTTTGCTGTCTTGGATTTCAGTGTGAACACAGACATGAGATCATATGAACAGTCCCTAGGACAGCTCCAAGGAGCTTTTTCAGACTCTCAGATGCTGTAAACAGAAAACAGCAATCAGAGATTCAGAATGCTGGGGATCATAAGGAATCTCTGGAAGTAATCTAGTCCAACCCTGCTGCTAATTTTAGGCTGGATGTTAGGAGGAAGTTGTTGCCAGAGAGAGTGATTTGCCATTGGAATGGGCTGCCCAGGGAGGTGGTGGAGTCACCATCCCTGGAGATGCTCAAGCAAAGCCTGGATGAGGCACTTAGTGCCATGGTCTGGTTGACTGGCTAGGGCTGGGTGCTGGGTTAGACTGGATGATCTTGGAGGTCTTTTCCAACCTGGTTGATTCTATGATTCTAATGCAATCCTATGCTTTGCCCTAGGTGAGGCTCCTCTGTCAAGGATTAGAAGCATTTCATGAGTGACGTGCTCCTCACTGTGCGTTAGGAGCACATAGTGCTTGGAGCTGTGAGTTATGAGGAATTTCTTAGTGTGGAATTGGAAAGTTAGATGCTGCTAGGTCAGTAGTTTCACTTGATGACCTCAGAGGTCTTTTCCAACTGAAACAACTCTATCATTGTATGTCTAACTTCAGCTAATCATCCAGTGTTGGCTGAAAAACAGCTGGAAAGTGGCAGCTGCATCACAAACTCCAGACCTGACCCCTGCTCAGGCTGAGCCTGCAAACCCACAAGTTTCTTGAAGTTAGACTGGATCTGGGCATAATTCATGCAACCACAGCACTACTAGCCTGGGCTTTTTCAGACTCTCAGCTGCTGTAAACAGAAAACAGCCATCAGAGACTCAGAATGGTGGGGATTGTAAGGGACCTCTGGAGGTCATCTAGTCCAACCCTGCTGCTAGTGCAATCCTATGCTTTGCCCTGGGTGAGGCTCCTCTTTCAAAGATTAGAAGCATTTCATTAGTGATGTGCTCCTCACTGTGGGTTAGGAGCACATAGTGCTTGGAGCTGTGAGTTATGAGGAATTTCTCAGTGTGGAATTGGAATGTTAGATGCTGTTAGGTCAGTAGTTTCACTTGATGACCTCAGAGGTCTCTTCCAACTGAAACAACTCTATGATTGGAGCACCTCTGCTCTGAGGACAGGCTGAGAGAGTTGGGGCTCTTCAGCCTGGAGAAGAGAAGGCTTCGAGGAGACCTTAGAGTGGCTTTCCAGTATCTGAAGGGAGCCTACAGGAAGGCTGGGGAGGGACTATTTACACGGTCTAGTAATGTCAGGACGAGGGGGAATGGGTTTAAGCTGGAAGAGAGGAGATTCAGACTGGATATTAGGAGGAAGTTCTTTACAGTGAGGGTGGTGAGACACTGGCACAGGTTGCCCAGGGAGGTTGTGGATGCTTCCTCCCTGGAGGTGTTTAAGGCCAGGCTGGATGAGGCCTTGAGCAGCCTGCTCTAGTGGGAGGTGTCCCTGCCTATGGCAGGGGGTTGGAGCTGGATGATCCTTGAGGTCCCTTCCAACCTAAACCATTCTGTGATTCTATGATTCTATGATTGTATGTCTAACTTCAGCTAATCATTCAGTGTTGGCTGAAAAACAGTTTGAAAGCGGCAGCTGCATCACGAACTCCAAAGCTGACCCCTGCTCAGGCTGAGCCTGCAAACCCACAAGTTTTTTGGAGTTAGACTGGATCTGGGCATAATTAGACTGGATCTGGGGATAGTTTATGCAACCACAGCACTGGTAACCTGGGCTTGGTCACTCCCAGCAGCATGTCAGCCTGCTGATGGAAAGAAATAATCTCTGCTTTCGACTAGATATAAGGGTATATGAACTGTTCCAGTAAGAATTCTCTGCTATAGATACAACTGACCTTCAGTAGGGATTGAGGTCCCCCCAGTCGCTGCATAGGTGAAGCTGAAGAATTCAGAGTTCATCGCTCATGCAAAATGCCTTGGGAGCTTTTTTGATCAAAGTCTTGCTGTAAAACCACTCCCCTGAAAACTTTGTGCAGTAAGTTGTTTTGTGGAAAACCCAAAACTCCCAATGGCAATTTGTTGCTGGAGGTTATAGGCAATTTTGGTTTGGTTTGGTTTTATTCCCCCAGGATGAGAAAACAAAAAGCCTTTCTTTCAGTATGGGCCAAGCAAGTTTGACTTAAAACATTTATATTACAGAGATCTGCACTCCTTATTTCAACTGTCATTCCATAATCCTGACTCCAAGGTGGAAGTTTAATTAGCCATATTAATCCACTAAGTGATGACAAAATGTTTATCAGTGATGTCTGACTGGGGCATTGCAAGGGAATTTTGTAGTTCAATTAGGAGGTAATTGATGATGGTGCAGAGTGTACTGGGTTCTAAAAGGCTTTTGCATGTCAATTGGGCTGGTGCTGAGCTCAATACAATAGCTGTTAAATGGCCTGCTCAAATTAATGGCCTTTATCACAGAATTAACCAAGTTGGAAAACACCTTTGGGCCCAACCTATCACCTAAGGCCTTCTAATTAACTAAACCATGGCACTAAGTGCCTCATCCAGTCTCCTTATAAACAGCTGCAGAGTGACTCCACCACCTCCCCAGGCAGCCCATTCCAATGGACAATCACTCCAAGTTCATCCAGTCCAACCTAGCACCCAGCCCTATCCAGTCAACTAGACCATGGCACTAAGTGCCTCATTCAGTCTTTTCCTGAACACCTCCAGGGACAGTGACTCCACCGCCTCCCTGGGCAGCCCATTCCAATGCCAATCACTCTCTCTGCCAACAACTTCCTCCTAACATCCAGCCTAGACCTCCCCCAGCACAACTTGAGACTCTGTCCCCTTGTCCCGTTGCTGGTTGCCTGGCAGAAGAGACCAAATCCCACCTGGCTATAGCCTCCCTTCAGGTAATTGTAGTCAGCAATGAGGTCAGCCCTGAGCCTCCTCTTCTCCAGGCTAAACACCCCCAGCTCCCTCAGCCTCTCCTCACAGGCCTGTGCTCCAGGCCCCTCACCAGCTTTGTCACCCTTCCCTGGACACCTTCGAGCACCTCAACGTCTCTCCTGAATTGAGGAGCCCAGAACTGGACACAGTACTCAAGGTGTGGCCTGACCAGTGCTGAGTACAGGTCCAGTATAACCTTCCTTGTCCTACTGGCCACACAGTTCCTGATCCAGGCCAGGATGCCATTGTCTCCCCTGGCCTCCTGGGCCCACTGCTGCCTCATGTTCAGCTGCTATCGACCAGTACCCTCAGGCCCCTTCCTGCCTGTCTGCTCTCCAGCCATTCTGTCCCCAGCCTGAAGTGCTGCTTGGGGTTGTTGAGGCCAAAGTGTAGGACCCTGGACTTGGCTTTGTTAAATCTCATCCCATTGTCCTCTGCCCACCCATCCAGCCTGGCAAGGTCCCTCTTTGGGGCTCTCCTACCCTCCAACAGATCCACACCTGCACCTAGCTTGCTGTCATCTGCAAACTTACTGATTCTGTGATTCTATGATTTATTTTAGGACATTTTCTAATACTTCCCAGCTACATATTGTAGCAGATACTATGTTCTAGCAGAGACCTTCTTTAGAAACCTTCTCATGCTTCTAAAATCCATTAGTGGGCGGAATATGATGATAAGGAAACATGTAAAACACACGAAGGTTAAAGCAGACAGCTGTTTTGAGGTATTTTCAGACCTGAACATCTTGATTTTGTGATAATTTGTTATTCACAGAGTCACAGAATGGGCAGACATTCAGACATGCTACGTTTGCTAAAGGAAAGCCTCAAATAGAAGTCAGAAAATTACTTTACTTTTTGGGACTGGCTTGATGGCTGTGAAGTGCCAGACTGCTCTTTAACTTTTCTTGGCATTTACAGGCTTAGCACTTGCTGGATTGCACTTAAATGTCACGTTTTTCACAGAAAATGGAGCTGATTTTATAGCAGGGGGCCTGGACTTTGAGGGTGCCAGACAGTGGCTCTGTCGTGCCTAGTGCGATTTTAGACCTGCCTCAGTATGATGCTATGATGCTCAGCTGCCAGCCATGCATCCAGAAAGACACATGTCTTAGGCAGCCAGCCTTAGCTGAATGTCTCAGGTAGCCTGGGCATCTCTGGAGAAGAGGAGGCTCAGGGGAGACCTTACTGCTGTCTGCAACTACCTGAGGGGTGGTTGTAGCCAGGAGGAGGTTGCTCTCTTCTCTCAGGTGGCCAGCGCCAGAACGAGAGGACACAGCCTCAGGCTGCGCCGGGGGAAGTTTAGGCTTGAGGTGAGGAGAAAGTTCTTCACTGAGAGAGTCATTGGCTACTGGAATGGGCTGCCCAGGGAGGTGGTGGAGTCGCCATCCCTGGAGCTGTTCAAGGCAGGATTGGACGTGGCACTTGGTGCCATGGTCTAGCCTTGAGCTCTGTGGTAATGGGTTGGACTTGATGATCTATGAGGTCTCTTCCAACCTTGGTGATACTGTGAGACTGTGATCTCAGAGGTCTCCAGGCATCTAAGCTTCACTTAGGTCAGTGAAAGAAGGCCTGACTCTTCCTTGTGAGAACTCATTTGATTACTGATTGCTTTAGGAACGCTCCACTCAAGTACAAAAAGAGATCAATTAAGACATTGTGATGGTTTGGGTGTTCCCCACACCCCTACACTTTGGAAATCACCCAGACTAGACTCAGACAGCTCTGGAAATTAAAAGAAGCTTGTATTTACAGCTTAGCAGAATATACAAGCAGATATTTACAGTCTATGCAGAAATATACAAGGTAAAAGGTAATACAGACACATAACAGCCCTCCCAGAAACCTGAGTCCCCAGGAGGGGTTCCCAACCACCCTTCCACCTTCTCCCATCCCTCTCAACCTTACCCCAGTCCAAAGGAAGAATGGAGGTTTGGCCAGGGGGTTGGGAAGCAAAGCGGATTAGTCAAAGAGGCTAGAAAGAGAGATGCAGCTTGGAGCTCCCCAGCAGGAGAAGTGCCTTTATCTATGTTTTGATTCTTATTATCTCTCAGCAACCCTATAAGGGAAGTAGACATCACCATTGTTTTCCTTCCACAGCCTGTAATCTAGTTCTTCTCACCAAAACATTCCAGCTAGGCTCAAACCAGCACAGACATGATTCATGTTCTTCATTGAATTGTTCACCCCCAGGTGTTTCCTCACAGTTTTTGGTTCTAGCCTGCAGTACCTTGTCATTGTTAGTCTTCAGATTTGACAGTCCCTGGAAGGGAATTACACAAACTACCTCACTCAAAAGCTGTCTGATGCACATTGAAAATGCAGGCTATAGTTCGGGTTCGTACACCACTTCCACTTTCCAATTCTATACTTGCTGCCAGAAATAAGATTATTTTTCTCAGATACAAACTAAAATCGTGCCACACAGTGCTTCTGGAAGGCAAAAAACTCAGTGATGGTTTCTCTGACATCCAAGCAGTGCTCTACATTCTGTCAGGTGGAGATAACATCCTGTCTTCTTTCGTGTTTTCACCAATGATTTCTACCATGATGGTGTACAACCATCATGGACACACGGCAACAGGACAAGGGGACACAGTCTCAAGTTGTGCTGGGGGAAGGATAGGCTGGATGTTAGGAGGAAGTTCTTCCCAGAGAGAGTGATTGGCATTGGAATGGGCTGCCCAGGGAGGTGGTGGAGTCACCGTCCCTGGGGGTGTTCAGGAAAAGCCTGGATGAGGCACTTAGTGCCATGGTTTAGTTGACTGGATAGGGCTGGGTGCTAGGTTGGACTGGCTGATCTTGGAGGTCTCTTCCAACCTGGTCGATTCTATTCTACCCCTCCATTCCTCACAAGCTCAACAGGAGCCAGCAGTGTGCACTTGCAGCCCAGAGGGCCAACAAGATCCTGGGCTGCATCAGGAGCAGGAGCCCAGGGGCCAGCAGGTCGAGGGAGGTGATTCTCCCCCTCTACTCTGCTCTGCTGAGATTCCACCTGGAGTACTGCATCCAGTTCTGCAGCCCCTATTACAAGAAGGATGTGGAGATGCTGGAGCGTGTCCAGAGAAGGGCCACAAGGATGCTCAGAGGGATGCAGCAGCTCTGCTGTGAGGACAGACTGAAAGAGTTGGAGTTGTTCAGTCTGCAGAAGAGGAGGCTCTGAGGTGACCTTCTTGTGGCATTCCAATATCTGAAGGGGGCCTACAAAAAAGCTGGGCAGGGACTTTTTAGGCTCTCAGGGAGTGACAGGACTGAGGGGAATGGAGCAAAGCTGGAGGTGGGGAGATTCAGAGTGGAGGTGAGGAGGAAGTTGATGAGCATGAGAGTGGTGAGAGGCTGGAATGGGTTGCCCAGGGAGGTGGTTGAGGCCCCGTCTCTGGAGGTGTTTAAGGCCAGGCTGGATGAGGTTCTGGGCAGTCTGATCTAGGGTAGGGTGTCCCTGGCTAGGGCAGGGTGGTTGGAACTAGCTGATCCTTGTGGTCCCTTCCAACCCTGACTGATTCTATGATTCTATTGTTTGATGTTGGTAGAGTAATTGTTTTAGACTGAGAAAGCAGTGGGATGTCTAAATGCTGGAAGACTGCAGAAAGGCTACCGAAAGGAGTTTTTGAGCCTCCTTCTGTGTAACCATCCCCTGCAGCCACTTTCTCATGAAAGCATAGCTTGCAATTGTATGTCTTAAATTGTTGCAGTCTGTATCTAGACTGCTAAATCAAAACAGGCACCAGTTACACAGTATCACAGTATCATCAGGGTTGGAAGAGACCTCACAGATCATCAAGTCCAACCTTTTACCACAGAGCTCAAGGCTAGACCATGGCACCAAGTGCCACGTCCAATCTTGCCTTGAACAGCTCCAGGGACGGCGACTCCACCACCTCCCTGGGCAGCCCATTCCAGTTGCTCTCCTGGGATCAGTTCCTCACTAAATCCACACTAATTGCTCTTGGCCCTGGTTTTTCTCATGGTTCTCTGCCTTCTCTTTATTATGGCCACACCTTTACTATCTTGTTTTCAGGTTAAGGTCACAAGAAGAAGGCTGCTGGAGTTAAGCTTCACAGCAGGAACCTGACAGCAAATGTTTTATGCCTTGTGATATGGGGTATGTTGGTGGGCATGAAGCCTGCAAGAAGCAGCTCATCCCTTGAGCTTATTCCCTGTAGCTTTTTCGTTTTACAGCATCTCCAGAGGCAGGAGAGAAGCTATGGGAATTCTCATTTTGGTTCTTTGGCTTGATGTCAAACAACAGCAAGTCAATTAGGTGAGAGGTAGAAACGTGATAGATCATTCTCACATTCCTTTAGCCACTTTCCCTCCTGGAAATGAGCTCAAGGGTATTTAATTGTTCCTCCTCAGGCTTCTTTTGGACATCTTTGTCATCCTCCTCTGCCCATTTGCTGAGCTGTAAAGCAAAGCTCTCTCGTGTTTCTTTACAAGCAAGCAAACACAAGACATGAAAGTTATATTTACAGAGAAATCCTTCTTAATGTATTATTCATCTGACTTTTTAATAGGAGTGTTTCTGTAGCCCTTATGTCCTGAGGATATAAGTAACAGAAGGTTTGTAGCGGGAGTGAATGTTTTTATTAGAGCTAAGGATTGGTTCAGGGAGAAAAATAAAACTCTTCTTGTGGACATAGAAGAGAAAAAAGGACATTACTAAAAAGGTCAATGCAGAGGTTAAAGGGTGTGCAATGCTGCTGACTACTGAGCTAATTAACCTAACATGGTCTTGTCAAGACAAATTGCTGGGAAGATGCATTTTTTTTTCATTGAGAGTTTGATGTATTTTGGCTTGTATTTAACCTGCTGTCATGGACTTAACCTACAGGCATCAAGGGCAGTGTGGCCAGCAGGGCAAGGAAGGTGATTCTCCTCCTTTACTCTGCTCTCGTCAGACCCCACCTGGAGTACTGTGTGCAGTTCTGGAGCCCCCAACACAAGAAGGACATGGAACTGCTGGAGCCAGTCCAGAGGAG
>WAAF01014216.1:85984-97540 GCA_013400475.1 Tricholaema leucomelas
GGCTGGGGAGGGACTATTGACAAGGTCTGGTAATGTCAGGACGAGGGGGAATGGGTTTAAACTGGAGGAGGGGAGATTCCGACTGGATGTTAGGAGGAAGTTCTTTCCAGTGAGGGTGGTAAGACACTGGCAGAGGTTGCCCAGGGAGGTTGTGGATGCTTCCTCCCTGGAGGCATTTAGGCCAGGCTGGATGAGGCCTTGAGCAGCCTGCTCTAGTGGGAGGTGTCCCTGCTTATGGCAGGGGGTTGGAGCTGGATGATCCTTGAGGTCCCTTCCAACCTAAACCATTCTATGATTCTATGATTTTTCTATCATCTTTGTACCAAGCTGTGGTTGTCACAGTGGCATGGTGTGAGACTTGAGTTGCAAGGCTGAGCAGTGACCATTGGAGGATATTAGTGCTGTTTCTTTTATCTTTCTTCTATCAAGGAACTAATCCAAGTTGTTCTTTGGTAACAGCTGCTTGCATAGAAAATATGATATAAAATGAAATGGCCACAACAGCTTATGCCATAGGAACAGACCCAACAACTGCTTCCCACAGGTCAATAACTTGTGTTTATAGGGGAGGAAGAGGGTAACGTGTAGAGATTTGCAGGCTTAGCCAAGCCTGGATGCATGCTGTACGCAGCATGGCTTGGCACAAATTGGGGGTGCAGTAAGTGCTTCTCCAATCCACACCCCACATCTAACTCAGACAGACCTTTTTTTGTGGCTTCTTGTGAAGTCTAGGATATAGATTCTGATTATAATGATTACACAACAAGCAGAGGATGGCAATAGCAGGGCCTCATCCTCTAAAAGATGAACAGATCATGTCAAGCGGAAGCATTTGAATTCTACAAGACGCTGGGAAGGCACAGAAAGAAGAGCAGAGTAAAGCTGCACCAGGAATCAATTTTCCTTATGTGGATTTGGCCCCAGGGGCTGCACAGTTCTGGCTGTGATTTGAGTTGAGTGTGGATTGCTTGGTGCACTGTGTCACTGGGAAGAGCAGAACCAGCCTCAGATCAAAGGACTTGTGGAGGGTGACCAAGGTCTGCAGCTGGAGTGGCTGGTCTGAGACAGCATCTCTGATCTTGAGAGTAGAAAAAGACAGTTTCTGGTCTGAGACAGCATCTCTGATCTTGAGAGTAGAAAAAGACAGTTTCTTAGAGCATTATTCAGCAAATGACATCTCCTTTTATTCTCAAAGAGGTAGTATTTGTCTTGCCTAAGGTGATACTTGTAATGTTCCTGGGTGATGTCCAAGAAGCTCAAGGAAGACTTTTTCACTCTCTACAACTACCAGGAAGGAGGTTGTAGTGAGGTGGTAGTTGGTCTCTCCTCCCAAGTAATAAATGACAAGACAAGAAAGAAGAGTCTCAAATCACACCAAGGGAGGTTTAGATTAGACATTAGGAAAAATATTCTTCTCCTGAAGGGTTGTCAAGTACTGGAACAGGCTGCTCAGGGAATTGTTGGAGTCACTATCCCTGGAGGAATATGTAAACATGGTGGGCTTGGCAGTGCTGGGTTAAGGATTGGACTTGATGATCTAAAAGATCTTTTCCAATTTAGATGATTCTATGATTTGATAATTCTTCTCAAAGTTGGAGATTGACAATCACTAGAGTGGGGATCTGGCAGTGCCAGGTTAATGGTTGGACCTGATAATCTCAAAGGCATGTTCCAATTAAAATGTTTCTGTGATTCTGTGTTCTCAAAGAAAATGAGGCTTCAGGTGCACAGAGGAGTGTGGAACTCATCTGAGCATTATTGTAAAGAGATTTCTTTTCCTACCATAATGCTTATATTTCAACTTAAGGCTACCTTTTTGATTTTTCTCCATCTATTCAACTCTGTTGCATGAAGTCACTGCTTCAGCACAAAGCAGGTGTCACGGTGAGACAGCATACGTGAAGACTCTGATGCATAATTGTGTTGCCTTGCATCAAAAGAAGCAAAATAAGGTGATGTGACCTAGGGATCCATCACTTCAGACAAGACTGGTGATAAGTTTCAGAATCAGATTTGAAATCAACCAGGTTGAAAGAGACCTCCAAGATCATCCAGGTCAACTTATCACCCAGCCCCATCCAATCAACCAGACCATGGCACTAAATGCCTCATCCAGGCTTTTCTTGAACACCTCCAGGGACAGCAACTCCACCACCTCCCTGGGCAGCCCATTCCAATGCCAATCACTCTCTCTGCCAACAACTTCTTCCCATCATCCAGCCTAGACCTCCCCCAGCACAGCTTGAAACTATATCCCCTTGTTCTGTTGCTGGTTGCCTGGGAGAAGAGACCAACCTCACTTGGCTACAGCCTCCCTTCAGGTAGTTGTAGATAGACCTGTAAATGAGGAATTACAAAACTTTGAGACTCTCCATTACTTCAATAAAAATAGAATAGAACAGAACAGAATGGAACAGAATAGAATCAGCTAGGTTGGAAGAGACCTCCAAGAGCACCCAGTCCAGCAGTATCAGTGTAAACTCTTTCACAACCACTGCATCTGATCCCACAGAAAGCAGTGATACTGAGGACACTGTATGGAAGTCTTCAGTGATAGAAAACCCAAGGGGGCTTCAGGAAACGTGACACTGTGTAGTCTGGGTGAGACATTTATCAAGTTACTCACATGTGCTATTAGCTTTAACTAGACAGGGCATGGAGGAGGAGAATTTATGAGACTTCACCAAGCATTTAAAGACAAGCATGTTTGAAGAACAAACTCCTGATTTTCTACATCCTTTATATCCTCTTCAGGAAGAGGAGGAAACACTTCTGTTATGAGGCTTCGCCAAGCATTTAAAGACAAGCATGTTTGAAGAACAAAGCCCTGACTTTCCTACATCCTTTATATCCTCTTCAGGAAGAGGAGNTCAGACCTGCACTGCTCTGAGGACTTCTATGCAAACTGAATACGTAAGCAGTGTGCCCAGGTGGCCAAGAGGGCCAATGGCATCCTGGCCTGCATCAGGAACAGTGTGGCCAGGAGGACAAGGGAGGTTATTCTTCCCCTGTACTCAGCTCTGCTCAGGCCACACCTTGAGTGCTGTGTCCAGTTCTGGGCTCCTCAATTCAAGAGAGATGTTGAGGTGCTGGAAGGTGTCCAGAGAAGGGCAACAAAGCTGGTGAGGGGCCTGGAACACAAACCCTATGAGGAGAGGCTGAGGGAGCTGGGAGTGTGCAGCCTGGAGGAGAGGAGGCTCAGGGCAGACCTCATTGCTGTCTACAACTACCTGAAGGGAGGCTGTAGCCAGGTGGGGTTGGTCTCTTCTGCCAGGCAATCAGCAACAGAACAAGGGGACACAGTCTGAAGTTGTGCTGGGGGAGGTCTAAGCTGGATGTTAGGAAGAAGTTGTTGCTAGAGAGAGTGATTGGCATTGGAATGGGCTGCCCAGGGAGGTGGAGGAGTCTCTGTCCCTGGAGGTGTTCAAGCAAAGCCTGGCTGAGGCACTTAGTGCCATGGTCTAGTTGACTGGATAGGGCTGGGTGCTAGGCTGGACTGGCTGATCTTGGAGGTCTCTTCCAACCTGGCTGATTCTATGATTCTATGAATTCTTACTGTAGGAAGGAGTGAGTGATATGGGGCTGCTGAGGCTTCCCCAAGAGATGAGTGAGATCCATGGGCAACCACAGATATCTCCTCTCTGCTGCCTGCAAGCCATGGCTCTCTTGTGAGATCCCTGATACACGATAGGTATCTTTTGATACAAAGCTTCACATCCAAGAAAACTGCCTTTTGTATGTTCTTTTATGTTGCCTTTGCTAATATAACAATGAGAGAAAACATAATTACACTACTAAATAAATCTGTTCAGGGTCTTCATCTGATGATATTTATATTGCTGTGCAGTATCCTGGCACCAGAAGCAGTGGGAGAGTGACAAAATACTAATGTGTAGAGTTGTTCCCTGATGGTGAACATACAGCAGGGATTTTTTTTGCTCTGGAAAAGGTAGCTGAGAGTATATCTGATATAAATCAGTGAGTGCCTTAGAAAGCATGAACAGGGAACAATTCTAATTTTCCTAATACTAAACCCCAGGGGAGCATCAAATAGCATTACTGTCTGGTTAGTTCAGAGAAAAACCCAAGGAGATGTATTTCTTCTTGTAGCAGTGTGAAGTGCAGCTGTGAAATGCTTTGCCAAAGGACGTGGAATGCCAACACTTACATGCTTTTAAAAGTGACAGAACACATTCAGGGGAAAAATATTCCATTAAGGGCTTTACTTAAAAATCATTCTGGTAGCTGTTGAAGGCCCAGAGCCACAAATTGTCAGAATGTTCTTTGGGTTTGATTTCTTCATACTTTTTTGGTCAGCCAGATTTAGAACTTGGCTAAGCAGACCTTTACTCAGAGGTCATTCAGCTCCATACTGCTTCATCACATACAATCTGCACCCACAGCACAGATGAAGTTTATGCACTGTAAAGGAACACTCTTGAAGCAGTGGTGTCCTCCAGGTGCTTTATCCTGACATGCAGCACAGCATAGAATCATAGATTCAACCAGGTTGGAAGAGACCTCCAAGATCAGCCAGTCCAACCCAGCCCTGGAACTGCCTCATCCAGACTTTTCTTGAACACCTCCAGGGACAGCAACTCCACCACCTCCCTGGGCAGCCCATTCCAATGCCAATCACTCTCTCTGCCAACAACTTCTTCCCATCATCCAGCCTAGACCTCCCCCAGCACAGCTTGAAACTATATCCCCTTGTTCTGTTGCTGGTTGCCTGGGAGAAGAGACCAACCTCACTTGGCTACAGCCTCCCTTCAGATAGTTGTAGATAGACCTGTAAATGAGGAATTACAAAACTTTGAGACTCTCCATTACTTCAATAAAAATAGAATAGAACAGAACAGAATGGAACAGAATAGAATCAGCTAGGTTGGAAGAGACCTCCAAGATCAGCCAGTCCAACCCAGCCCTGGAACTGCCTCATCCAGACTTTTCTTGAACACCTCCAGGGACAGCAACTCCACCACCTCCCTGGGCAGCCCATTCCAATGCCAATCACTCTCTCTGCCAACAACTTCTTCCCATCATCCAGCCTAGACCTCCCCCAGCACAGCTTGAAACTATATCCCCTTGTTCTGTTGCTGGTTGCCTGGGAGAAGAGACCAACCTCACTTGGCTACAGCCTCCCTTCAGGTAGTTGTAGATAGACCTGTAAATGAGGAATTACAAAACTTTGAGACTCTCCATTACTTCAATAAAAATAGAATAGAACAGAACAGAATGGAACAGAATAGAATCAGCTAGGTTGGAAGAGACCTCCAAGAGCACCCAGTCCAGCAGTATCAGTGTAAACTCTTTCACAACCACTGCATCTGATCCCACAGAAAGCAGTGATACTGAGGACACTGTATGGAAGTCTTCAGTGATAGAAAACCCAAGGGGGCTTCAGGAAACGTGACACTGTGTAGTCTGGGTGAGACATTTATCAAGTTACTCACATGTGCTATTAGCTTTAACTAGACAGGGCATGGAGGAGGAGAATTTATGAGACTTCACCAAGCATTTAAAGACAAGCATGTTTGAAGAACAAAGCCCTGACTTTCCTACATCCTTTATATCCTCTTCAGGAAGAGGAGGAAACACTTCTGTTATGAGGCTTCGCCAAGCATTTAAAGACAAGCATGTTTGAAGAACAAAGCCCTGACTTTCCTACATCCTTTATATCCTCTTCAGGAAGAGGAGGAAACACTTCTGTTATGAGGCTTCGCCAAGCATTTAAAGACAAGCATGTTTGAAGAACAAAGCCCTGACTTTCCTACATCCTTTATATCCTCTTCAGGAAGAGGAGGAAACACTTCTCTTCTCCTGCCGCTGCTATCTACGAGGTTGAAGTCCAAAGGTCAACAAAGTGCAGAAGATAACCTCTGGCTGAAGGCTCTCCAGAGTGGGGCTTATCAAGAGCACCCCATCAGCAGCTCTGTCAGTCTTGGTGTCTTTGGACTCCTCCACGTAACGAAAGCAGTGCCACCTAGTGTTGCTGCCCCTCAGCAAAAGGAGCTGGACCTTCGTGGTTATGGAAATGGACAGGAATCATTTTGTTTCTGCTAAAGAATAGCTCTGTTGATGTTTCTCATTGGGCTGCGGCCACAGAGTGACCTGCAGCTGACTGTGCAAGGTAACAGTCTTGCTCGTCTGACAGAAGCCAGACAGCAATAGGCATGTATTTCTGGTGGGAAACTGGATCCTGCAACCTCCCTCCTCTCAAACAAACTACCATGGCTCTGGGACAAGCTGTTTAGTTACTGCTGTATTGCTGCTGCTTCTATTCCTGGACTATGTCCCTTCTTTGCCTTCTCCAGTTCAAGTGGAAAGCTGCAAAGCTCACACCTGTCAAGCCCTGGCTAGGTGATACTAACACTGCCAAGCTGTTTTGAAAGTCACCAATACTTTTGCTGCTTTAAGTGAAAAGAAAACCCTTTTCAAGTGTTGCATACATTACCAGGAATAGTGGGGAAGGATGTTAATAATTCATTCATGCTCTCAGACTCTGGAGTGTGCTAGATCTTTTAGCTTATCACAATAGGCATCATCGTGTGGCCTGCCACATCCTGACTTCAACATAAGAAAAGAGAGAGGGTAAAAAGGAGAAAGATTTCCTGGATGGAAAATGCAAAGCTTGAAGAAGAATTAAAGGCTGTTAACTGTCTCCTTGAGCCAGCCATTGAGCAATAAAACCTATTAGCAGCTGGCTGTTAGAGGAATGAGCTGCATGTGTAGGAAAAGGCATTTGCTGAGAAGCTGCTGGCACTGCTTTCCATCAGTTGTGGAATACAGATTTGAATTGAATCATAGAATCATTAATGTTGGAAAAGCCCTCTGAGATCAAGTCCAGCTGCCAACCCAACTCCACCATGCCCACTAAGTCTGTCCCTAACTACTCCACATGTCCCTAAGTATCATGTCTGCATATTGTTTGAACAGTTCCAAGGTGACCCTACCACTGCTCTGGGCAGCCTGTTCCAATGCTTGACCAGCATATACCAAAATCTACAGCTTCCAGTCAGCAGGTTTTTCTTATTCAGGCCACAGCAAGACAGAAGAGGAAGAAGTTACCTTCAGAAAACATGTGGAGGATTGGGTTTATACATCTAGCCTGTTTATTGAATATCTGAATAGCCTCCAGCTATATCTCACCCCCATAGGATGTCCCCAGTGGATGTGGCAGAGTCATATACACCTATTTCCAGCTCTACCAGAAATAAAGGGAACTAGAAGTGTCAAGTGTTAAGAGGACTGGTTTAGGACACTGGGCATAGCAGGTATGAAAGCAGCCATTACTGAAGGCACAGCCAAGATCTTTGAGCTGATTACCACTGATGAAATGTGGCCACTGCAGCAATCATTGTACCCATAACAGAGGGGTGGGGTGAGAAGCCATCCAAAGAATCACAGAATGATGGAATGATAGGGGTTAAAAGGGACCGCTGAAGGTCATCTAGTCCAATCCCCCTGCTAAAGGAGAATCTCCTTGAGGAAATCACGTGGGAATACATGCAAGTGGCTTTGGAATGCTCTCAGAGTCAGAGACTCCACAACCTCTCTGGACAGCCTAATTCACTGCTCTGAGACCCTCAAAGTAAACCGCTTTCCTTATGTTTAAGTGTGCTTTCCTGTGTTCCAGTTGGTGTTCATTGCCCCTCGTGCTGTCACTAGACACTACTGAGAAGAGACTAACACCTTTTCTAAGAGGGATGGATGCTGAAGTTGTTTTCCACTCAGTAGCCATGCTCATGGGAAAACTTTCTTACACTGTAGCCAATGGGGATGACACAGAAGGTAAAGGTAAAGACTGACAGAGTGAAGTGATCTGCCCAAAATCACCCAGAAAGGAAATTCTAGGGCCAAGATCACATCCATACCTCTGTATGTGCACTAAGGCTGTGTGTGGATGACTACACAGGAATTGTGTCTCCTGTCTTCATCTCGGTTTTGCCTAGTTTTCATGCCTCTGTGCAATAATGACATGCAAGACATACATGACAAACAAGAGACTATAGAGTCTGCATCCAGTTCTGGAGCCCCTATTACAAGAAGGATTTGGACATGCTGGAGCGTGTCCAGAGAAGGGCCATGTGGATGCTCAGGGGACTGCAGCAGCTCTGCTATGAGGACAGACTGAAAGAGTTGGGGCTGTTCAGTCTGCAGAAGAGGAGGCCCTGAGGTGACCTTCTTGTGGCCTTCAGTATCTGAAGGGGACCTACAAAAAAGCTTGGAGAGGGACTTTTTAGGCTATCAGAGAGTGACAGGACTAGGGGGAATGGAGCAAAGCTGAAGATGGGGAGATTCAGACTGGACATGAGGAGAAAGTTTCTGGGCATGAGAGTGGTGAGAGCCTGGAATGGGTTGCCCAGGGAGGTGGCTGAGGCCCCATGGCTGGAGGTGTTTAAGGCCAGGCTGGCTGAGGCTGTGGCCAGCCTGATCTAGGGTACAGTGTCCCCCATGGCAGGGGTGTTGGAACTAGCTGATCCTTGTGGTCCCTTCCAACCCTGACTGATTCTATGATTCTGTGATTCTATGGATTGCAAACAAAGACTTGTAATAAGGAATTTGTGAAGGTCTGTGGCCATAAAGGCAGCTAACAGCTCCAAAGTGTCCCATCTTTGCCCTGCCCCCTCTCCATCTGCTACACATTTACTTTACACATTGTCTTTCACAACCTGCCAACCTGTGGACAGCTCCAAGTTCAAAATCTAAGGATCCCTCTAAGGATGCAAACCTTCCCAATGGGCATTGTGCTATTGACTTAGGGAAAGGCTAATTCACGCTATTTGTGTGCCTGTGGTACAATCATTTTCTGTTCATGCTATAAACAAAAGCTCCAGCAGAACAACACTACCAGCTGGGTTTATCTTGTAGTGAAGGCAATCCATCAGCTGGCAGTTACTACTGAGTTTTTTCCAAGAGACTCTACTCACAGGGCTGTTTTAGAGCCAGTGGTGAGCTGTGTTAGGAATCCTGCAATGCATCTGAGTGGTTAATCACAGGATCACAGGATGTTAGGGGCTGGAACATCCTGTGATCCTGTCTTAGGAGTCCTGCAGTGCATCAGAGTGGTCAATGTTTTGCTCAGCCTTCTCTGATGAAGTAGAGGAAGGGAATTTTTGTATTGGCAGGTTTGCACAACATAGAAATACTTCTAATTTAAGGACCTCAAGCCACAGTGGACTGTGACATTTTGAAAGCTGATTGATGTACAGCTAATGATTCATCCAGTTTCTTCATCCATAAGGTCCATCATCTGGACCACCTTGGATCCAGAGATGGATTGAGGAAGCAGTAGTGTGTCCCTAAACCTTCCATAGAGGGCACATAGCAGAGCTTTCAGGCCACATCACAGGGCATGGAGCAGCAGCAGAAAGGAGAAGCTGTACCTCTTCTTTGTGCAGTAAAAGTCCTGCATCTACTGGCTCCCTGGCCTGCCACATGAAGTGTCTGGTGGAGTGACAAAGTGAGGAGAGAAACTGTAGACAAGACAGCATCAGGGCTCAGGAGAGTCTAGGTGAGGTGACAGCCCCTTGGGGGAGCCTTCTAGGCTTGGTCTTTCAGAGCTAAAACCATCTCAGAAAGGATATGTCAGTTCTTTTGGGACCTCAGTTTGCCCATAAAACCCAAAAGAAGGTTACAGGGAGGTGGTCATTGGTTTCTCCTCCTAAGATAGGAAGAGAGGAATTGGCCTCAAGCTGCAGCAGAGCAGGTTTAGACTGGATATTAGGAAAAAAAATTAACTGAAGACTGGTCAGGCTGCCCAAGGAGACAGTGGAGTTACCATCCCTGGACACATTAAAAATACATGTAGCAGTGGCAATGTGGGACATTGTGGTGTTGGGTTAATGGTTAGACTTGATGATTTTAAAGGTCTTTTCCAACCAAAATGTTTCTCTGTTTGTATCATTCAGATCCATCAGCTTTGCAATTGTGTGCTGAATGCAGACTTCCCGGGAAGCTTTAAACCAGTGCTTGGGATTTGCCTGTTTGACCTCTTGTCAACCAGACCTCCAGGCTGCCTAAAACCTCTTTCATGGAGCAGAGGTGTTCTGAAATAGAGGCAATTATTGGGCCATTTCGAGTCCAATTCCTTTTTGCTTTATCTTCTGGGGACATGTTAGAGACCAAGTGATGGTGTTACCAATGAGAATCTGGCTTGCCCTTTCACTCGTGTGGGAGGGCCATATTTCAAGCTTTCAGAGCTCATCCTCACATCCCAGCATGGATGTGGAGTTCTCAGAGAGGAGATAGACAGGCATTGCCAGGCCTTGCAATGGTACCTTCGTACCTGGTAGGGATGGTACTTTTATACCTGGTAGGGTATAAATCCTGACAGGTTGGTGTGCTGGTTTGAGCCTAGCTAGAACGTTTTGGTGAGAAGAACTAGATTACAGGCTGTGAAAGGAAAACAGTGGTGATGTCTACTTCCCTCATAGGCTTGCTGAGAGGTATAAAAATGTAAGTCAAAACATAGATAAGACACTCGCTACTTCTCTCACTTGGGCTGCTGCTGGGGAACTGACTCAGCTGCATCTTATTCTCTAACTCCACCCTCCATTTTGGACTAATCCACTTTGCTTCCTAACCCTCCTGGCTGAACCTCTGTTCTTCCTTGGGACTGGGGTAAGGTTGAGAGGGGTAGGGGGAAGGTGAAGGGGTGGTTGAGAGCCCCTCCTGGGGACTCAGGTTTCTGGGAGGGCTGCTGTGTTTCTGTATTACCTTTTCCCCTTGTATATTTCTGTCTGTAACTGTATATACTGTAACTATCTGCTTGTACATTGTGCCAGCTGTAAATATAAGCTTCATTCATATTTCCAGAGCCAGCTGAGTCTAGTCTGGGTGATATCTAAAGTGTGGGGGGGCAGGGAACACCCAAACCACCACAGTTGGTTTAATGCTTGCTCTCCTCCTCCTGTTGCGGGTCTGGGAGTGGAGTAGAATGAGCAAAACAATGGAGGATTTGGCCCCAGCAAAGCCTTGAGGTCTTAGCACCACGTGTCAGGTGTCTTGTGCTACCCCTCAACACGCCTGCGTGGTCACAGGAGGCACAAAGCTTTGAATTCATTGGCCAGAACAATGATGCCAGTGCCTATTGCCCAGTTTCATTTTCAGAAAGATATATTTAATGGAGGGTGATTTAGAAGCGACCTTTCTGCACTGACCCTGCACCGGCACCAGCACCTCATTCGCAGCTTGTTAACTGGGAATCACAGCGGCCAGGTGTGCAGCTTGCACTAACTCAGCAACAGCAGCTCAGTTCTTCTCTCCTTCCCTCTGCCTGCAATAGTTTGTATTTTACCCTGGGATCATTGTCGTGAGTTTTGGAAGCCTCTTTGTACAGGAAACTTGCTCAGGGACCAAAGTGTTGTGAGTACATTTGCTGAGTTAATGCTAAGGCTCCATAGAATGGTTTAGGTTGGAAGGGACCTCAAGGATCATCCAGCTCCAACCCCCTGCCATAGGCAGGGACACCTCCCACTAGAGCAGGCTGCTCAAGGCCTCATCCAGCCTGGCTTTAAACACCTCCAGGGAGGAAGCATCCACAACCTCCCTGGG
>WAAF01014217.1:0-85942 GCA_013400475.1 Tricholaema leucomelas
CCCCCCCAGATTCAGGAGATTCTAGGGATAGACCATGTGAAAATACAAAATGCATAGCTGCTCTGTGCAGTGTAAAAATTATTGCTACTGCCAAGGATTCATTCTTCCTGTTTGTTACTTAAAAAAAAAAAAGGGGGCAAAAGCCACAGGATTTTTTTTTTCATGCAATAATTACTTCATAAATGCTATAAGCAATTAGTGTGTTGAAGCTTGCATTTTAGTTCAGGGTATGAACTAAAGCTTTAATAAAATGCAATCAGAAGTCCTAAGCAGTTGCACACTGTAAAGCAGGAAATCTCCTCCACACAATAGAGATTAAATGCTCCCTGTGCATACTGTATTCTGCTCAGCCCTCTGCGTTCGGAGCTGGGACCGTGGCAGTCGTTATCTCTAGCAGGTTCCTTGGTGATTTTCAAGCCCTGCAGTACCTACCCAAGTGGCAGTGACACCAGCTTTCACTGAATCCTTATTACTCTTAAAAGAGCAATTTGGTTGGTTGCACGGCTATTAGGATCAGACAGTCAGGCTTAAAGCTGTCAGTACAACTGCTTCTCATCTTTTTTCACAATCCTGACATCTTTTCTCTTTTCTGCTGGACACAAGCATTACTGTTTTTATCATTTTCAATCAAGCTCACCCTGCAAGCTGAGGAATATATTCCCACAGAAACCAAAGTGAGGAGCAGAAATTATTTTATAGCTACTGTAGTAGCAGCGGTGCTGGCTGCATGTTGTGTGGGAGAAACTGGATCAGTGAGAAATGTGGCTTTCCTCAGGGCTACATCACTGAGATATTACTTCAATGTCTGAGGAGAGCAAAGCTATTCCTTGCTCTGATTTTTCCATGATTAATCACTCCTCCTTAAGCAGGCAGAAGGTGGGGGAGAAGATGTAAGATAATCTTTTTCTTTTTTTTTTTAAACAACTTGTGGAAATGTTATCATCAGTGAAACGGAGGAAAATCACTATGCTTGAACTTCTTTTCATTTTGATGTTGCTCTTTTCTGGACCAACCCTGAGCAAGCTTAGCAGGACCAAAGGCAAACACTGGAAGGGGGGTAAGTGGAAAAGTTTTGTAATGGATGTTTTGAGGAAGATTCCAAAACGCTGTATGTAAGGTGATCTAAGGAGAATACCTGTGCTGTTTTGAGTGACTCAGGTTTCAGATTGTCATGTGGGGTTGCAATAGGATGCTGAAAAGAGAGCACAGACTTTAATGTGTTTTCCTGTGACTTTGCTTCACTGATTGTATGATTTTTGCTTTGCACTGTGTCATTAGCAGAATAATATGTAAGGCCTTTATAAGAATAAATGTGTGCTATGTAGAAACTGATGAGGGTTTTTTTTGGCTGTGAGAATTCAGATTGTGCTTTTCATTATGGAGACTGGGACAGATGCTTGTGGCTTTACAGCAGTAGATGTTACTCCCATCATAGGGAGTGATAGTATTGGAATATGAAATAAGGAGAAAGAAAGAAAGCAAGTAGCCTGTTTTCAGTGCAGAATTGTTAGTTTATCTGGTTAAAATGACTAGACAGACTTTTTTTTTTGGAGTACATGAATGTTGTGAAATGCACTGCCAGCAGCACTAATTGGCTGACTGGCTATGTCAGTGTTGATGTGTTAATAAAGATAAATTGGGTTAACTTTATAAAAAAGCTCCTGTGCTGAGAAAACATTTATGATTTTTGAAGGCAGCAATCCATTTTCCTCCTCTGTTAAAAGCTGCTGAGAAGATTTACCCTATGTGTACTGTGAAGAGTTCACTAAATGTACATTTTCATAAAGTTCACTTTGTTTTACTTGCTGGCCTGACATTTGTTTATGGAAAAAATGGGTTACTGAGGTCTCATAATCAAATAGCTCAGCATAAATGGTATCTCATAAATATTTGGACTGAGGGACTGTGGACTGTAGGCTGATATTTTCTCCCTGGTTATTTCTTGATGTTACTGACTGGAAGCACCTCAGGATTTTTTTTTTCTTCCTTACAAGTGTCGTCACAGCATGATATGTTTATCACAGCTTTAATAGCACTTTCGGCTTTCCTCTGCTGTCAGTATTGTGATCTGAGGTTAAAGAGTAGCATCAACATTAAAAAGAACTTTTAATAATTTATCACAACATCTCAGCGGTAGACTCCTCCCTCCCCCTGCTGTATTTCTTTTTGTTGCATTCAAAGCCATGACAAACATTACACCTACCGTACCTTCAAGCAAAAAGTTGCAGCACACACTTAACCTGGACTAGTAATGCAGCACAGTATATCTGAAAATTATTTCCTGCTCCTATAAATCACATTAACCCATGTATCTCATGGTGCTGCTGCTGGGTATCCTCACTGCAAATTGCAAGCTGATTTTTTTTTACTCTGGGCAGCACGACCTCTTCTCAGAAGCATGTGGGTTAGGAAAATATGTCACTGTCAAGTTCCTGGGATTTAAAAAACCACTGTTGACTTTTTTCCCTTTTCTCTCATTTTCAAATAAATCTGGTAAATGTTGGGGGAGTGTGTGTATTGCTTTAGTCTCTTATCTACTCACTGGTGGAGACAAGGAGCTCTCCTGAAGAATTTTTATCATGGGTAGAAGGATAATCCCTGAATCTGGCTGAAGAAAATAATATTCTTATACGGAGTTTTGTTTTTTCTTAGAAGTGCTTCTTTTTGGATGGTATCTGTTTCAAGGAGACTAAAAAGCAGTTTTTCTTGTTTACTCACAACCCTTGAATCGACTGAAAACTCGACATACCTGCTGTACAGTAGTTTGTTTGGTTTTCATATGTAGATGTTATTATGACAGTTGTATAACTTGAAGATGATTCATGCCTTCCAGTGAAAGTTTCAAGTTCAGGACCCATCAAAATCTATGTGTTGTAGTGTCACATAGTCTGAGTGTTTCTGACCTCCAATTAAATAGGCCTCCCTTAAACGTTACATTGAACATTAAGGATCAACTTTTACTTATATATCAATAATGTGAGGTTTGTTTTTTGGTGGTTTGCATGTGGAGTTTGTGGTGTAGATTGGTGAAATGTCAATATGCAAAGTTCTCTGCTGCAGCACATTGGAAAGCCCATCTCAAAATGGAAACAATTCTTTTCTTTTTTCCTAAAGTTTCAGGAGAGCCAGACTCTTGCATGCCAACATTCAACTCTTGATCAGAGGAGAAAGGTGATGATAAATGCATTGTATAATTGGCTATATGGAAGTTAGTTTCCACAGTGGGCAACAGTAGCTGATTTAAACCACCTGCTAATGTTTTTTTTCTTTACTACATTTCATATTGAGAGTGCTGCAAAGTATAAACAAGTTTTAAAAGTGATATTCTTATATGTCTGTATGGGCCTTGTTCATGATCAGTCCAAATACAGGCTAATAAATCTGGAAATTCTTGTGGTATAATTAAAAAAAAATTAAAAACCCCATAAAAAAAACAACTTGTTGAAGTTACAGACTCTGCTAAATCATTTTCTGTTGTCTTGCTGTGTAATTCTCTATAATTATCCATGAAAACCAGCTGTATTCACCTCTAATTTTCTTCCTGGAATTTAGTCTATAAAAATGGCCACCCACATGCAACTATAAGGAAAGGCATCAGGAGTGGAAATCACCTCCTGATTTGGTCACAATGCCAGGTTTCAGAGAGTGAAATGAGTCCTGCATGTGGGTCTGGAAAAACATAGATACCATTTGCTTTTCTAGATATTTTAACATCTGCGCTCCAGAAAACCTTTCAGAATAGTTCATTGGAATACAGACTCTAAATATGCCTTAAGCCTGAGTTTATAAACTAATGCTCCAGATAAACTGGGCTCTAAAAGCTGGATCTGAAATTACCAATCAGCTAAATTTTCTTTCTCCATCTGAGCCAAAAAAGCACACCATGGTTCAAGTTTTTAAGAAGAATGTATAATATGAAGAAAAAAAACTGGGAAAAGAAGATAAACCACTCTTTTCAGTTTACCTTTAGTCAGAAGGCAGATTTCAAGTGTCACTAATGCCTATCTCCTCCTGAATTTATTTCCACAGTGTTATCATTCCATTACATATTATGGGGACAGGGAGGAAATAAGTTTTGAGCATATGCAAAAGCAAAGGGATGTGCTTTGTATCTGTTCAGAGGAGAATTTGTAGATGGAAGAAAGTTATATATGTCATGCTTTGGAACTTTCCCAATACTTCACTAGTAGTAATAACAACATGGTAATAGTAGTTCCTGACCAAGGAAAATTGTGACATGGATCTGGGGAACACATCTGTCCCAACTGTTGCTGAAGGACTTATTGATGCTGGGACCTCAGCTTGTTGAGGAGTTGGCAAAGCTAAGATAGTCCCCAAAGCAGAAACCCCGGTGTGTAGTGGCTGAGTGATCCTTCAACTGTCACACAGCAAAATGCATGGGGAGAACAAAACAATGCACAATGCTTTGTCTTCTGGTAGACATCAGTGCATTTTACATCTCTGTGTGAAGTCCGTGTGATAGAAAGAGTTCATTGAGGAAGATAGAGAATCTTAAGAAAATCACCACACTTGGCAGACATTAACCCTTTGCTTGTCTTGGAAACAACTCACAAATTTGGGCTTGGGGACAGCAGAGCACTCCCAGGCTATCAGGCACTTTTGAAGAGTCTCATCCTTTGCATGTTGGCCTCTGTAACAGAATCATATCCATGTGACAGGCCAGAGGCCATCTTGGGCAAAAGACTACTGATGGAGCCACTACAATGCTTGGGGATCCTTGGGGATATGAACTTTTTAGAGAGAATGCAGAGAGAATTTTTTGTGTGTTACAGTGTGGCTCTGCACAAGACCAATATAGTGGCAGTGCTGGCACTGTCACAAGGGAAGAAAATGCCTCCAGAGTTGGGGAGAGGAGTCAGAGATGAAAAGACTTCAGAGGGAAGGGTCCACACCTGGAGATGGGAAATGCAAATTAAGTATGTCTTTTCCCCAGAGGAGTGTTTGTTCAGGTCTCCCCTGTGCTTCACCAGAAAAAAAAATAATTCAATGTTTAGAACTAAAAGGCTGATTGGATTTACTTATGATCAAATTGAAGAAATGAAACCACAGTGCAACACACCACAGAACTAGATAAGGATGGTGCCTGTCCTTTCTGGCTACATGAAAGTGAAGCAATAATCCCTTTAATGACTAAATCAAAGTTTATTATACAAGCTTTATATTCAAGTTCCAGTTTCAGCTCTGTGGCATTTTAGTCATTTTTATGACAAAAAATACTAGTGTTAGAAGTCTTTAATGTCACTGGTGAGGTATTACTGGTTAAGAGGGATACAGAACTGTGTACATTAGAATGCTTCAGCATCTCTGCTGATGAGTCAGCATATGTATTATTTAGGATGTATGTAACCTGTTAACACTAATTTCAGTGTTTTTAAGAGCATAAAGGAAAGATTATTTCAGAAGACAAAATTTCTATAAACTTCCTCCCATGTAGAAAGCAGCCATCTCTCAGACCTTCTAGAGTGAAGGTAAAGTAATAGATTATTGGACTAATGGCTAGAGTATTAGTGTAGCAAGTATGTTACTGGACCACTGGCTATGCAGATGTCACAGGTACATGGACATTTGTGTACCAAACAACATTTACATGTACCAGTGCTGAGTCTCATGCAAGAGAGACCTTGAGTTCTTCTGCATTTGTAATGAAGTGTCTCTGCACTGTCACAAAGTCCCACACATCAAGAGCACTGTGACTTTTAGTAGATGTTTAGATGTCTTTTTGGCAGCTCCTGAAACAATACCCATGAGGAAGCTCAAAAAACATTTTTCACTGAGACAAACTTGTTTTCATTTGCTTCATGGCTTTGGAATGGTGAGGATTATTTATTGATGTCTACAACTACCTGAGGGGTGGTTGTAGCCAGGAGGAGGTTGCTCTCTTCTCTCAGGCAGCCAGCACCAGAACAAGAGGACACAGCCTCAAGCTGCACCAAGGGAAATTTAGGCTCGAGGTGAGGAGAAAGTTCTTCACTGAGAGAGTCATTGGACACTGGAATGGGCTGCCCAGGGAGGTGGTGGAGTCGCCGTCCCTGGAGCTGTTCAAGGCAGGATTGGACGTGGCACTTGGTGCCATGGTCTAGCCTTGAGCTCTGTGGTGAAGGGTTGGACTTGATCTATGAGGTCTCTTCCAACCTTGGTGATACTGTGATACTGTGATAAAGGGGTGGAGGCTAAGACCATTGAAGAAGGGAGAAGTAGTGATGAGGTATTTGTGTGGATCCAGGTAGCCCAGGCTTCAGCAGAAGTTGGGGGAAGGCCTGAGAATCTGGTTGAATGCAATGAGGTGGAGACTTTGATGCGGTGGTTGAGTTGCAATAGATGGAAAGTGCAGTCAGTTGTGCTAGTATAATTCACTGTGTAGCTCATGTGATTTGGGGGGTAACAGTTTGTATAGTTTGCCATTTCTTTAATTTAAATAGTTAATTTTATAGGATTTCAAGGATAAATGACATGAGTTCTTTCTGAATAGATAATCATGTTGTATATTTAACAAACTTAAACTGTAAGACATTAAATCTGTTGTCATATTGGAAAAGCTTATGAAATGCTGACCAAAAGTTTCAAAGTCAGGGTCCTAAAATTATTTGCCTGCATTTCATAGAAGCAGCTTAATTTTAAGTAGTAATAAAAAAAATCACACTTTTTTGTATCTTCAGAGGAAGATCAATAAATCTGAGGAGGTGTCTTGTGCATAGACGAGGATCTGAAACCCTACTTTTAGAAACTGAAGACTGGAAGTGTGGATTTGCAGTTTTAGTCTGACTGCAAGTATATGAAGTGTGCAACTACAGGCTGTATGTACTAATATTTTTGCTTTGAATATGCTTAAAAGGGAAGAGAATTTCTGAATACTGAGTGACTGTGAAATACACTTTTTTAAATTTTTTTTTTTAATTTACTCTTCTGTTTCTTTAAAATCCAGAATTATCTCGTGTCTCATGATAACAAGCAAATTTTTGTGCCATCTTTTACACCATCTTCTTCAAAATACTGATATCTGAGTTCAAAAAGACTCTGCTAATATGTGAAATTCCCCTTACATATTTTATTGGAGCATATAGCCTTTGCTTCTCTGTTTTTGGAAATACCATATACAAGTCTGGCAACCTCTATTCAGGCTCATACAGGTGGAGACAACAAAGATGAGAGAACAGAAAAACAAATTTGTGAAGATTTTATTCCCAACTGGAAGGCTAGGAGGAAAAATGATGGGGTTACTCCACTCACAAGGGAGCAAATGTGGTGAAGATGAGCAGACTAATGTTGGCAGAAAACTAAACAGTGACAAACATAGGCTAAAAGATTAAAAAAAAAATAAAATCCAACCATCACTGAGAAAAATCTGCCATGCTCTGGCAGATGAAGTATATCTGAGCCAGATTTCCAGTTTTCTTCAACCTCAGCCAATCCTGGCTGCAGGGTGGCCTCCACCACCTACTAGTGCTTGTGCATTTTTGTTTGGCATGCCTACTCCGGGAGATGATCCAGCTAGCAATTAGCCATGTAAAAGAGAGGATGTCGTTCATTCAGCTGATAAGGATCCCTTAATTCTCACAGGTCAAAAAGGAAACTAGTATTCAAGAGGGTTATGGCCACAATGGAAGAGGAAAGACTGTGATCATGGCTCAATTTAGTCTAATTCAGCTGATACATAACTTTAGCCTACAGCTCTGGTTTATCCAGAAGAAACGGAGGGAAGAAAAAAATCAGTATTTAATGAGATGGTGCCTTCATTTGAATACTATGTCCACAACCTGTACTTGAATCCTTACTTGAAATGTTTGCTATCATATTAAAAAATATGTTGATCAAATAGTTATAAAACAGAAGGAACATTTAAATACTTTTCATACATCTTTTTCCTTTGATTATTTGAATTTTTTTTTTTCATAAAAGATTTTGGCTGCACCGTAAAGCATCATTGACATTAGAAAACCAGCAAACATAAGCAAACCCACTTGCTTTGGTCCACAAGTAAAATTAACTTGTAAATTGCCTATTAATTGCTGAAAGAACACAGATCAGATGTGCTCAAAATGATGAACTAGCTTAAACACAGATTAGAGCATCTGGGAAAAAGTAATTTTGACTTTCCCTTTCTAGAAATTTTGAAGGACAGTGGTGTTCATCAGTTAAACATGATTGATTTTTTTACTTCAAAGAGTCATCTAAAGAGTACTTACAGTACTTCTTTTCAGAGCTGTTACTAAATACCTCCTTGAAAACTTCTTTGTTTAGTAGATTCAAAATTGGGCTGGGGTTGGGGGCCAGGTATATGATGCTTTAACCGGTTATTTTATTGGTAAATGATACTCAAATCATTAGCAGTGGAAAGCTTTTGATGTTTTAGAGCTGCTGTTCAATAACAACAGCACCTCCAATAGAAATTACTTTTTCAGTAATTTATATCTGAATCATAAAATGTTCTTGGTTAAATTGTGTCATGTTACGACTCATCCTAGCACTGATTTCATCATACTAGTTTTGAATCTTTATCCCCTGACTCTAGCTGAATAGTAAAACACATTCATGATTGTGTACTTGTATTGCACAGAAACATGGATGGCATTAATTCAGAAACAGCAAAAAGTTTTTCTCTTTTAAAGGTTTTCCTTCAAATTCAGTATTTTTCATTACTATGTTTCCTTGCACAAGGAAACTTAAATGAAACAATGGAATAAACAAGAGAGGGACAAAATCCAATTTTGTTTTGATCAGTCATCAGAAGCCACCAGAGATAAGGATTCTCAGCCTTCAAAACATTTATATGATTTAAGTGCTCCTCTTTCTTCTGGATATCTGTGTTCTCTGAATACCAACTATCTTCACAGCTTCCCCATTTCCTTTCAGACTTGGGCACACATGGTTTCTTTGCTCATCAAATTTGTGATGGGATTTCTACTGTACAATTCCTACTCTGATTCCAAGCATTGGCATGGCTACAGTGGTGCAGAAAAGGAGCAAACTCTTATTCCTTATCATCTGTCCCATGGTTAATGATAGATGGCAGTGCACACATAAACACCACATGGCACTTCAGCTAACAATTTAGTTAGCTGGATTTTGTATGTGTTTGGTTGTTTTTGAAAGTTTAGAGAGAGAAAAATCACAGGTTTACCACACTGCCAGACATTGCTGCCTCTGATTCAGTAAGATAGCCTGGGTCCTTTGTACTGATAGTGGGTAAAGAGACAAAAGGGATCTTCATCTCTCTATATAGGAGTGAAGGAGAAAATGGTTTACTCCCTGAGTGCTTCCTTACTGAGGAAAGAATTGGAAGATTGTGTCATATTTGATACAGAAGAAAAGCTGGAATAAATTAGAGAGAAACACAGCATTATTCAGAAAACTAGAAGAAACATTTTTGGGAGAGGTTGAAGGAATTCACTCTGTTCTGGAAAATGTTAAGGACAGTTTTCATACAGTTTAAGCATGTCACTACAAACTATTAGAGAAAGGTTTGCAGGAATGGATGAGTTAAAGCACATCAGACACATGAAAATACAGATTTTAGATCAAGTATTTTTATATCTTGCTAACTTGTTAGCAAAAGATTGTCATACTTAGTGTAAGTGGTACTTACTTTGAGAAACAACAGATAATGTTCTCTTACATCCTGAAAAGATGCAGGGCAAGCCTGTTCTGTCATAGCATTCAGCATCCCTTCTGAAAAGCAGCTGAAATACTAAATCTGCTGCTTCTGGTTTAAAAATTATCATACTTTACAGAACTTAGCCCTTGGGGAAGCCTCCTGGTTGTGTCTCCCGCAGATATAAGATTGTGTCTTATTTCTTGTACTTGTTTGAGAAGAACTGCTGCATTGTTCTATGTACTGGAGTAACCCTGACAGTAGTAACTGGAACATACTCAGCATCTTCCTTTTACTTGATATAGACAAGAATAATTCTACTAAAATCTGTGAAATTATGACAATTCAAATCACATAAGAGTCTATTTTTGAGCCTTATATGTCATACCACCTATGTTGTAACTATTCATGGCAGTTCTTACCAGGTAATCACAGAATCACACAAACGTCGTTTGGAAAAGATCTTCAAGATCACCAAGTCCAACCTATAACCCTGCTTTACAAGATTCATCTTAAACCATATTGTTAAATATCACATCCAAACAACTCATCCAGGGTAGGTGACTCAACCATCTCACTGGGCAGCTCATTCCAGTTCCTGATCTCTCTCTCCAAGAAAAACTTTTTCCTGATGTCCAATCTAAACATACACAGTCTCGGCTTGAGGCCATTCCCCCTTGTTCTGTCTCCAATTACCTGTGAGAAGAGACCAGCAGCAGCCTCTCCACTGTGTCCCTTCAGGTAGTTGTAGACAGCAATGAGGTCTCCCCTCAGCCTCCTCTTTTTCAAACTTAAAGAGTCCTAGCTTCCTCAGTCGCTCCTCATAAGATTTATTCTCTAGGCTCTTCACTGGCTTTGTTGCCCTAATGCTAGCCTAATAACAGATTTAGAGCACTGAGGAAACACTGTTCTGAAGATTTGAGCATGGAAAAGTCCTGAGGCTGATGAAGACAGAGGAAAAAGAGTGACACATGCAGTTCCCGCTGCTGTAAACTGCTTCCCTTTAGCTGAGGTGTTTTCATGCTGCTCGTGATTCTGGAAAAGCTTGAGAATTTGTTTGCAATCTTTATTTGCTTTCCATCATTCTGTGACTGGTCTAAATGAGCTATTATCCATCTGTTTGATTATCCATGAACTTGATATGGGTTCATACACTAGGCCAGAATATGTTTTAATGAATTACTGTCTGCTGTGGTGTCAAGAATTACTTAATTCAGTAGTTTCCAATTTATGCACAATGTACTTTCAAAGATACCATAAAATTTAGATTAGTAATAATTGTTTAATAAAAATTAACATTCTTAAAGGTTACAGAGCATGATGAAAGACAGAGAGTTCATTAAAAATTTGGACAACACTCAATTTTCACATTTTCAATTTTTAATTTCTTCACTTCTAGACTCTGTTTTCTCCTTTAAAGAAGTGACAATCTTGAAATGTGAGTAATTTTTTTTGCCATTGGTAGTCAGTCTAGGAAAAAACTGAAGAATTACTCTGCTTTGCAGAAATTCTGTTTACCTTTTTTTAAGTTGGAACTTCAACTTTTGGATGTTTCAGAGCAGCAGGAGGGAAATAGGAGAACTAAAGAAATCAACCTTGCCTAAATTAATTCCTTCATTGTGTTGAACCGTGTGTTTTGAAAGATATCTTTTAAAGGAGAGAGTTATGGGAGTTGAAGAATGGAGTTCCAGGAGAATTGTAAAGGTAACTTTGCTGGTGGAGCCTTCTGGTGCAGTGTGTGAAACAGTCCACAGCGTATCATGGCAAAGATACAGCAGTTTGTTGTTTTTTCACTCTAAGGAAAAAAGCCTCTAGGAACAAGCTCTTTACCATGAGGGTAGTGGAACACTGCAGCAGGTTGCCTAGGGAGGTAGTTGAGGCACCATCTCTGAAGATATTCAAGATGAGGCTCGACAGAGCTCTGGGCAACTTAATCCAGTTGAGGATGCCTCTGCTTACTGCAGAGGGATTGGACTAGATGACCTTTGAAGGTCCCTTCCTACACAGGCCATTTTATGATTTTGTGACTCTGTAATATTTACATTGAGCTTAATTTCAGCTTCTGTATTTTTAGAGGCACATCTGCTGTCTCTATTTTTTTTTAAATTTAATTTGGTAATGCATAGGGTTTATTATTGTGAGGAGGAGAAATACCGTTTTTAATATGGTCTCACTTTATTTTTCCTGCAGCAGATGGTACAGGTTATATTTCAAAATCCAGATCAGTGGAATTTTACTCCTTGGGCTGTCTGAAGTCTCTGTTCTGCATGACAGCTCCTGAGCACAAATGACCAGCATTTTTATATCTGGACATTGGTTATACTGTCTCTCATCTTCTCCATTTCTGATCCTTGAGCTCATTGCATTTTTTTCTGCTTGTTAATTATCTTCTCATTTTAAAAATACCCTTTACAAATGGTTATCTGTAGAGGTTATTTATCAGACAGATCTTGGGTTATAGACATTGGGTTCAAGTTGCACCCTCAGCAAGTTTGCAAGCAAGACACCAAGCTAAATGAGCAATGAGGTGTCACCCAGAGGGACCTGGACAAGGTGGAGAAGTGGGACCTGGTGAACCTCATGAGGTTCAACAAGGTAAAATGCAAGGTCCTACACCTGGGTAAGGACAACCGTCATTGCTGTGGAAGGATGTGATAGCAGTCCTGCAGAAAAGAACTTGGGGTACTGGTGGATGAAAAGCTGGATGTGAGCCAACAATATGCACTTGCAGCACAGAAGGCTGGTTGCATCCTGGGCTTCATCAAAAAAAGTGTGGTCAGCAGGTTGAGAGAGGTGATTCTGCACCTCTGCTCTGCTCTGGTAAGACCTCACCCAGACTACTCTGTCCAGTACTTTGTTCAGCGTAAGAATGACATGGACCAGCTGGAGAGGGCCCAGAGGAAGGCCACAAAAATAATCAGACTGGTGGAGCACCTCTCCTATGAAGGCTGACTCAGAGCATTGAGGTTGTTAGCCTGGAGAATAAAAGGCTCTGTGAAGACCTTATAGTGGTCTTCCAGTACCTGAAACGAGCCTGTAAGAAAGCTGGGGAGAGACTGTTCACAACAGTGTGTAGCAATGGGACAAGGGTCAATGGTTTCAGATGAGCGAAGGGTAGATTTAGGTTGGACATTAAGAAGAAATTCTTTACTATGAGGGTGATAGAACACTGGAACAGGTTTCCTGGGAAGTGCTGGAAACCTCACCCATGGAGACATTCAAGATCAGGCTCGATGGGGGTCTGAACCACCCAATCTAGTTGGTTATATCCCTGCTTACTGTAGAGCAGTTGCACTAGACCTTTAAAGTCCCTTCCAACCCAATGTATTCTGTTATTCTATTACTCTTTATTTCATTCAGCTTTAATAACTTTTTCATTATATTTAAATAGAAGTTTTACATACACATATATATATTTCACTATATTTAAATAGAAATTCCCTTAGATAGAAGAATATTACTATTAAGAAATGTTACCTTCTACCTATGTCCACAGAGAGAGAGGGAGAATTGCAGACCATGAAGAATGTGTACACATGTTTTTTCTCCTGGCAATGTGTTTTGCTTAACTTGCATCCTTCAGAAAATATGTCTCAGAATCTCAACTCATTTTCTTTCTGGCGCCCTTTGATGGTATATTATTGCTCTTTTGTCTGAAAGGGAACACAGTAATTAGTAAGAGTTTTTGTACCCTTCAAATTATGAAAAAGGTATTGTCATTTAAGTATTCTCTGGTGTGTATAGCTGCTTCAAAAATTCACTTAAAGCTTAGTTTAAACAAAAGCTGTGTTAAGAAACTTGCATGTGGTCTAAGAAAGTAAACCTCATGTAGAGAAAGTGAGATGTGTTGAGAACACAGGATAATATAATATATTATGCATGCAAATTTACTTGATCTGTATTGGAGTTTTCAATTCCCTTTCCAAACAATGGACATGGTAATTTCATTTTACAGATAATGTCATTTGAGGCCCTAAATCAGTTTAGCAGTACACATTTTTGATACATGGCATGGGCAGTTGGTAGCAGAGAATGCATCTGTTCATAATCTCTTCAGCAGAAATACAGCAGTGACTGATATGTTTCATGGCACTTACATTGTCTTTTTATATTGGTGAAGATCACAAGATGGATCTGTATGATTCATCGATCACCAGCAAAGCTGTAGACAGTCAATACAGGGTGAAATTTTGCTGTGTATTTGAAACAAAAATAGTTTGAAGAATCCTTTACTGACTTTCTGTGACCATTATCTTCCACAGACCTTGTTATTTGGGGTTATAGTATGGTATTTATCTTAGTATGGTGTTTATCTTTTTATGATTTTTTAATACAGTCATGTGCATGTGTATGTTGTTAGGTTCCCATCCTGTATTATGGTATTAATACTGACTAGAAGCAAAAAGGTTCCTATGGGCATTCTTGATTTATTCCTCTATTTCTTTCCAGATATGTAAGTTGTGCATAGACTGATGACCAGTTTCAACATTGGTCCTTTTTTGTTCATGATCTGAAGGATGAATTTGCATGAATCCACACAACTGTTAATAAGCAGCTTGTCATCCTTTAGTAAATGATCCTGTTAAGTTTTCAAAATCCCTGTAGATAAAGGCTTTTGTAACAGTGTTAAAAGTGCAGCAAGAGCTGCCAGTTAACTTGCTCAAAATGCAAAAGAGATGCCATTTGTATTGATTGCTATAGATTTTTGTCTTGTCTAATGGGATTTATATTTTTTATATGAACTTAGATCAAAAAAAGCAAAAACAAATAATGGCTAGACAGAGCTAAGATGTCTTAAGTTCAAAAATGCCTCAAAACTTGAATTTCTTATGCATGCCATTGCATCTCTAGTTTCTAAGGCATCCAATCATGTCTGTCTTTGTGCCAAAACAGTGACTCTGAAATGGGCTGAAACTGGCATCCTTTCCCTTTGTGTTGTAACGTGCACAGAGCAGCACTCAGCTTTGTGCATTTTGAACTCACTGCAATGAAAGTTTTAAGAGATAAGAAGCTTTTTCTATTTCAAGGTTGCCATTAGCCTGAATAATACATAAACATGGGAAAAGGTCTGAAGTCCTTTTGAGGATCACAGTATAGCTTCAATTAAATTATACATCATTATCACAGCTGCCAAGTCTTGTGTGGGATTTTAGCCCCCTACCTCACTTAATGTTCCATGTAACTGTCTTTTCCAATTCTTCTTTTTCTTCTTTTTTTTTTTTTTTTCTTTTCTTTTTATTTAAGTAAGCATCAAAAGAACTCTGAAAAAACTAGTTTGAGGAATAAAGCAGAGGATGAGGTTTGGTTAATCAAGAAAGAACATTGAGATGTCAACAGTCAAGCACCAAGGGAGGAAGGAGGTCAACTCTCTAGCCTTAAAAAACACTAGGGAGAAATCAAACACTATTAAGTCATGACATATTATGTTCCTTTTGAACCAGGGCTGTGTGCACTCTCTCTGTCTTCTGAGTGGTTTACAGTACAGCTCCAAGTTGATCATGAAGCCCATTGTTAAAGCAGAATTGCTAGAGTTCCCCACTGGGGATGCTTTCAATAAATGTCCACGATATCCACATAGCTAGAAACTATTTTGAAATGCAATCTGGACAGGCAGATTCTTTGTCTGTTTGTCCATATATGGTTTTTCCAGTCATTTTGACCTAAATTTTTTGCAATCACTTGTCATCTGTAGATGAGTATTTTCTTGGATTGCAATATGACACAGAGGTATTCAGTTGTCATAATAGATGTCAGCTATTTATTACTTCTGTGGTGGCTTTGGCATAAATCTAGGATATACAGAACTATTACTGCACACTTAGGAAAATTATAATGGCTTGTCTTTTTTATTTTACTCCTATAATGTCCTCTAAAAGTGTTAGAAGTGTTTTGATTAATTAATTACACTATCCACAGTGCCAATGCCATTGTACTTTCCAGTAATTTTATCAGTTTGCTTATATTCTTTGTGGTAGCATTACATTAATAAATATTCTGTCTTGAGCAGCTATATGCAAAAGACTGAAATCAAAGTGTCTTTGCAGAGTTTTGTGCGCAGAATACTTATTTAGAATTAAACCCTACCATTGATTTTTATGCTGAACATGTCATTGATTTCAATGAATGCTTTACATGCAAATCAATGGCACATTATACATAGTGCTTAATGGTAACATCCAATATTTAAAGCTGAATGGACCAGGAGTATCACTGAGGTTCAAGCAGAACTGAAAAAAAAGTCTGATAGAAATATAAACTTCCTTAAAATTTCAGACATTTGGATGATCTACAAAAGTCCTTTGTAACCCTGACCATTATGTGATTCTCTGTGATTCTGTGTGAATTGTGTTTAAAGTGCAAAATGAGAATTCATAGGAAAAATCTGAGATGAAAGTTCATAGTATGTGTCTGTGACGCAACAGAACTGGTACCAACTTAGCAAATCTTAATGTGTTGACAGAAAGCTCACCGTGTCCTGTGCTGGTGGTGCCTTGTCTCTGCTGCTGCTACCTGCCAGCATGTATCTCCTCAAATTATTTTGTCTTTGTCTTTGCACTCCACAGAGTGGCAAATGAGTAATTGTTGTATTCTGAGGAGAGCAGAGATCATATAACTCACTATCCCAGCGTCCTGCATTTATAGAATGAAGTTGAAAATCCTGCAAGATTGTTTATGTTAAACTTTACTTGAACCATGCATGTTACTGTCCTATTGGAGGGACAAGGAGAGATGTTTGACTAGAAAATGTAGTACAGTTTACTCAAGTCTAATGAAAAAAAAAAAGAAGGCTCTAATTTCTTAATTGCCTACCCAAACTAATTTTGTTCTGATGCAGGTTTCTTATGAACTGGTTTGAATTGATATATGTTCTCAACTGTGTTTGCAGCTTTCAGACATTTTTCTTAAACTCAGTTTGTAATTTTGGCATCATTTGTACTACTAAAAGGGCATTGGGTCAGAGAACGAAGCTTTCATTTTTGACAGTTTGCACTATGTTTTGATTAAACCTCAGACTGGAAAAGAAACTTTTTTGGATATTAGCTGTGCTTTAGTAGAAACATTAAAGCAGAAAACAGAAACTTCAAGCCTGTGCAGGCTGTCAGGCAAAATTTATAAAGAGTTAATTTTTAGCTGTTCTGCTGCATTTCTTCTTATATTGAAAGAGAAGCAGTAGAAGCAGCACCTTCCTCAATCATTCCTCAGAATGACTTGAAAAATCTGTTCTCCAGCATGTAACACATGCCCTTTAAAGCTTATACTGTGCTGCTGCCTTCTCTTATGAGTATGGGCCATAAATTTTGCATGGGTATAGAGAGAACTGCAGGTTGAGTACTTGAAATAGTTAGCGAGATGCTGCTAAAATATACAGAGTACCTTGGCAAATGGTCTTTGTAGACAGGCATTATTACCAAGATCCATGTGTGCTGAGTTGTGGAAGCCTGAAGAGCAGTAAAGGCCAGTGCTTAGAACAACCTAATTTTGGGTGAATAGAGTCCTTAGATTCATTGTGATATTGCACATAAATGAAAATACCAAGTGTCATTGACTTGTCAGTGAAAGAGTAGCTTAGGCTTTGTAAAAAATGGATCAGTGATGTATATTTGGAGGCTCTGTGACATATTAAAGTAGTTTATGAGGCACAATTTGTTTTGGTGGTCTGCTCTGATTGATAGTGTGCTATCTGCCACTGCTTCAGCTGTTGTAGTATGTTTGTAATAAATGTTCATTGTGAGACAGTGCTAAATGTGTTCCATCTAAATCATTTGTTACTTATAACAAGTTTCAGTGTATATGAATGAAAGGTTGTTTATACTTGCCTTTGAAAGAATTTATCATGTTGAAGCAGCTCTATCACCTCCAATGGGGCAACTGCATGCCCAAGTGCTGAGATAGTTTCAGCAGCTCCTACTGACAATGGTAAAGAAAGTTGAGCAGCAAGCAGTGTTATGTTAAATACTACTTAGAAAAAATATGTTTTCTTTTGCAATCTATCACTCCAGGGATGTTGTTGTTTGGGTTTTGTTTGTTTGTTTGTGCTTTTATTGCTTATCAGCAATAAGCAGTGAGGGACAAGGAGACAACCTTCCCGTGACACCTGCAACATGTCAGAAGCAGCACATCAGTGGGTGGGATTTTTGCTGATGTTTTACACCAGCGCATCACTAGTTCATCAGAAAACCATAAAAAATGCATGCACTACCCCAGGGGCTTTTCTCTTGAAAGTGCAGAATGCAGAGTCCTTAAGCAAGCAGTGTACTTTGTTTCCTCTTGATTGGTAGGAGGCGGGATGCTTTTTCCCCATGGGACTTGTCTGTGTCCTTCCTCCAAAATTCAAGCGAAACAAGAATAAAACTGAGGAGTAGTATTTCAGGGTAATCAGTGTAGAAATAGTATTTCAATTTTTTTATTGTGTAAACACTGATTTTCATTTCTGTGTGGCATCTGAAAGGAAGAGAGCTTATTCTTTTTCAATAGCCATTAGGAAGTAGGATGTATAGAAAGATGTAGCCGGAGTAACAGAGAGATGTTTAAAACTATTTTGAATTCTTAATAGAACAAAAATTTGAATATATATTAATTTAAAATTTGCCTACTGTTGGATTTAGCCTGCTGTTTAAAAATATGGTTTTTATACTGTATACCAATGTACACTAGAATATAGATCTAGAAATAAGATATGACTTTAATTTTTTTTTTGTTGACTGTTAGAAATTACGTTTGGACCATATTAAATACATGAAACTCTAAATGAGATAGTTTCTTCGTTGTCCTTGGCTCCTTACAGCAGTAAAAGAAACAGACATTTGTATTAAATAGTTTGTAAAATAGAGAAACAATTTCAACAAAGAGTGGAAACAGTGTAAAAATTACTTGCCTGAGCATTACAGTTGTGATGCCAGGAAAAGATCTCTAAGTCCTGATTGTCATGGGTTTTTCCCTTTTAATTTTCTGTACAATACAATGGCAAGTTTGCAAGTTGTACAATGACATTTGGAAAGCAATATGTGGGTTCTTTTTTCAGAATTTTCAGGAAAAAAACCAACAACAAAAAACCCCCCCAGTGTTTCAGAGTTAAAGTTTCTGTAATGATATGCTCAGGCTGTACATCTGCAGCAACATTAAGCAGTGGGAGGCAACTGCATAGCATAAAGAAGTCTCTTCATTGCCCCAGCAGTTGGTATCAATACCTGTGTTAAATTCATCATCCTTTTTTTTTTTTTATATATAAGCTTTTGAGCTATGGGTTGATCTTATTTCTTTGTTTCTGTTCATGCTTTCTTTCCAGAAGTTTGTGGTGTGTTAATGACATCAGCAATTTATATGGCAAGTTGCTTCAACATCAGTTCCTGAGTTAAGGAACAAGAATTAATCTGGGGAAGAGGAGGCTGAGAGGGGAACCTTATTACCCTCTGCAACTACTGAAAAGGAGGTCTTTTCTCCTGAATTACTAATGATAGGACAAGAGGAAATGGCCTCAGATTGCATCAGAGAAGGTTTAGGTTGGATGTTCAGAGGAAGTTCTTTACTGAGCAAGTGGCCAGACACTGGAACAGGCTGCCCAGGGAGGTGGTGGAGTCGCCATCCCTGGAGGTATTTAAAAAAAAGAGTGGATGTGGTGCTTGAGGCTATGGTCTAGTGATGAAGGATGCTGGGATACAGGTTGGACTGGATGATCTTGGTGGTCCTTTCCAACCATAGTGATTCATAGTGATGAGATGTTGTGCTAAGTGATTTGTTTTAGTCAAGGGCTTGTCAGTGTGAAGCTAATGATTGGACTCGATGATCTTGAAGGTCTTTTCCAATCTAAGAAATTCTGTGATTCTGTGATATTATGTAGCAATAGATGGAAATTAAATCTTCACTTTAAGGTTTATCTTATCTACTTGCAACTACTCTTCTGCATTTTAATTGCAAACCTTTTGCCTCCTTTGTGGATATGTTTTTCCTCTGTCACCTCTGAAGTAACTGGTTGTTGAATTCTTTAATTTCTTACGTAGGCCTGGTGAAAGATGTGGCTTTCTTTGGTATGTTTCTTTATAAAACTTATTTATTGAAATCCTACCACTCCATGGGTAAAACACAACATTTACAGATTGCCTGTTTGTTTCTAGCTTTGGTATGTGGAAAGGTATGACAAATATATGGTAAATATATATGTCATACCCATGATATATATACAAGATCTGAAGTTCCAAATGTTTTTATGTGTATGTTTTATAACTCAAAAAATAACACATGCTCAACTCAGGGAAAGAAACAAAACCAAACCAGCAAAACCCAACAAATCAGAACTGAGTCGGGGTCATTTGCTTAATCTTGATCAAGTCTTTGCTTAGGTTCCAGCAATGTTAATTACTGTTCCTGTCTCCAGGTTCTTGCAGATGTTAAATCTATTGGTGAGAGGTTTCCATTTGCATTTTCTTCCTTTCAGAAAGTAGTGACAGTCTATGAGGAGGGCACAGTGCAGAGTCCAAGTTGTCCTGATACTTTTGATTTTGGTCTTAACCTCGAATTTCAGATGAGGGGAAAGAATGAGACAGAAGGAAAAAGGAGGCACTGGGAATCATCATGACTTGTCTGTGAGCACACAGCCGTTTGGTGTCAGGGGCAAGCATGATGGGTCTCAAGATTTCAGCTTTGCAATGGTGGCTACACGAGTAAGCAGTGCCTTAGTGCCCTTGTCATCTGCTTCTTCCTTGTCTATTGGTTTCACTATTTCTCAGTTAAACCAAGTGTTTCTGATACCCACATTAGCAAACCCAGTTGATTTTCAGGAACACTAGTGATAGGTGGTGTTGCTGTCTAGCCAGACATATAGTAACTTTACACACAAGTTTTGCACTCAAGAATTTCATGAGTTGTACAGACATAGAGATTTGTATTACCAAAATGACATCTTTTATTCAAGCTTTTTTACCATGATGCATAATACTAACTGTCTCTGGGAGGAAGCAACACATTTGTCTTTTTATCCAGTTCAATAACCTCTACTGGCTGTGCTTACTACTGCAGAAGAAGGAATGAGGATAATGACTTTAATTTTTAACTCTCACTTGGTGTTGGAATCTGTTTGACCATTCCTTTTATAAATTTAGCTTTGTTGAAAGGCAGCAGAAACCACTGATCTGTGAGCTTTTCTATCAGCTTTGATGGAACCTACTGTCCAGACTCATCTGCAATACTTTTCACTTGTCCTACTTACTGGGGGAGCTACCATTCCCAACAACTATCAATATAATATGTTTTTTCCTCTCCTCTGCAGAAGTAAATTTAACATCACAGCCACTTGCTAGGGACGAGTTTTACCTAATAACCAGATAGATGTCTGAGAAATAAGGATATTAGATTACTTGTCAAATTATATTGCATTTCTCTTTTACAGCACAATAATAAAAAGATCTCTCCTATGATGGTACTCCACTGAGAATTGCCTAGTTGTTCTTCACCAAGTACAACTAATTACTAGAGAGGATTCTCATACAGAAAACTGGTGATAGAGCATCTGAAAAAAACAAAAAAGCAATAGAGCACAACCCCCTGGAAATACACTGCATGGGGGTAAAATGTCTGTCTTATTCCATACTATGCCCTTTGTTCCTCTCAAAGAACAACTCCAGGTATCACTATGGGTTGGGGACTGACCTGTTGGAAGGTAGCAAAGGGGAAGAGGATCTGAGGGTCTACTGGTTGGGCGGTTTACCTTGAGCTGGCAATGTGCTCTGGTGGCCAGCAGGGCCAATGCCATTCTGGGATGTATTAAAAGGCATGTGGCTAGTAGGTCAAGAGAGGTTCTCCTGCCCCTCTGCTCTGCCCTAGTGACACCACATCTGGAGTACTGTGTCCAGTTTTGGGCCCTCCACATGGAACTGCTTGAGAAAGTCCAGTGCAGGGCTACAAAGATGACTAAGGGAATAGAACATCTCTTTTATGAGGAGAGACTGAGGGAGCTGGGGCTGTGCTGCTTGGAGAAGAGGAGACTAAGAGGTGACCTCATCAGTATTTATAAATATGTAAAGGGTGAGTGCCAGGAGGATGGAGCCAGGCTCTGCTCGGTGATGCCTTATGACAGGACAAGGGGCAATGGGTGGAAGCTGAGGCATAGGAAGTTTCATTTAAGCATGAGGAGGAATTTTTTTCACTGTGGAGGTGACAGAACACTGGAACAGGCTGCCCAGGGGTTTGTGGAGTCTCCCTCATGGATGCATTCCTATGTAATCTGGTATAGGTGATCTTGCTCTGGCAGGGGAAGTTGGACTAGAGGATCTTTTGAGACCCCTTCCAGCCCCTGACTTTCTGTGATTTGCCTTCTGAAGTTGTTTTGTTTTGTTTGTTTGGGGTATTTTTGTGTTTGGGTTATTTGTTTTTTTTCCCCTACACTTCTTAATTAGTTTCTCTTTTCCCTGATACACTGACTACTGCCTATTCTTCATTTATGAGCATGCTAAAAATCATGAAGGAGTTGTCTACACATTATAACTATGTAGGTCTGCAGTATTAGCTCCAGGCTCCCACAGCCCTCTTTTAAAATGACAAATTTCTCTCCTCATCTTACTCCAGGGGGCTGAATTTGCTTGCTGATATAGATTTTTTTTTTAATTGTTATTGTGCTTTAATTTGAAGATTAAGGATAAAATGGGGAGCTGACCTTCTGAATGCTTAAAATTCTGAGAATAGGAGTGAAATGCTACTGTTACTAATGGTTTATTAGGCAAAAGACAGAGTTTGCCAATATTTTCCTTAAATATATGTGAACTTAATCCTGTAGAAGTTATACAAATCAATTTCACTAGTAATTAGAATTATAGAATTTTCTGCCATTAAAAAAAAATAAATGGAGGCATTTGACTCCATAAGGTCAATGTATTTTACCTTCAAAATATATTCTAATATCTGTTAATGCAATCCACCAATTAAAAAGTCTATAAGTATTTACTCAGTAGATTATAATGTCCCTGAAGGGAGCAATTAGGGTTTTATAGAGAATTCTTAAACATTTCCATGAAGGTTTTAGTATTTTCTTTAGTAATTTCTCACACAAATGCATATTTCAGAAATCATATTTGAAAAAATAGCAATTCATTATTTTTAGTTTGCACCCTGATGATAAATGGTCTTAAAATGAGTGTTGACTGTGTATGTGTAAAAGCATTTATTTCCATATGTAAAATAAGGAGGCAAGTTTTCTTTCCTGCTGTGCTGTTGTATACATTGCTACATACTGCAGCCTTTGTGTAACTAGTTATCAAGTAAGAATAATTTTTGACCTACAAGGCATTTTTTCTGTATTTTGTGTACTGGAGATAAAGGGATTTAAAATACTGAGGCAGACTCCTACCTTAATGTAGATATCACTGAGCTGGGCTGATTTAAATTAGCTGCGCATCTGGCCCATTCTCTTTGAAAGCAGATAATCAGCTTCAGTAATTGACTGAGATTTGTGGGTTTCATTTCTTTCATTTTATATTTAATTGTATAAAACAGTGGCAAATGTAGCCAAGATTATGAAAATTATTGATCACCTATACTATCCAATCAGCTACAAACTATTGGCAGTTATAAGCCATTAGTTTGAGGTTACAAGAAATTCATCCAATTAGAAAATAATAATAATTATTAAAAGAATTAGGGATGTGTGTCAGAATATAATTGCACATTCCCGAGCTGGAAAATTGTAATAGCAGGACTGGAAGTCATTCTTATAAGAGAGGGCAAGGGTAAATGCTGAAAAATTCAAATATGAGTGAAATGCCAGTAAATGTCACACTTATAACAGTATGCATTACAACCTGCTGTGATTTTTTTTCTCCCATGGGTCATATCTTTTACCTCTTTACTTCCAAGGTACCATGACCATGTAAGAAAGCTCTTTCTCAAATATCTGGCCCATTTTCTCAATACTTTTCTTTTTTCTTTCTTTTCATTTAATTGAGCAAATTAATAGGTTCTAGAATTAATCTACGTCTTTCTGTAATATGACAGCTATGAGTCAGACTAAAAACTAAAATAAAACTGCTAACTTTGGAATCATATCATTTTACATGTTTCTCTTTAGAAAATATGGTCTACTTATAGCAGAACAAAATTCACCATATTTTCACTTTGGAGTTTGAAAATAAGACTATACATGTTGTATAGTTATCAGTGTAGCAGACTAAGGCATATTAAGTCATGTCATGAGAAAAAAAATGGCTTCTATCAGTGACTACAAATATAAACCTAAATATAAACCCTCAATTTAAGAAGGACATTTTGATGCTTGAATGTGTCCAGAGAAGGGCAACGAGGCTGGTGAGAGGCCTCGAGCACAAGCCCTACAAGGAGAGGCTGAGGGAGCTGGGATTGTTTAGCCTGGAGAAGAGGGGGCTCAGGGGAGACCTCATTGCTATCTACAACTACCTGAAGGGAGGTTGTAGCCAGGAATGAGGTTGCTCTCTTCTCTCAGGCAGCCAGCACCAGAACAAGAGGACACAGCCTCAAGCTATGCCAGGGGAAATTTAGGCTTGAGGTGAGGAGAAAGTTCTTCACTGAGAGAGTCATTGGCTACTGGAATGGGCTGCCCAGGGAGGTGGTGGAGTCGCCGTCCCTAGAGCTGTTCAAGGCAGGATTGGACGTGGCACTTGGTGCCATGGTCTAGCCTTGAGCTCTGTGGTAACGGCTTGGACTTGATGATCTGTGAGGTCTCTTCCAACCTTGGTGATACTGTGATAATTAAGAGAGTGGCTTCTACTCAAACCACATTTAGCAAAAAGCCAATATCATCCCGGGATGCCACTGAAAATGGTGACTTTTAGCAGCCTTGTCTTGTTCTCTTACAAACCGTCTCGGTCCTGCAAGAGGGTTTTTTTCTTATCCTTAGATGATGTCAGTATTTGGGGTATTTTAGTGAATGCCTCAGATTCTCAGCAGCATATGGAGTCCTCTCCACGATTATGCAGTGCTTCACACTCACCTGACAAGAAGGAAATCTCTGCCTAAAAAGAAATTTCGTCAGTGTGTCACTGACACATGGAGCAGTGCCTCAGTTTTTTAGGATTGGTAGAAAATAAGCTGCTACACTGCAGCTTTTAAATAAAAATAAATAATTAGTGGCTGTTTAAACAGAGAGGTAAAAAAATGGGTCAGAAAATTGCCTTCCTAAGGTAACTGAGCTGCATCCTCTCCAGTTCTCTGGACAAGGACCACATTCACAACCAAAAGCATTGGCGGAGCATTCGGAAGAATTATAACCGTGAAAGAATGTATTTAAATGCTGAGTATTCTCAATGACTGAAATTACTGCAAAGTGTCCATTTCCCTTAAGTTATTTAAGTGCCCAAAGTGGCAGATAGGTATAATTTTCAAAAGTATATAGATGAGTAACTCTCATTGATCTGAATCACAGAGAAATTACCAGATTCCCATATGAAAACTCACTTTGCAATTATCTGCATATTACCAATATTTCCATCGGGCGACAACTCTAGAAACCATCTTTGTTTATTTAAACTCCTGCTTAACTCTGAGTACATGCTCAAAATTAAGCATATGCTTGTGTGCTTTTCTCAATAAACATAACTTAAGCACGTGAGGGTCCTCCTGATCCAGAGTATGCAGCAGGGGTTAAGTGCCTTTGTTAGCTGGAAGTTGCATCGCTTTCTCCTGACTTCCACGTTTCCAAAACTTTGACATTGTGAATTGAAATGTATCTTTTTGTCTTAAACCCAGAGGGAATTTGAAACTTAATCTGTTAGTGTGGAATAGAAAATAGATGGAGTGGCGGCTAAGGATGTTGACTGAGAGAAGAAAATGAAGACTTAGAAAAATAATCCTCATTTAAATCCCTGAGGCAGCATTTTGAAAATCTCTGCCTCAAGTATCAACTGTGTCAGCAATTGATACAAAACAACGTGTGTGGGGGTGAAGAAGTACTTTAGATAGAAATTATTTGTTTCTCAAATAAAATAAGGGCCATAGACTGTTTCTTCAGTAGCTGTGCATAGTTCTTTATTTTTGAGATCTATTCACTGAATAACAAAGATAAAAAATCCCAGACCATCAAAGGTTTTCAGGGAGAATGTACATTACCAAAGTATTAATTTTGTGTAATTAAAGAAGAATAGAAAAATATACTTTGTAGTCCTCAAAGAATTAAAGAAAAATGACTGGACTGAGGATTTTTCCCAGTCTATCATTTATAACAGTGTTCTTTAGTCTTATTAAAAAAAAAGTCAACCTGTGATCTGTAAAAATCATCTAAGAGGGCAAAATTAGTTAGTAAAATGAAGTGCTTATTTGTTTTTCTTTGGGAGAGAGAAGAGAAAGTTATTTTCACACCATCCAATTTGGGTTGGAATTATACATTTCCTAGTGTGTTTTGGCCACTAGAAAAACGGCAAATTGAGTTACAGGCTGTAGAGTTTGGAGAAAGCAGGCACAGCCTCCAAGCAAGCACTGTCTTGCTTCGTTTCTGTTCCTCTCTCCCTAGGTGGGATTCATATAACTGCATCTCTGGACCAGGTTATAAATTCACCTTGGATGGTCCAAATCAGGAGTATTTTACCAAAATATTTGTGAGTACAGCAAGGTGATACAGCTTTCAACCTGTCTGGATTCTGGAGGAGAGAATGAAGAAGGGAGGAAGACAGGTAAGAGAGCAGCATTCTCTTGGGGAGGCTTGTTTAGACAAATTAGAAATGAGCTATTTCTAATCATCCATTCAACTGAGCTGGTCCAGTCTGCTTCTAATGTGGCCCTGGATCCAGACTTCTTTTTTTTTTCACCTTGTGTTCTTGCCCATATGAGAAATAAACAAAGAATAATAATTAAAAAATAAAACAACCAAAAAACCCAAAAAAATAGGCTGTGGAGAGCAGGCTGTTCTCCAGTGAGGAGATGGAGGAGGTTCATGTGAGATGAGTTGCTCTATGGCCTTTTTTCCAGTGACAGGAAGCATCAGTCATATCCAGAAATAAGCCCTGCAGTTATGCCAAATACTATTTAATTCTAAATATTCATTGTGAATTGGGAGGTTTTATCCCATAAGTTGCTCTGCTTGGGTGTCTGCTGACTGGACAAAGTAGGCATGTTGTAAGTTTTAGATCTCTCTCCACATCTTCCCTTGGCTTATGTGTTCTAACTCAAAGCCTTTTGCTCTTTTACTGGTAATTATTGTATGAATTTCTAAACTATTTTTAGCATAGCATGAAAACTGCTAGAGTCCAGAGACTCTGGCCTTGGCATGGTTCCATAAGATAATACATCTTAATATACTTTTACATTGCAAAGGAATGTTTATCGTAGAATCACAGAATCAGCCAGATTGGAAGAGACTTCCAAGATCATCCAGTCCAACCTGTCACCCAGCCCTGTCCAGTCAACTAGACCATAGCACTAAGTGCCTCATCCAGGCTTTTCTTGAACACCTCCAGTGATGGCAACTCCACTACCTCCCTGGGCAGCCCATTCCAATGGCAAATCACTCTCTCTGTCAAGAACTTCCTCCTAACATCCAGCCTAGACCTCTCGTGGCACAACTTGAGACTGTGTCCCATTGTTCTGTTGCTGGCTGCCTGGGAGTAGAGACCAACCCCCAACTGGCTACAACCTCCCTTCAGATAGTTGTGATAATGAGATCATCCCTGAGCCTCCTCTTCTCCAAGCTCCCTCAGCCTCTCCTCACAGGGCTTGTATTCCAGTCCTCTCACCAGCTTCATTGCCCTTCTCTGGACATGTTGCAGTATCTCAACACCTCTCTTTCGAATTGAGGAGCCCAAAACTGGACACAGTACTCAAGGTGTGGCTTGATCAGTGCTGAGTACAGAGGCTATAGGTAAACTAGATGTATTTCTAATGAAAGAAGAAATGGGATGTCACTTGTAGTATAGAGTGAATGACCTTAGACTGAAGTACAATGCTTCTGTGTTCCCTTATTTAAGCGGAAGTTTCCTTCCTGAAAGCCTGCTGTAATATAATCCCCATATTTCTGGTGCTTTAGACAAAAACTAAATAGTATAAAAAACACACCACCATGTCAGTAAAGTGCTGAAAATATCTATCATTGCTTATAAATTATGTATAATTATTTTGTTAAATTCCAGTTACTTAAGTATATTTACAGATATAGAATTTGTTAATAACATTGTTAAATATCTTTATATACTTAGGCTACTAGGTTAATGTATATATTGGTATTTTCTATAGTTTAGTGAGGGCTTGTACAATTTGTTAACTTTCAAAAGAACAGCTGCACTCCACAGGTTAATACCTGCAATATATTAATTATATGCAATATATTAATTATTTAATATTAATATTATTTAAAAGGCAATATATTAAATGTACTATCTGAAACTGATCCAGCTTACCTAACTTATCATGTTAATGCTTACTGATCCAAGTTAGTTAGCCATGTTGGTTGCAGTTTCTGCAAAGCATATGTTGTATTTTTTGCATATTGTGAAGAACTAAATCCTCATAACCTCAATATTTTGAAACTTTTTTTCAGCCTACTTAAACATGGTGTTTAGTGAGTCTTGGAATGATGCTTATTTTAAACTGAAGTTTAAATAATATGAGATTACTCAATCTGAATAAAATAGCATTAGGTACATGCATTATAAAAATCTTCCTTGATCAGTCTCTTCTCTCTAGTATCAAGCATTGGAGTGAGAGGAAATACCCTCAAATTATGTCAGGACATTAGGGAAAAAAATCTTTAATGCAAGAATGGTCAAGCATTGGAACAGGCTGCCCAGGGAGCAATGGAATCACCTTCCCTGAAGGTGTTAAAAAAGGCATGGACATGGTATGTCAGGAGATGGTTTAATGGCTATGGCCATGATAGATCAATGGCTGGACTCAGTGGTCTTAGAGGTCTTTTCCAACTGAAGCAATTCTATGATATAGTCTTCTAAAAAGAGATGACAGACTGATTTTTTTACTCTGCTCCCTACACATTATTGAACTGGAGAAATTATGTCAACTTAAGCTTGAGGTTTCAGAGCAAGAAATCAACCTTTACTTAATGAATCTGAGAAAAGGGAGTGCAGTTTGTTTTACATTGTTTTCCTATGGGATCGCATATTTCTTTATTCTACATGTATTATATACCTTACTTGGTTCCACTACACACACTGCAGTCAAGGACATTATCCAGATCTGGAACAAGCCCCAAAGGATTTTTGTCCCTTAAATAACAAGGTTTTGTCAGTCTGCTCCATATATAATCTTGCTTCCTTAAATTAAGAAGCATTCAGCAGAAAACTTTACAGATTTCTAAATCACTCTCAGCTTTAAAAGAGCACATATCATTCTGAGTAAGTATGGAAATTGGAGATGCCTTTTCATATTGATAGTCCAGTGTTCAATTTGCAATCTATCTGAATATATTTAATTTATATATTATTGTAGTTAATTTAAGGTGTATTTGTTTTCACGGTTGATGTTTATGTTTCATTAATGTAAAAGTAATCTTCTTAAGCATTTTTCTCTTAGTAAACAAACTGTAAACCTTTTATTAGTTCCATCATTTTAAAATAGGTTGTAAATTTAAAATATATCTAGATCTCTCTTTGTAAGTTTTTCCTGCAGGGAGACTAGCTTAGTCCATAGTAGCAGGATTTTTTAGCAGTAAATCGATGCAGTGATCCTACATCTCTGCAGATACATGTTACTTGCTGTGTTCTGTCTTGCTAATTTGAGACCAGAAGGTTTACATCAAAAAGGATGAAGCAAAAGATTTGTTTACTGGGTTTAGCTTCAGCAGCAATGGGAAGTATAAGATGATCATGAAAAATGGTGGGGCTGAAAACAATGTGCAACTTGATGAAAATAAAAGGAAAATGTTAATCTGAGAAAAAACAGAGTAAGGAAAGGTTACAGTTTTCTCTGTTACCAGCCCTTTTTCAGTATGTATTTTTGAGGTAAAATCATTACATGACAGAATTTTAGAATCTCAGTGATATTGTGTACAAACATTGCCTCCTCTGATGCTCCAGAGAGAGACTGGAATTAAAGCCTTCACTTCTTTGCACTCTGGGCTTCAGCCTTCCTCTTCTCATACGAACAGGTAAATGGTGTTGATGCTGCTATTTAAGATACTGTCTACCTTCAGTGCTTGTATGTATAGGGTAGAGGCAACACTTCTATTACGCCTAGAAAATTGCAGGCATTGTGCAGGTTGGAAAGAGATTTTTTTTTGTCCTTTCTCCACATTGTAGTGTCTTTTAAATAATTTGTATTGGAAATATGTTTACTTCAAGATGAAAGTTATTCAAGTGAAAGGTTAAAATATCAACATCCTTGTAATGTTTGAAATCTGTGCCTGCTACTTGTAACTTCATGACAAAGAAGTCTATAGTTGTCTTACCTCCAAAATGCTGAATGACAGCACAAGAAAATATGTTTTCCTAACAGCTTATTGAGGACTAGTGTTGGGTCTTTCATTCCCAGTTTTGGTGTGGCCTTACCCCACAAGGTTGCTTGAACATCTTCTTTGTCTAGCTCATCAAAGTCCCCAAGTTGCCAAAGAAATTGAGTTCATTGTTATATTTTCATAGTTAAAAGGTAGTTGTGTGTAGTTGACAGTAAGAGTCTTCTTCCTGTGGGTTAAACTCCCAAGGAGAATGACAGACCTCAGCAGAGCAGAAAAAAATGAAGCTGGTGCACTCACTGTAGGATGGTCAGGTCAAGTTTTGCATTCTTTTGGTTGCATAAAGTCCATATAAAATAGAAACAAGTATCTTCTGTATAACACAAAATAATAAAGCAAAGTGTTCCCTGTTTAGCCTCACTTATTCATATAGAAGTGATTTAGTAGACCTGGTCCTGAACAATTAATGGTGGTGATGTGTTTTAAATTTCTGGTTCCATTTTTAAGTTTGTGCTTTAAGTTTAATTTCAACAAGAGGTATCAGTGTAAGTTAAAGAACAGGGTGGATTTTTTTCTGTGTCCATAGCATCTTGAAAAGTTCAGCTGCAAAGTTTAAATGTTTAAAAAGACACTTTTGTTACCCCTTGGAAGGACATGCATATACGAATGCTCAGATATTTCTATGTTGTCTTTAGGGTGTAGGTCTCTTAATAACATATTGGTCGCTGAATCAGATTCTAGTTCCCTTCTTACATTAAACACAGCTGTGAATCCCACTGGAGTTGATAAGGGTATTTCCTTCATTAAGGTGGTACTCAATGTAAGGAGGTAATGGAATCTCATTCCATTATGATGTGTTGATATTACGGCAATGTTTTCTTTTAGCATTGCACTGAGGTGCGCTCTGCAGTCTTTGCTGTCTAATTTATAAAGCTCTGCAGTACAATTTTGGTAGTCACTACTATTTACTTTTGATTAAGATTGTCCAGAAGGAAGGCTTACATATTAGAAAACTCATGAAACAACTTCCAAAGTTTCACAATAAATAAACCCCTTTGTGTGTATGCAATCTAGAATCTGTAAAAGGCTTTTCAGTGAATAGAAATCCAAGGTATTTCCATGTGAAAAACAGTACAAACTTTAATGTGGGTGGGTTTGTTTTGTTTTGTTTTGTTTTGTTTTAATTAAAAGTGTAGATTTCTCTCCCTTTCTGTTTTTTGCCTTCAAAAAAAAACAAAACTAACTTTTCCCATGTTCTAATATGTCTTAACAGTGCATTCTTTGCTTAAAAATGTATCTTTTTTTAAATCTGTATCCCTTTCACTAATTGTTTACCTTACTTTTTCTGAGTATCTTTTTGCATTTTTCTCATTAATTTTAGACATGTGTTTATAAACACCATTTACAGTGACCTTTCCAGTTTAAACCTCTGCATAATTGTCTAGTACTGCTTTAGTTCCAGTACAGGTTGTTAAAATATCTTGCAGCATATCTGATACTGAGGAAGTAAGTTGAAGAAAGTCAGTGCTATGTAGGAAGGATTTGCACACCAACACATGAAGAATCTTCTCACTTGCATAGCTGTGTTTTTTTGTGCTTGCTCCTACATTTCATTACACCAGTTCAGAACATTGGATTCTAACTCTTTTTAACCACTCTGCATCGTTCTACCCTTCCCCAGAAGAACAATACAATTAAAAAAAATAATCAATATGCTGCCTGGAAGAAATTGAAGTCAATACTTATCTCCTAAACCATATACTTGCACATTTTGGAGAATTTTCATGTTAATAAAGGACACTTTTATAAGGTATTTCAAAAAGCAGCTAGGCAAGCCACTGGCTTCATTCTTTTTCAGATTTCAATACGTTGTGATACAAGAGCCTATGCATAGGTTGTGCCTGCCAGATCAGTTTGTGCTGTGTGAGAGGCCTTGTATTTCAGGTCTAAAGTCATCTAGTTTGCAGGCAGTTTGGTAATTTGCTCTAAGTTGTGAGTGGTTTGCTTTTATGAGTGTTATGTGTAAGAACAGCTCCACAATTTCAACCTTGTGGGTCAGATTAACTCCCTAATTCTAATGAGAAGACAAGTTGTTTATTAAAGATAAATGTGAGAAAATAACTTTATGACTCATAATTCTACAATGCATGTCTGAGAGGAATGCAGAGAGGTCCAAACAAGGCTATTTCAAAAGACATCGCAAAATGAATCTCTAAATAAGGGGATTTGGCTAGCTTCAAAGTTTGGTAAACATTGCACTTTCTATTATGATTACCTCCTAATTTTCTGCTATTCTTTTCTAATTTAAGAATTGTTCATGGTCTTATTCTAAACCATGTGCAAACAGTGAATATATAGGATTCCTTAAAATGTTAATATTTATCTAAACACTTTTTACAACACCATTACATAAGCCTATCCAACACTTGACTGGGCTAGCCACTTTAAGATGCTGCAGTAATTTCTATAAACTTTAATAATTGTTTATTAAACCCTGCCAGGTTTAATAATTTTATAGTGTGCCATGCTAATTCACTGAGAAAATCTTCATTCTACAGCTAAATATATTGTTTACTTCTATCCGTGTGTGTTTTTTCAGCTGCATTGTTTTCTGGTACACATAGTGTGAAATATCTTAGGTGCAAATATTGGTGAAATGAAAGAGTAGTTTTGAGTTCATGTTTATTCATGAAGACTACAACTGCTGAATGCAATCTAGAAATGTTGGTAAAAGGCATTGCCTCTTCATTCTTTCTTCTCCAACAGAGAAAAACACTAGAGCTGTTGCTAAAAGGCACATTATTTACCCTGTTTCGTGCTGTAATCCATCCTCTTTATTCCATTTGTAAATAGAAATGTTCACAGTTTACTTTAGGCATGTGGGATTGGATTTATCTTTTCTGCCTTTAATATCTACAGCAGAGATGCCTACATCTGAACTCATAACCTTGGATTCTCTTTTGAGTCAGTGGGAAGCACTAGCATTTTTAACACATTTAACAAAGCTGGTGGATGTGTTGCAACCTAGAAAGGCCTATTTAGAATCAGAATCAGAACCAGAATCAGTCAGGGTTGGAAGGGACACCCTACCCTAGATCAGGCTGGCCAGAGCCCCATCCAGCCTGGCCTTAAACACCTCCAGGGATGGGGCCTCAACCACCTCCCTGGGCAACCCATTCCAGGTGTCACCACTCTCATGCTGAAGAACTTCCTCCTCATGTCCAGGCTGAATCGCCCCACCTCCAACTTTGTTCCATTCCCCCTAGTCCTGTCATTACCTGAGAGCCTAAAAGGTCTCTCCCCAGTTTTTTTGTAGGCCCCCTTCAGATAATGAAAAGCCACAATAAGGTCACTTAGGAGCCTCCTTTTCTCCAGACTGAAGAGCCCCAACTCTTTCAGTCTGTCCTCATAGGAGTGGTGCTCTAGCCCTCTGATCATCCTCATGGCCCTCATGACTATGAGAGAAATCTGTACCACCACTTTAAAAGTCCTTAATATACTCATAAATATGGGCAGGTATTTTAATTATTTCAAATCCACCTCAGTTATTTCAAATCTACTTCAGTTATTTTAAATCTACCTGAGTATTCAATTTGAACATGAGACTTGGAATGAGGATTTGCAAATTCAGACTTTAGGAAATTCAGTAGCAGCATGATGACCTTCTGATAAGGCAGAAGATAGAAGGGGGAAAAAAAAAATCTCTTTTCAAGTTTTGTTTCCATAATATTTTGTGGCCATCTGTTTGTTTCTTTGTGTCTTAGTTCTGGGGCCATCTTACAGTGCTCAAAACCTATGTAATAAGGGCTGCTGGCTAAGGTGTTTTCTTTTCCCTTTCTAATGCTCTTAGACCCTTTATTTTAGATGAAAATATGCCCCTTTATTTTCCTTGCAGTGATGCTTACATAAATGTTTGGCATTCAGAAAATAACTAATGGAAAAATAAGTTGCTGTAGTATCTTGTAATTCTTTATTGCACCTGTTCATACTTACTAATCCAGTCATGTTGCCCTTTATGTAAAGATGATTCCAGCATTGATAATGAAGGCTTTCTCTTAAAGTTGATGGAATTGTGTATGTAAGCAGGTACCCATACTACAGGCATCCTGTTGTCTGAGTGGCATTTCATCTTGGGTGGACTTTACTCAGCCTGGTTGTGTTTTGCATTAAGCAGACTGATGGTCTTCCACAGCTACTGGCTTACCCTGCCTGTCACTTAACTTAAGGTGCAGGTGCCAATATAAAAAAGAAAACCAAGGCAGCACAAAGGATGTGTTTAAGGTCCTCCTGCTGCTCTGGGGAGTGGGCAGAGATCCGAACACCCAACCAATGCCCACCTATCTGTCTGATTCTTCTCAAGCACAGGCATTAACATACACATTAACAAAGCCAGGCATATACCTGAAAAACACTATTGGTGCAGTAGCATTACACCACTTGGTCTATGAAGAAGACAGTGTTGTTACCAGAGGGCCTTAAAATGTCTCTCATCCTCAGAATGCATTTGCTGTATGAACTACCACTAAGCACTATGAAAACTATTTTCTTCTTTTTTTCCCCCTTTTTTTTCTTTCTCTTTTGGTGTGCAATCTTCTCTTTACAAGGGTTTGAAAAGGAAATCCTGAATCTGTTCCTTAACGTATAATTTTGGTATCTAAATACAGCACTTGGGATTAGCAGGCTTGTCAGAAAAACAAGAATTTATACGTTCAAAAAACTCAACAATCCGCCCCCAGCTTTTCAACTATGTCAGGCATTATTTAGTGGTACACAGCTGCTGTAAGATGAAGAGAGAAGAAATGCAATGAAGAAAAAAAAAAAAGAAAAGGTGTCATTTTAAGGACATGCTCTGAAAATAATGAACTCAACCAAAGCACTTTCTATAAAGTGGTTTACACGCCTCTGAAAAGAGATGAAAATGCACACTCATCTCACATTTGGGCAAGTGTTAATTATAGACTCGCTGACAACAAGATCAAGTCTCCTAGAAGTTGTTTCTTTCTTTTGATTTTATCTAAGAATGCTATGACTAGTATTCATCCTCCTCTTCCTCTCCTTTCTGCACACAGATACTAGTGGACTTCGTAAATCAGGAATGAAGATACAACCAGTTGACACTTAGAAATTATTTCATGGAGGCATGGAGATTGCTATTGTTATTCCTGACAAGAGAAAAAAAAAATCCCCCAAAACCCCAAACAAAAGTAAGCAAAACCCAAAACATCCCCCCCAAACAAAAACAACCTCCAAAAATAAAACCTAAAACCAAACAAAAATCCCCTTGTCTTCTCCCTGATTCTTCCAAAAGCATTTCTTTCTGCCCGTATTTACTGGTAATGTCAGATGTAGCTCAAGTCAGTTTTTTCTGATGTTCTGCTCTCTTTCATAGAATCGTAGAATAAACCAGGTTGGAAGAGAGCTCCAAGATCATCCAGTCCAACCTATCACCCAGCCCTATCCAGTCAACTAGACCATGGCATTAAGTGCCTCATCCAGGCTTTTCTTGAACACCTCCAGGGAAAGTGACTCCACCAACTCCCTGAGCAGCCCATTCCAATGGCAAATCACTCTCTCCATGAAGAACTTCCTCTTTGCTGTTTAACCTCTGGTAACATTTTTCTCATGTGAAGCCGCAAAAGAAAGACTGATTTTTATAATTTACATTGTTTCATCAACATGGTATACTTCAAGTGCTTTGGTTGTCAGTGCCCAATAGTGCCCTTTAGTAATGCTGGCAGCTTTTCTGATTATCTGCTGGTGATTTAATTTGAAAATATCTTACAAAAATTACATAATATCAAATTGCAAACCTGACCCCTAGGTTCTGACAATTAGTTTTCCAAACAGAATTTATTCTTTGTTTAGCTTTTCCTTCTAGCTCTCTTCTTGCATTTTTAGTGTTACCAGTAGGAGATTTTCCTTGTGTTCCTTGAGTTTTCATTGCAGGTTTGATAGGAGAACATCATTGGTCTTCTTCAGCCAGAGTCATAAGGGATATCCTTCTGTCCTAGTTATAGTTCAATCAACAACTGTACAGTATCTCTCTTTCCCATGGCATTTACTGAAATCTCTTCAATAACAGGTTATCTTCATGTACATGTAGCCTTCAGCCCAGACTAGAAAGTTAAATGACTCTTATACCTCCTCAATGCTTCTCATTTTCTCTGTGACATCTACTTTTATAACCTACTCCATCTGCTCTTCTGATGTACAATACTATTATACCCTTGTTCCTTTCTTTTCTACAGCTGAGTTGGATATGACTACACAAAAATACACTTAAACATTAATTGGGGTGTCAGGGAAACTTACAGGAATAGAAATAAAGAACATTAGCCTCTAAAGTATATTAAAGTTCCAAAACTGAATACTCAGGAGCAGAGTTGAAATTCAGTGCTTGTAAATATATCTTAAAACTGTATTTTTCTACACTGTGCATGAGTTTGATGACAATTTTTGACAAGTGCTCCAAAGCCTAAGGCATAGGGATCATTCTTTCTTCTTGCCTCCTCTCCTCCCCAGAGAAACATTATAAACATAGAAAACAAAGGTCAATTAGCTTAAAACCTTCTGTTGCTTCACATATAAAACCAAAATATTTGATTATGAGTGTCAAGGTTTCAAATAAACATGCTTGTCAAGCACCTAAGGGAGTTTGCCAAAGAATCCTGTACTCCCTTTTGTGCTGTGCTGCAACCTCCAGCTGAATCATAACTATATTCTTAATCAGAGGATACCATATTCAGTAAACAGTTTAGAATGATAGGTTGTGGGAAGGGTAAATCGTTGAAATAACCAAGAAGGGGGTGATTCTTTCTGGATGCTCATGCAGGGCAAGGTAATCCTGATGTGAACAAATTAAATCTCTACATGCCATGCTAATTATATCATCTCCTTGGTTTCTCTGGAACCCCCTCTGTTTCTGTTGCTATGCATATCGCATGTATCAAGTGGGAATTCACAAGGACATTTCAGGCTTATGTAAGGTGCCATGCTGTGCGTGAGGGTAGCAGCTGTGCCTCTCATCTCGTCTTTCTTTGCTAGCTTACTCCACAAGATGGTAGAAGAAAAATATGTGAAAATGTGTCTTACTAAGAGGCAGACATTGCAGACATTTGTAGTCCTCCAAGAAAAAAACATGCTTATGGAATATCCTCCTTGTGCTGTGGTGAGGAAAGCTTGTGGAAGGAAGAGCCTCCCAAGCCAAGTACCACACACTTCAGCATTTTTAGTTAGTCTTCAACAATGTCACTGTGGACTATATTTGTACTCTTTATTTTGTCATGGTAATATAATCCAATTTTTAAGTGGCTGAAGTGAAATGTTGATAACAACTTCCCATCTTTTTCTTCTACTCAGGGGAGCCTGAGTAGTTCTAGGCATAATATATAAATAAAATATTTGTGTAGGATCTCCTTGTGATATAAAAATATTTTTTACATGAATGAAACAATGATAGGTAATATACAGTAGCAGAATCTAATATTTGTATCCCAGCAGCAAGTTTTCAAACTTGTCTCTGAAGCAATGGGTTGCAGCTTGAAAGGCTGACATTTGTGTCTTATATATAAATATCTGTTTCATGACAGCAATCCTTTTCCTCAGATACTTTGCATCTTATATTTCTGTGAGCCTCATGTGCTGTAACAACTCTACAACGAAAAAAAAGTGTTCACAGACTCTTCATCAGTAATAGACCAGATATTTTCTTCTACAAGAAAAGAGTTAATGATGCACTGAAACAGGATCTGTGATACCTTGTGACATTGTTTTGCCTTCTGATGGAGTTGCTGGGGGGAAATGTTACTGGTCTTGTAGTTTGGCTGCCCAGGGAGGTGGTGGAGTTGCCACCCCTGGAGGTCTCATTGGTTGGATAGGGCTGGGTGGTAGGTTGGACTGGATGATCTTGGAGGCCTCTTCCAACTTGGTTGATTCCAACAGCTGATAATGAAGAAAAATGTGGCACTAAGTTGAGGAGTATTTGTATAAACTGCTGCAATACAAATGCATACATACATTCCAGAAACACAGATTCACAGATTCAGGGAGACCAAAATCTCAAAAACACAACAACAAAATAGTTTTAAAATATGAGTTGGTACTGTATCTTCAGAGATCATCAAATGCTGTTGAAGAGTGAAAAATGAAATGTTAAACATCTAGCTTTGTATTTTGACTTAAAACCTTGGAATTAAATTGGATGGGGGCAAGGGAACAGAACAGGAATGCACACCAAGCAATGGCATAGAGAAGACGTGAAGACAATGCAATATAGGCTTACAATACAAGTCATGATAGAAAGCTTTTTAAAAACAGAAGAACTTGGCAAATAAGTCATGATAAGGGAAGGCTTTATGAGAAGGAAGGAGCTTATAGACTTGGATATCAAAAGAATCTATATATTCTTATTTCTCTTTTTTATCAGACAAACAGTGCACTCTATTATGCCTTAACATGTCAGGTATGATGGGTATGTTGTAGCTGTGGTCTGACAGGTTTGTTCATCCTAGATCATTTCACAGATTGCGAGCACCGTTTGTTTTTCTTTCTGTCATTAGATGAAGTTGCTGACATACACTGCAGGTATTATTCTCAGAAAACAGCAGTTGAAGCCATACAAAGCACTATCTATTGGTAAAAACTACTGATAAATCAGGTTTGCTTACTTTTATGTGGGTTAAGTTTATTTAAAAGCTGTAGTGCTGGTGATGGCTTGGAAAAGTTTGAGTATCCAAAACAACATAGAGAGGTGCTACGGGATAATGTTACTGAGGGTGCAGGCAAGGCAGCAGCAGAGAGACTGCAAGCAGCCCCAGCTAGAGATGAGCTGTGCTGCTTGAGGTCATCATTGCTGAATTATGGGCTAACCCTCACCTGAGTAGCATGCAATAGAGAGATCTCACTTGCATTTGTAAAATGTTATTAATTAATTTGTAATTTAGACTTTGCAGGACCTCAGCAATAAGGAAATGACTGTGCTTGGCTCTAGTCAAAGCCTTGTTCTAAGTCTGGAAATGTTTGCTATGGCTTGGAAATATATTGCCTTGTGAGTGGTCTGAATATTTTTATAATGTAAGCTATTCCAAATCCTATCAGATTTGATACTAATAGTTGTCTTTCTTCCTTCTGTTTTCGCTCTTTATTTTTCTTTCCAGTATTTCAATCTATCATCTACAATCTGTGCAACAATAAAAGAGGTGATTGGTTATCTCAATGAATATATAAATCCCAAATGCAGTCAAGGTTGCAAAAGAAGAAGGGAACTGCAGGTGATAAATAATGTGTTCATAGTTGGGTGATTAGAGATAATGTAGTGACTGGCAAAAAAAAAAAAAAAAAAAGAAGGAAAGAAGGGAATATGTAACAGTTGTTTGTGAAGTTATGAAAATTTAACTGAAATTGGACTGTACTTCTTTTGCCCTCAGAACAGTTCTATTTCCTGAGACGCAGTATCCCTTATGAATATTTGTGAAGGCAGCACTTCAGATAACAGAATCCACTCTTGAATAAAAAGTATTATTGAGATATTTGGAGTGTAAACATGTGTGCACATTACTATGTAATTACTATGGAATTCTGTGAGCTCTCTAGAGTAGCTTCCAGAGATATGCTTGCTGTAGCAAGCACGGCATAGCATGGTTTAAACTGGGAGCTCAAGGCAGGGGCACAGCAATTTCTAATGGAAGTTGCTGTTTTGCCAGTTCTTTCAAGGCAGCAAGCAACGTGTATCACTGTTCAAAAGCTTCTCTGCAGAAGGGAAAAATCTTTACAGTATTTTTCTATGCATTTCTATATTTCAGCAAACACTCTTTGAGACAGGTAAGAAACATACACCAGAGAATCTGTTCACAGTGAATCTCACTAACTTCCTGTTTGTAATCAAATAGGTGCCTGACTGGTTTCAAGTGCATTAACTTTTCTTGTTTTGAAGCTTCTTGTTTCCCCCTTCTCTTTAATATTGATTCTGTGACAATTGTCATTTTTTCAAATGAGTATCACTTTCAAAGCTAGAGTGCTGCAGATATAAGGAGAGTGTAAAGCACCAAATGTATCAAATGACTATTCAATGCTGCCTTGGGAAACGTAGTGCAATCCAGGAGGGATAATGAAGTGAAGGCATGTTGACACTGGCTATTTTTATTCCTAATCCCCTCTCTTCTCATCCTATTGCTTCCCTAGCATTATTTGAAGTTCTTTTTGGTTTAATTTTACACTGAAGTTTGCTCTCATGGGAACAGCTGAGCAAAAGCAAATGTTTCTCTTGATTTTATTGGGATTTGGGTCAAGATCTATGTTTATTGTTATTAAGAACTCCCACCAGGTTGTACAAATGTATATCAAAGCTTAAATGATGAAACTCAGCATGTCTGTAATTCACCAATTTATCATCTTTCAGGGTGGTTGTGCATGTGTGCACATTTCTGAAGATGTTGAAATACACTGATATAGTTGTTAGCTGCACGTGGTTTAGGATCTGCCAGCTGACAGGTTTCTGCAAGCCTCTGCATTTGAATTGAGTAGATGTTAATACAAAGCTGCTTTTGATTTTATTTATATTACTGTTAGAATAAACAGTAATATAATAACAATAAGCCTGGCACAAAGAACACCTGAAAAAAGGACCAAAATCATTCATGGAAGATGAAAGCATCATACACTTCAGAGATATATAGATAAAACAAATTCAATTGTAGAATCAACCATAGAATCAACCAGGTTGGAAGAGACCTTCAAGATCATCCAATCCAACCTATCACCCAGCCCTATCCAGTCAACTAGACCATGGCAGTAAGTGCCTCATCCAGGCTTTTTTTGAACACTTCCAGGGACAATGACTCCCCCACCTCCCTGGGCAGCCCATTCCAATGGCAAATCACTCTCTCTGTCAAGAAATTCCTTCTAATATCCAGCCTATACCTCCCCTGGCACAATTTGAGACTCTGTCCCCTTGTTCTGTTGCTGGTTGCCTAGCAGAAGAGACCAACCCCCACCTAGCTGCAACCTCCCTTCAGGTAGTTGTAGACAGCAATGAGGTCACCCCTGAGCCTCTTCCTCTCCAGGCTAAACAACCCCAGCTCCCGCAATCTCTCCTCATAGGGTTTGAATTCCTTAAATGGATAGCTTAGCATCTCTATTTTATTTCTTATTAAAATGAATCCAGAGTCTCAACTATAAAAAGGATAATGCTGTATTACATTATTACCATGTTGAGAAATTTTCCTTCATCTTGCATGCAAATGAGCATATCAGCTTAATTTAAAGATGTTTGAGTCCTCATGCTTAGGCATGGTATGTATAGCTGACTGTGACAGACACCCAGCCACCACTGTATGGCACTTTGAGAGCACTAGGTTGCAATGTGGTTTCTAGGGTAGTTTAGGATGTGTTTGCATTTCAGTGTTACATTTTGCCAGCAAGTCACATATGAAAAATTGATGGACTGCCAAATGGCTTTCTAATGCACTCTTGTGAAAATCTCAAACTGAAAGTATTTATTTGATCATAAAAGCAAATGGGTGAAATGTTAGATGTAAGAGTACACATTGGGCACATTTAATTCACAGCAGTCTGCTAAACAAATTCAAAAACATTGGGCTGGTATTTACATTTGCAGCACAAAAACTGACCATGTAAATGAAACTATAATTCCTTCTTGTTTGTTTTTTTTTTTTTTTTTTTNCAGATATTTACAGTATATACAGATATATACAGAAATATACAAGGTAAAAGGTAATACAGAAACACAACTCCCCTCCCAGAAACCTGAGTCCCCAGGAGGGGCTTTCAACCACCCCCTCACCTTCCCCCTACCCCTCTCAACCTTACCCCAGTCCCAAGGAAGAATGGAGGTTCAGCCAAGGGGATAAAAAAGCAAAGGTGAATCAGCCAAAGCAAATGGAGGGTGAGGTTAGAAAGCAAGATGGAGTTCAGCCAGCAGCCACGAGCTCCCCAGCAGGCAAAGTGCCCAGAGCGAAGAGAGCAAGATTGAAGTGACTTTATCTTTTGGTTTGCTTTTCTTCTTTACACATCTCAGCAAGACTGTGAGCAAAGTAGACATCATCATTGTTTTCATTTTCATAGCCTATGATCTAGTTCTGACCAAAACATTCTAGCTAAGCTCAAACTAGCACTTTTTTTTTTTTTGAGAGTTTTTTTATGCTTCAGGAGTTTGAAAAATAGGAAAATTTTGATTTAGTGTTTCACTTCAGGGCTCTTTTAATTATACCAATAACACACAAACAGAAACACAGATCTCTCTAGAAATCAAGGGAATTATGTCTTATGAAACTTGCACCGAAACCACTCAAGTAAAAAAAGAAAAGAACACAAAATCTTCTTCAAAAAAAGACCTTAATGAAAAAAAGTGTTCATGTTTCTCCAATGTTGATAATTACTGTATCTTTAATAATAAGTCAAAAAAATCCCATTTTATTGACGATATTTAAAACTTTTCATGGCAAAGTAGTGGATATGAATATATTCCCCAAAGTTTATGATTTAATGAGATCATGAATTGGTGGCTGTGATGGTTTGGGTGTCCCCCCGCCCCCCCCCCACTTTTAGAAATCACCCAGACTAGACTCAGTCGGCTCTGGAAATTTGAATGAAGCTTATATTTACAGCTGGCACAATTTACAAGCAGATATTTACAGTATATACAGTTATAGACAGAAATATACAAGGGAAAAAAGGTAATACAAACACAATTCCCCTCCCAGAAACCTGAGTCCCCAGGAGGGGCTCTCAACCACCCCTCACCTTCCCCTACCCCTCTCAACCTTACCCCAGTCCTAAGGAAGAATGGAGGTTCGGCCAAGAGGGTTAAAAAGCAAGGTGAAGCAGCCAAGCAAAAGGAGGGTGAGGTTAGAAAGCAAGATGGAGTCCAGCCATCAGCTTCAGCTTCTCCCCAGCAGGCAAAGCTCCCCAGCGAAGAGAAGAAGCAAGTGACCTAATCTTTGTTTTGCCTTTCTTCTTTACACATCCCAGCAAGACTGTGAGGGAAGTAGACCTCACCATTGTTTTCATTTTACAGCCTATCATCTAATTCTTCTCACCAAAACATGCTAGCTAGGCTCAAACTAGCACAGTGGCAATTATTTTTCACTGAACAAATCCCATCATTACTTTCGAAAATCAGCACTGAAGTGTCAGTGGCAGGCAAATTTGTTTTCTTTCTTAACCATGATTGTGAAAGTTTTTAAGAGAGGCAAATATGACCATCTCTAGTCTGTATGATGCAGCACAATAAAGTTCCCAAGCCAAATTTTTCTACCTTTGTCCATCCTCATGGTCTTTGCAGTAGCACAAGTTATTGTCTACTGCCTCTTAAAAGACTAGTTGTTTCAAGGTGGATTTTTGAGGAGGATTGGTCAGTAGTGACTCTCTGAATTATTGTGTGCAAAAGCCCTGTTTATGTAAGGAGTTTAGTCATGTTTATTTTGACATTTTCCATTAAAGATGAATGAAAAGTATTCTTGTGTATATCCAGTAATCCTATATTAATAGCCTGTGGGGTATTGAATAACATTTCTGCCTGTATTTGATTCCTGCTAATTCTTAAAGGCTTATCAGTGCCATACAGCATCGTGTAACTTCAAATATCAATATATTTTCTTTTTAGCTTTTAAACTACAAGATACTATCTTTTACCTCAGTTCAACATAGTTTTCCCAGTGGAAAAGTCTACTCCTGATGTTAATTTTATAAACTTACCAGCTTGCTGAGTGCCTTTTGTCAATTATTCTGTTGCTCCATGCTCAGTAAAGTTAAATCGTCAGCACAGAACAACTCATAGGGTAAGACCTCAAAATACCTTTGCTCAGCCAGTGTTTCTGTTTGGAGCTCTGCTTTGATCAGCTAATGAGTCTTCTAGGTGAGACATGAGTGTTTTCTCTGTATGTTTGTCTTCATGTTTACTTATGTTGTTTTTGTTTTATTTCCTTTTAAGTTTAAGGTGAGAAGTTTGAGTTCGATTTTGGGTTCTTTGAAGTTAGGCACTTAAGTCCTTGTTCAGGCTTATGAGTACATTATACTTCTGAGCACATGAACAGTCACATCTGCTCTTGACTGGGGGTTATAGCAAATTTTCAGTCTGAAAATCATCTCACTTGTGTTTTGATGGCTAAATATATGCATGACTACTCAACTTTAGGTAGCCAAGTTTGCACATATAGATGTTCAGCTGAGTGCAATCTCCTTATGATGCAAGTAAAGCCAAATTTCTGTCATTTTTACATATCCTAGGTACATAAATGATAATGAACATTTGTTCTTGTGATAAAAGCTCTTTATATTGTTCTTTCTGAATTAACCTGAATCCTGGCTGCAGGAGCAGATCATGACTTTAGCAACCTCTCAAGACAGCATTTTGGTCATTTGCTCCAAGAAACATGTACAGTATGAGATACAAACCTAGCAGTGAGTAATAGCAATAATGTCAAGTGTTTAACATCAGGATTCCATGAACTTTGGTTCAATATCTTTGCATATTGAGGTCTATACAGGAACCTCTGTGTGTATATGTGTATATATATATATATAAAGCATGCATTTATGTTGTAAGGGTTTTTTTTTAAAGCATATATAGACTTTCTGATCAGAACAATCTTAAGATGGCTTTGTACTGTTATTTTACTTAGAACTAGGAAGTGAGTGAACCTGAGGTTGCACTCTCAGGTTCAAAGTCACCTCAGCTCAGCCATCCATACTGACTTCACCACTAGTTGAGGCACAATGGGAGCATACTGTCCCAGCACCCAAGCACCGTGCAGTGAAATTGGCCAGTAGTGTCCATTCACCAGAACTGGTTTTTTTTCTATGAAGAAACTAGACAAGAATATGTATTATAGGAGCACAGGTAATTTTCTTCACTAGTCTTTCAGTAGCCTAAAGCTACTCTGTATAAAACCCCATTGGAAGTACTTCCTCCTCTCCATTCCTTTCTTTAGTTTTGACAAAGAAAGAGAATTATTGGGGTTTTTTTGCTTTATTGGTGGAAAAGTTGCTCTCTGAACCATCCCTCCTCTGTACTTTTCTGGTTTTGTGTGGGTTACATCAGCTGAAGCATATATCATTTAAAATATAAATCATTATGCATAAATTATTTTTGCATACTTAGTACTAGGGATTTAAACTGAACTATGATGTCACATAATTACTTTTGTGTTTAGTTTTGTATTTATCTATGAGTACAGGCATTTGCTGAGTGAATGATGTTTAGGTCACTTGCCACTATCTTCATTCTGGAAAAAAAGTAATTATTCAAATCTGGATTGTTGCAGGAAATGAAGGGTAGGACTTAGAACTGAGTGCATTTTTTATAGCCTGAATAAGCAATGTTTCCTTAGGCCATGGTTAAGGAGAGACATCACCAAGCAAGCAAGTTTCTTAGTTTATAGAATTATTATTAAAGAGATAATTATGCTGTAAATTGGAATAATTTACACCCAAACAATGTGTTTCATGGACTCTTAGTGTACATTTTTACTGGAGAATATGTCTTCTGAGCATGAAGAAAGTTTTCCCTTTGGGCTATTCTCAGAAGAGACATGCTTCCTCTTGGTATTGACCACAGCAGAACTGGCAGATCTATGCATTTGATGTGCCAGGCCAGCCTGAATGGCAATCTCAGTTTTAAACAAAATCAAGTTTAAGACACAGAATAGTGCTAATTTGTCTATAAACTGGTTAGAAAGAGCTCTTTCATCCGTCTAGTCCCTGTATATACTTTCTTAATTTAATGCATGCTGCCTTATGTTCAGCTGCATTCAAGAAGAATGCATTCAATGTGAAAAATGCTTTATGTTTTCCTGATCAAGATTGTTAAAGGTCTGGTGAAATACAGAAGAGGGAAAAAAAAAAGGGAAGAGGTCAAACCAACACATGTGGACCCTTCTCCCCACCTTAGTTCAGCAGATACTTCTTTGCTTTCTGGAATGCTACCTGATCTCTGCACAGTGCTTTGTTTTCTACTCAGCAAAAGCCTATCTGTTCACAGGATTACAGGGAGCATGTTAGAACCTGCTCAGCTCAGGGAAACTTCATGCACAGATCCTGTGGGAGCATCATGATGACAGAACATACTTCCAGACCGAAAGGCCTGAAAAGGCAAGCAAATATGAAGTGCATGATATATAATTCATGAAGAAGAAATCTCTAAATGTAACAGTTTCATTCAATCATAATAAAGTAGTTGAGGGTTTGCAGGCATTGGAATTAAAGATACATGCACTCCTGTTCACAGAGTAATATTTTTCAGTCTAAGACAGTAAGCACAAACCTATATTTTTGCCTAAAATCATAGAATCAATCATAGAATCATAGAATGGTTTAGGTTGGAAGGGACCTCAAGGATCATCCAGCTCCAACCCACTGCCATAGGCAGGGACACCTCCCACTAGAGGAGGCTGCTCAAGGCCTCATCCAGCCTGGCTTTAAATGCCTCCAGGGACAAAGCATTCACAACCTCCCTGGGCAACCCGTTCCAGTGTCTTACCACCCTCACTGTGAAGAACAAGACAAGACATTAGTGTAAATCTCAAAAATGTCCTAAAAAAAGAATGGACAAGTTTCATCCCCACCTGCCCCTTTCTTACCTTTGCAACAGAAGCAAGCTTCTTAAAGTTTAGAAAAAAAATGTCCCTATTTTAAATAGATTATATCAAGCAATTGAAAAATCTTGAAAGGATGGAAGGTTGTAAGATGCAGAGAAGAGAGGGATGTTAGGTGCCAGACATGTGGAAAACTTGTAAACCTTTGCAATGCAAAGAACAAAAAGTTGGTTTTCTGTGAAGTATTTTGCAATTTGTTGGGAGTAGAATGTAACCAAAATGGCAATGCACCATCATCCTTCTTGAATTCATACTGTCCAGAAGAGTTAGGCATTTGCAAACTTTTCTGTGAGACCACAGCTGAAAGGTCAGTGCTTTTGTAGAAAATGTGCTGCTGTAAAGAGATGTGGGATTGAACCAAGGTTGCAGTGTTCTAGGTGACCAAATGGCTCTAGACACCTATGTTTAGCCAACAAAATTCTCCCCTCAATTTTTGGCTCCTTCTAGTATGGGGCTTGTGGTAGTTTTGTTGTTTGGGGTATTTTGTTAGTTTGTTTCATTTCACCTGTACATAACAGCCTTTGAAGGGCTCAGAGGTGCTCTTGCGGCCTGACAGTGCATCTCTGCAGGATTCCTGGGTTTCTGTGGCTTAACTTGGTGGGGAGGTGAGGAGGAAAGAGTCATCAAGACAGATGGAAAAGAGAGCAGTCAGGTTATATATGTCTTATTCTGCTACTTTCTGCTGTAATTTGAGAGGTTGTTGGAAAGCTAGAATGTTTCTTGTAAAGTGTGATATTTCCAGAGAAACAGAATTTATTTAGTGACTTTCTATGTGTTTCATTAGGTGTATGATGTGACCATCAGTGGCATATGTCCAGCAAAACCCTCACTTTTCTACTGTACCATGTTTGTTCATGACATTGAGGTCATTCTACCTAGGATGAAACTATTTCTTCAGCCAATGTAGCGAAAGGTGGTTATTATTAACTTCTGGGGGGATGAGAGTGAGCAATTCAACTTTTGATCCTGGAAAAAGAAATGTATAATGTCTGTATTTCAGCACTGTGTGGGTATAGGGTGGAGTTTCTTACCACCTCTTCATTTTACCTCATAAGATTGCTGACATTTTGCAGAGCTAACGTGGTACCTACACCTGTGTCTATGATATAGGAAAAGTAGTGGTTAACTGAACTGCTAAGCATGCTTCTCTGTGAAATTGATTATCAAAATAATTACTCCCAATGAGTATATAGCTTCTAACTTACTACATTTAAACACAAACACTGGTTTTCCCTATTGCAACATGAAAGATGCAATGCCATCACATAGAGAATTTTATATATTAAAGAATAGTATTTTTCTATAAACTGCTTTGATTTTTCAACCATCTAACCAAAAAGGCCTTTGCTTTTGGAAAGACACCAAAGTGGCCAGGGTGAAGTCAGTTAACGCAGCTTGACTATTATTATACGTAGTAAGCAGACCTGTGGCTGCAATGACTTTGTTCAGTACTGTTGCAGAACAATATGGTAGGTGTGCTAGCTTGAGGATAGTGTTTTAAGAAACCCACAGTTACAGACCTCCAGAAGCTAGAGAGTGGCCAGGAGAAGTACTGGAAAGCGTAATCTGGTTGGCGACCTTGGAGATGCTGCCACTTAGGCTTGAAGTGGCTGCCAAGCTGCCTTTTTTTGTGCTGCATCACAAATGCTATTGCCGTGGAGGTAGAGAGGCATGGTAGGGAGGAGGGCATTTGACTTCAGGGAAGGCTTTGGAAGATCCTGGCCTTATCAGATTGTTGTAAGCCCCGGTTGCAGGACTGAGCCAAGGCTGGATATGACTTTGTGTATTTTGTATGCTTTGCTGTACTCTCCACTAGAAAGAACTGTTAACACTGTAGCTTGTGAATTGCTTCTCCATTTAAACTTTCCAATAACTCTCCAATCCACTGCAAGAGCATTTTCTTTTGCCACTTTTGGAGCAATAGAGCAATTTGTCTGCTCACTAAACCACAACAGCGGGCAATAGCTGAGGCTGGGATTTCCAAATTTGGGATCATGATCCTTTGGGATTTCTGTTTGTCTGTCTGCCTTTTCTGGTGAGAAGGAAGCTTTGCTGTCTTCTGCAGAAAGTAGCAGCAGTGGATCATGATATAGGCTCTGTAATAAAGAATGTAAATGCTTACTAGATGTAAGATAAAGATGTTTGTTCTGGTGGGGAGCAAAACTTTGGTTTTCTTTTCAAGCGCAGTATTTCCAGCATATTTTTCCAAGTTTATTCATCTAGCAAACACAGTATGATTAACAGGGCACATATCAAATTGTATAGCTTTCCAATGACATTTTCTTCCAACAGTGATAAAATGGGATATTTTTTTTGTGCTTAGAAGTGGATATTAATACAACTGCAGAAAGATTGTATCACAGGCAATACTTACTCATCTGCTAAGATGTATTTTTTTTGTTGCTGTGATGTTTCTTACTATCTGTGCCATATATCCAATGTAGTTGGTTTTCCTTCTTCATTTTATGTTACCGTAGATAAAATATAAGCCAATATCATTTTGCTCTTCTTTGTATTCATCTTATTTACCAAAGTAATAAATTATTTTTTAAGTCAGGGCACTTTTCTGCTTTGAAGCCTGAAGACATGTACAAATAGAAATGTTAGAGCATTCTTTCAGAGAGAAGCCTGGTAATTAATCTCTCTCCTTTCATCTATGTCACTATGTATTTCTATTAAAATAGATGTACTTAGACTGTATCAGGACACCGAGAAACTACATGAAAGACCTACTTTCCTTTTGCTTGTGTTTAAAGGTTGAAGGAAAATGTCCCCCATGCTTCAAAATGTTTATTTGTGTAAAAAATTCTGGGCAAGGCTCTAGTTTTTGTGGTATTCTCTTAGTTTATAGACTGTATTTCATTGTGCAAATGCCTGGAAATGCTACCAACTTACTTTGGGTCCATCCACTGCAGGGGAGAACTCACTTCTTTGGAGATAGGACTGGTTGGTAGCCCTGGCCATAGTATGCATGCCTTATCTGCAAAATAGTCATGCTCTGTCTTTTCTTCTGGCCCATGGTATCTTGGGTGTTATTCTGTATTGTGGCACAATGTTAGAAAGGATGGGTGGTGATTTTTCTGTGTTTCCCAGAGTCTGGATGATTTTACCAGTCTACAGATGTGGTTTTGAGCCTGCTGAGAAGAGAGAACGATATGAACTGTCTCTCTCATCTTCTGCTTCAGTATCTAATGATGAACACGGAAGCAACAAAGGGCAAAGTGCTGTGACTTTCTGGATACCTGCTTCAGTTGTTCTGTGCTAAAATGGGCCACCATATTTTGATTATCAAAGAAACAACCTAATTACCCATATGCATTTGTGCATATACTGACATTGTATACCTGTATGTACACGCCTTGGAACTTGCCTTGTGATTCTTCTCTCAAGCTCAGTACACGGCAAAAAACTTTCCTATGAAGATTTCTGTGTTCCTTAAGGAGGGTTTCCTGGGGAGTTATTTTATCAACTGCATGCAAAGAGTTGCATGGCATTTTTTAATCTTCTAATAGCATAAATAATTACTCACAAGCTTGCTTTTCTTTGCTCACTTTTTTCATACTCAGTTTTGGGGGATGGAGCACATTAAAGCTTTTGCTCATTTAGAATCATAGAATCAGTCAGGGTTGGGAGGGACCACAAGGATCATCTAGTTCCAACCCCTCCACCATGGGCAGGGACACCCTACCCTAGAGCAGGCTGGCCAGAGCCTCATCCAGCCTGGCCTTAAACACATTCAGGGATGGGGCCTCAACCACCTCCCTGGGCAATCCATTCCAGGCTCTCACCACTCTCATGGTGAAGAACTTCCTCCTCACATCCAGTCTGAATCTACTGACTTCCAGCTTTGCTCCATTCAGTTATGCTTTCACTTAATCTTCTAGTGGACAGCAGCCTGACTGCTTCCTCTGTGTGTGCCCTGTGCAAATCCTTTAAAAAAGGTCTGATAAATTAAGGTGAAAGAGGAAATCTACAATTTCCAAACATGCAGAAGCTTTCATTTCACCAAGAACAAGGTTAAAATTTCTTATAGTTCAGCTTTTCTCAGTACCACTGAAACTGTATTGCACTGAAAGATTTGAAAGCTTGAGTTTTAACTCAGCAGCTTGAAGTTTAGCTTAAGTCAAAATGTCTAAATGCTAGACTAAGTCAGAGGTAGGTAAACTCTATTTGGTTTTTGTTCAGTGTTGTCTGAGAATGACACAAATCATTCCTAATTTGCTTAGACCAACAACATGATGAATCAGATTTTGTTTCAGAACAGATTTTATCTCATTTTGATTTTTAATGAAGTAGATTTTACTTCATTTGACATAGGCATTGCACTGAACATACACAATGGCATGCAGCTGCACTCAGAAAGCTGGTCAGTTTGCAGGTAATAATAATTAAAATTTACAGCAATAGTCAGCACAACATTGCTCTTATCTATAGTTTTATTAAAAAGACTTTAAAACTATAGCATTGTCATTAAACATAGTTGTCTTTGTATTAAAAATCCTGCATATATTTAGACATAATTTGCAAGAATATCCATTGCATTAATAATACAAATCTTAATTACTTGTTAGAAAATTGATGTTACCCCTCCAAGCTACATTATTGCATAGACTTTCTCCAGAGGAAGATTATTTGGATATCAGTCTCCTGAGGATCTCAGGTTTTGTGTTGTGTCAATTTTTTTTGCAGCTATGTGGCTTTAAAACCCCTTTCTTTATTTTTCCCTCTCCCAACGAAAGTCAATAATAATCTTGACTGTCTTATTAGTAATCCTGTTTAGACACCTGTATAAGTCTTCTTGTTTGAAAGAGCGATTTGGCTTATGTGTATTAATAAGGCTGGAGATACATTTCTCAATTGATGAACATTTCAGTCTCTCATTCTCTGTCTCCTTTCCTCATTAAGGATATGAGAAACATGTCTATATATAAATTAACTGAACCTAAGAACCATGAAAACCTTTTTAGACTATTTTTTTGTACTCTCAATTTTCTTATGTCATTCTCAACTCAAAGTTATAAAAATATATTAGAAAATAAAATATATTAGAAACAAGCTATATTCTGGTGTTATTAATGGCTAGTTTTAAGGTGTCTATCACAGTAGTAACTTGAAGGTTCTGCAAATGCTTCATGGTGAAAATGATGCTTATACACATTTTTGTTTGTTTGTTTGTTTGTTTGTTGAGTTACTGAAGCTACCTGCCAGCTTTCAGTCTTTTTGTTTTTGAAAAATGATGTATTCTCCAATTCCAATTATTCCTAAGTGAATATGACACTATAAAGTGATATCACATGTTTGAAACCAACAACAATATGATTTCTGTTTGGAATATCATTACAGTTGATGCTCATTAGCAAAAAAAATTGCCCAGTTCTTGATAGGCAAAGTGGCATTTAGTGATGACTCGAGTATACTGTTGGGAATACTATGCTGCAGACTGGAAATGAACCTCCTTGGGTTGTGAATGTATGTCAGCTTGTTGACAAATTTCTGATTAACTCTGAAAAATGCTTTAATCATAGAATCATAGAATGGTTTAGGTTGGAAGGGACCCTAAGCATCATCCAGCTTCAACCCCCTGCCATAGGCAGGGACATCTCCCACTAGAGCAGCCAGGAAATGCCCTATAGCCTCCACAAAGACCACAATGAAAGAAAACCTGAGCTGGTTGAATTTCCTGCAGAATACACAGACCACCTCTATTTCCACTACCTCCATGGATTCACTTTTAAGCAGTTAATTGCATAGTTTACTTTATGTTCGCTCGAGTCTTTTCTGGTTGCAAAACTGGCTTGTCGTTTATCTCATTTGTGACTCACAATGTCATGTCAAAAATAATTGTAAATAAAACCCCATTGAAGTAGCAGCCCAATTATTCATGATTTTTAGATTTACATTTCGGAATATCATTAATTGCTAATGGACTGTAGATTATTCATTATGCCCTGATTATATGTAAATAATTTTAAGAATGTTGGGTTTGCCATGTAAACAGATTTTTTGTAGTTTACTGTTAATTTTCTTTCAATATCTACAAATTAGTGTAATGTTAATATTAATGTGAATTCTTCCCCAAAATACATTTTCTGATAATCATATGCTCAGCCTTTATTTTGCATCTACACATCTACCTCTAAAGAATCATAGAATCAACCAGGTTGGAAGAGACCTCCAAGATCATCCAGTCCAACCTATCACTCAGCCCTATCCAGTCATCTAGACCATGGCACTAAATACTCTCTGAACATTATAAGAATCCAACATAATACAGTAATTTGCTGTACCTTACAGGGGCATGTGGTGTGGTGGTCAAGAAGCTGTTTATTTTTATTACCTTTTTTATATATGCACAGAGGAGCTGCAGCTAGCTTTATCTGAATTTACTATTCATTTTCACGGTATTTATCTTCACAATGTCTCTTCCAAGTTGTCAGTCATTGTAATGTTTTAATGTGCTGGGATAGAGAGGCAGTATCATTGGCCTGGGGTCATACTGGAAAGATACTCAGTTTAGTCTTTCACTTCCTCAGCTGCAATCCCCACTACTGCAACTGCTCTGGGGATTAACACAACAGCAATTTACTCAGGGGAAACTAAATGTCTTGAAACCAACACTTCTTTTGCATGGAAATGCTGGAACTCAAAAAAAAGAGGTGATTTCCTGTACACTGCCCTGTAATTCTATTAGCAAAATTGAGGGATAGGTGATGAGTTTTAGGTGATGGAATGAGATGTGGCTAATAATTTAAACGAGATTCCTAAAAATAAGACCTCTGTCCTGACCTTCAAATTTCATTTCACTGGCAACAAAGTTAGTATACTAGGGTTAAAAGTTCAGTGGAAGTGCCAAACCTATGCAAATAATAAACTAACTAAGAAAAAGAAAGTAGAAACAAATAGTATTTGTTTGAGAAATTAAAGTTTAGAGAAACTATAAGTATCTTTATTTTATTTTTGGAGTGGTGGAAACTTTTTTTCCCGTTTGTCTGTCTCCTCTTTAAAAAGCACCAGACACATTATATCATTCCACTGAGGTAATATGAGATAATCATGGTTTTCCTACTAGTGATTTAATGAAACTTTAGCTGGCAAAATGTCAAATTTCCATTTAACATGAACTACTGAAATATGTAAAGCTTAGAAACTTGAAAGTACAGAGAATTCATGTTAGAAGAATATTGATTTAACCTAATTCATTTTAATTCCTTTGTAATATTTGAAAACTTAAAAGTGTTGAGTTTAGATGAGTGCAAAGTATTGTTCAGTAAAAGCAGCAATTCTTTTTTAAGGTAGACCTAGTAATGTCATTCACTATTCATGATGTTAAGCTTCTGCTTCACTGGGCTTTTATTTTTTCTTTTAATGCTATAGATTTCCAGAGTGCAGGAGTATATTATGACAGACATTATTTTTATCAAGGCAATAAAAGAAAATTTTGTGGTAAAAAGCTGTTTAATGCTGTTATAGTCAGGGAAGCAGTACTGAGAGAAATGATGTGACTGGATGACTAAACTATTCTAAATAAAATTATCCCCCAAGTTCTCTGCAGACAATGCTGAAAGATAGAGCTTTTGAAGGCTTGTGTTTGGGCTTATACAAGAATAGTCTCTTTCACTGTCCTAGGCTGAGTTACTCTGAGTTTTAGTGAGATCACAATCTGGCCTCAGAATATTCCTTTGAGTGTATGTGAAGTGTTTTAACAAAGGCCAGCAATTAATTAATTATTAAATACATGCTGACAAGTGTGTATGATTCCTTCAATAGCTGATTAGAAATGATGAGGGGGAGAAGTCAGATGTGTTTTGTTTGAACAAAGAAGCATAGAATCATAGAATCAACCAAGTTGGAAGAGTCCTCCAAGATCATCCAGCCTATCACTTCATATTTGTTATGTTTCTCTTATTAATCATGGAAATACACATTCAGATGAGCAGATGAAGTAAGCAGAAGTATATTCAGAAGGTAATGGAAAGTGTTTCTTGGAGTGTCTGTTCTGGAATGGTCAGAGCTGTGTTATGCAGATTTAAGGGTCTTTAAATTTTTGAATTTGCTACTTGAGATTGGATTAGAGGATGTGATGGTAAACTAAAGATCAATATACAACTGTAGGGAGATCAAATAGTTTTAGAAACTGCAAATAAAGTTAAACTTTATCTTTTTTTTTATATCAGTAATGTTAAGTACTTTGGTAGAATTGGTTCCACTTCTGTTTAAGCAGAGCCCCAAAGCTGGTTCTGCTGAGGATGCCAGCTGCATAGCAAACCTGTTTATCTCAACCCCCTGCTCTGGTTCTCCTCTGCAGATGAGCGGACTCTCCTTTGCATTCCCAGCAGGAACTGCAGAATCAACAGCCAACCTCTCCTAAACATGGTGCCCAAATAAGCTCAGCACAGTGCTGCACAAAAATGTGCTTAAGCAAATTCTGTGGAGATTTTTGGCTTTGTGGAGAGATCTCTGTAACAGATGTCAGGGCCTCAGCAGCTCAGAACTCTCAGAACTGCCATTTGCAGTTTGACACAGTACATTTTGAGCTGAGATTCTCTTGAGGGAGGACTTTGGTTTTACATCAGTGTCTTTAGATCATCTGGAAGAAAATAGCAATTTTCTACCTTTTTTTTTTTTTTCCTTCTAGGAAAATAGATTCCATCCAAACTCTATAATTCAACTTTTACATAGATGAATCTCCCTCTCTGGAGAAGACCTGAAGGCAGAGAATTACCTACAGAAATCACTTTGAGGTCAAAGTCCTGGAACTATGGTTACCTTTTCCATAATAAGTGAAAATATATAATGTCCCACTGGGCATCCTGATAGCCTGAAGAGGTAGAGATAAATTAATTGCTCAATAACGATAGGCACAGAGGCTTGCTCTTTGCATTATGTCTCTGGCAGTTGTACGCACTTACATTTGCAATTTGAAGGAACTAGGAAGAGAGAGTTTGAAGGTTTTTTCCATTCCTGCCAGCTGGCAATGCTAGTGGTAGCTTTTTCATGTTACATAGAATGCCTACCTCAATAGCCACTGTCAAAGCACAGCTCTGCATCAGGCCTTGTTCTGTTACTTAAGGGTAGATAAGTGAAACAGAATGTGATTGTTCCTCCTTTGTAGACAGATCTTGACTAAACCAGGATAGCTTAGCCAATAGGAGTTGGAGACAAGAAGAAATATGAATACCTGTACATCAAACCTTCCACAGTCTGCCCAGCTAAAACTGTATCAGTCTGTTGCACTCACAGTATCACAGTATCATCAAGGTTGGAAGAGACCTCACAGATCATCAAGTCCAACCCCTTACCACAGAGCTCAAGGCTAGACCATGGCACCAAGTGCCACGTCCAACCTTGCCTTGAACGGGTCCAGGGACGGCGACTCCACCATCTCCCTGGGCAGCCCATTCCAGTGTCCAATGACTCTCTCAGTGAAGAACTTTCTCCTCACCTCGAGACTAAACTTCCCCCGGCGCAGCCTGAGGCTGTGTCCTCTCGTTCTGGCGCTGGCCACCCGAGAGAAGAGAGCAACCTCCCCCTGGCTACAACCACCCCTCAGGTAGTTGTAGACAGCAATAAGGTCACCCCTGAGCCTCCTCTTCTCCAGGCTAAACAATCCCAGCTCCCTCATCCTTTCCTCATAGGGCTTGTGCTCAAGGCCTCTCACCAGCCTCGTCGCCCTTCTCTGGATACACTCAAGCATCTCAATGTCCCTTCTAAACTGGGGGGCCCAGAACTGGACACAGTACTCAAGGTGTGGTCTAACCAGTGCAGAGTACAGGGGCAGAATGACCTCCTTGCTCCTGCTGACCACACCATTCCTGATGCAGGCCAGGATGCCACTGGCTCTCTTGGCCACCTGGGCACACTGCTGGCTCATGTTGAGGTGGGTATCAATCAGCACCCCCAGATCCCTCTCTGTCTGGCTGCTCTCCAGCCACTTCATTTATACATAAAGCTTTGTCAATGTGTGTGCAAGTTGGCGGATAGAAATTCATTAAAAGCAGACTCGCTTCAAAAAGCATTACAGTCTTTCATTTGCAGTTACATCCATAACGTGTTTTCCAACTAAAAACTGTCAAAACTCTTGCCAAAAGGTATTGCTTAAACTGTATTGTACCAGGCTAAAGTTGAAACAGCAAAACAATTAAAATATTGTTTGCAAGGAAAATGTGCTGTGACCTCTGTATATATATATATACACACACATACACATATATGTGTATGTATATATATATACACATCGGACATATCACAGTATCACCAAGGTTGGAAGAGACCTCATAGATCATCAAACCAAGCCGTTACCACAGAGCTCAAGGCTAGACCATGGCACCAAGTGCCACGTCCAATCCTGCCTTGAACAGCTCCAGGGGCGGTGACTCCACCACCTCCCTGGGCAGCCCATTCCAGTAGCCATATACATGTGTGTGTGTGTGTATAATTATATATATATATATACTGTGACCCCTACTGTACTAGTTCAAAGCTAGCTAGAATGTTTTGGTGAGAAGGATTAGATCACAGGCTGTGAAAGAGAAACAATGGTGATGTCTACTTCACTCATAGGCTTGCGGAGATGTATAAGAACAAGAGTATAAACATACATAGGGCATTCGGGCACTGCCTGGGCTCTGGGCACTTTCTCTCTAACCTCACCTTCCATCTCTCTGATTAATCCACTTTGCATCCTAACCCCCCTGGCCAACCCTCCATTCTTCCTTGGGCACAAGGCAATATCTGGGGTAAGGTAGAAGGATGGGAGAAGGTGGAAGGGCAGTTGGTAGCCCCTCTTGAGAACTCAGGTTTCTGGGCAGGCTGTTGTCTTTCTGTATTAGCTTTTACCTTGTGCATTTATATATGTAACTGTATATACTGTAAATATCTGCTTGTATATTGTGCTAAACTGTAAATAATAAGCTTCATTCAATTTCCAGAGCTGGCTGAGTCTAGTCTGGGTGATTTCCATAGTGTGGGGGGGTGGGGAACACTCAAACCATCACACCTACCTGTAAGTGTTGAGTGCTTTAGTAAATTAAGAATATTTTGGTTAGTGTATTACATTTTTTTTTTATTCTGGGAACTTAAAATATGAATATCCGAGGGATTTCAATTAGGTTTGTACCTGCCTCTTGCAAAGCTGAACTTGGCCAGAGTCTGGATTTCCATTTCTTTTTCTTCCAGTGTACAGTAAACAACTTACATTCAAAGACTGAAAAAGTAATTATACTTAATTTTATTTTTGCTATAGGGAAGGAGTGAGGAAGTTTACAGAAATTGTAGATCTATTGTAATACAGGGTGTCTGGCTTCAAGATTTCTGAACTCCTTTCCGAGTGCTGTACAGTAGGGAAGACCTGAAAGCAAGTTATTCAGTGACTTGGAGAAAACCAACCCAACCCCCTTTTTTACATGGCTTAGTGCATCTGAAGTGATTGTCTTAAGCAGCCAAGTCACTCAGCAATGCTCTGTGTGCTTGGCAGGGTGCTGCCTCGTATGCCTAGCGTGAACATTTTGCTCTGCATTCAACTGCAGAGCCTTAATTTGAGAGACACTTGAAGGAATCCTCTTTCCGATCCCCAGTGTTTATCTTCCTGAATGCACAAGGCTGTTTTTTTTTCTCCCGTATTGCAGATATTTTTAAGCTGGTTTCATTGCAGAGGATATCTTTCTCTCCTTAAATCCTTAATGCAAATGCTTTTGTATGCTTGAGAAAGGTATTTAGTTTGATGTGAAAAATATTCAGGCTTCCCGAACAATTATTTTATTAGGTCACAGATTATCAAGGGACAGCTGCACAGGAGATAACTCTGTTTTCCTTCTTCTCCATTTTCAAGATACCTGCATCATACTCCTCTTGTGTTGTAAGTTAATAGAGGTTGTTTCTGTACAGAAAAAAATATAGAACACAGTGAGGAGAAGATGGAAGGAAATTACATAATACAAGCTTGTATGTGAAATAATATCATTTCCTCTCACAGTTTGTTTTCAGATTAAACCATTTGTTAGCTCAGGTTGTGTCCTAAATCACTTTATTTGAGTACATAAAAATGAATTAATATAACAAGTACATTCATTCTTGTATTTACTTTAAAAGTTTTATTAATGAGTTTATTGAATTTGAAAAAATACTTTCTTACAATCGTGACAAGCTTTAGGCATGACTAATATAAAGTCATCTGACTTTCAAGACTAGAGGACAATTAATACCAGCCTGTGATTAACACTGCAGTGTTTATGTTAAATTTTTTTTTTTTAAATTTGGTTTTTTGTTAAAAATAAAAATCAAAACATGATGGAGAGATTATTCTTTAAGATGTTTCATCATTATTATTCTTTAAGATGTTTTGGGCTACCCAGGGAGGTGGTGGAGTTGCCATCCCTGGAGGTGTTCAAGAAAAGACTGGCTGAGGCACTTAGTGCCATGGCCTAGTTGATTGGCTAGGGTTGGGTGCTGCGTTGGAGTGGATGATCTTGGAGGTCTCTTCCAACCTGGTTGAGTCTATGATTCTGTGATCATTTTCTGAACATTTCTCTTAGCTGAAAGCCTGGGAGTCGGTGTTGTTGGGGTTTTGTTGCTGTTCTGTTTTTTTCTTTGATTGTTTGTTTTTCCCTTGGATGAAGATGGGAATTTGCATTGAGAAATTATTTTTGGGGCCATAAGAGACAGGCTATAATGGTAGAGGTGAAGCAGTGCAAGCATCCCTTCCCTCAAAGAATCTGAGGTCACATCATTGCTGGAAACAGGGACAAACCTTGAGAACATCAGGGTGCACTGACATTTTGCTTTGATAAGTCACTTAGTCTATTCCTATTTTCCCATCTATAACACATATTTTATATCCATATGTTCTTCTTTTTAATGGAAGCAGCTAGTGAAAGCTTTGGGGTCTGCAAAGTTATTTCTGTTAGGAGGAAAGATGTGACAAGTTGTGTGTGTTTGATGCCAGCATGTTTATTTTTAAGAAGGTACAAATTTGTGAGGAATCCTTCTTTGAATGGAGGAGAGATTGCCTTGAGGAGTAGTTTTCTGGCTCATAGCCTTCTTTGTTTTAAAACAAAACTTCCCCAAAGTTCTTTTCCCCTGCCTGATCTCTTACCAGCAGTTTTAGCTCAGACTGAAGCCTCCCCAGCCACCTGGCAGCAGTGCGATCTCCCACAACAGGGTTCTCACTGGCAGAGGCACACTTTCTCCCCACAGCCTATTGGCATTTTTTAGTAGCCTTGCAGACACTTCTGTTTGAAATTCTTTACTGATTTCATTCATTACACTATTTTGGTTGCTTGTCAGCTTTTGGACAAAATTTGTCACAGCCTATTTGTATAAATACTTTAATAGGGCTTTTTTTTCAGTCTTGCCTGAGTTACTTCTAGAGGTGGAGGGATATGCCCTACTATTTGTTTACAGATTACCTGGATTAGTTCAAGTTTTCTGTTGTCTTAAATATCCAACATTACATTTTCCTATAAAAAGAAAAAAAAAAAAAGTCTTTTAATTGCCAGAAAGTCAAGAGGCCAGCAATACACATTCTTGCTGTCTACAACTACCTGAAGAGAGGCTGTAGCCAGGTGGGGGTCGGTCTCTTCTCCCAGGCAACCGGCAACAGAACAAGGGGACACAGTTGCAAGTTGTGCCAGGGGAGATCTAGGCTGGATACTAGGAGGAAGTTCTTGACAGAGAGAGTGATTTGCCATTGGAATGGGCTGCCCAGAGAGGTGATGGAGTTGCCATCCCTGGAGGTGTTCAAGAAAAGGCCGGATGAGGCACTTAGTGCCATGGTCTAGTTGATTGGACAGTGCTGGGTTGTAGGTCGGACTAGGTGACCTCGGAGGTCTCTTCCAACCTGATTGACTCTATGATTCTATGATTTCATTACATTTCGTTATTTAATGCCGTTTTATTGTGCCTCTACACTGTAAATGTAATTCCTTTTTAAGCAAAAGTATCCCAACTTTGTAATCTATTCTTTGTTGGTGCCTGCGCTGGACTATTTGTATTGCCTTTTCTCAGCCATTTTCCATCTGAATTAGGCATGGTAGAAGTCATGTTTTGCTCCAATGAAAGTTCACTCTCTGATAGCATCTTGCAGTATTATCCGTGGTATTCACCACATGGACTTTCGTGAAGTTTCTGATTTTGTATTTAACAGATCTCATCCTTGTGGTGACTGATGTGGAGACCCTTCATTTTCCTTCCCAGATAAGTTAAACTTTTTTAAGGTGAATAAGGGTTTCAGGCTTCTACTTTTCCTTCTGTGTATGACTTTTTTTTTTAACATTTGAGGTTTATCTGGTGTTTGTAATAATTTCTCTTCCTGATAAAGATGCACAGCTCTAGTCTCTATAAATATTTCCACCGTTCATCAGCAGTTCTTGATTATTAGATTATATTTTAATTATTCATTTTTGTTACCAGATTATATAATTACCATGTCTGATGTAGTAAGCAGACTTCAGTAATATGCACCACTTTGCAAAATTCAAGGAAGAATCATAGAATCAACCAGGTTGGAAGAGACCTCTGAGATCATCTAATCTGACCTACCACCCAGCCCTTGCCATTAAATTAGACCATGGCACTAAGTGCCTTATCCAGTCTTGTCTTGAACACCTCCAGGGACAGCGACTTCACCACCTCCCTGGGCAGCCCATTCCAATGGCAAATCACTCTCTCTGGCAAGAACTTCCTAATATCCAGCCTATACCTCCCCTGGCACAACACGAGACTGTATCCCCTTGCAAGTCACAAAAGTTTTCATAATGCTTGAATGTCCCATTTCAGTTTGCATTAAAGTGGAGAGAAATCCCTAGTAAGCCATAGTGAAAGATATTTATTTAACTCTAAGTAAATAAATCTTAAATTAGCATAGTAGTCACTGTTACCATACTGAGTGTTTGGTAATTAAAGTGAAATATTAGTAAACTTTAAAAGAGTACCTGAAACTTTGTGAAATATACTAATACATTTCACAAAAGAAATTTAGATAGTGGAAGTAAAATATCTTTACATAGTAAACACAATAATATTTTTTATTATTAGCATACAGTGTTTTCCTTTTTGTCTGCTAAGCAGCTTTTGATAATTTCAAAGAACTCACTCTGTTCTCCAGCTACCTGAATTTTCAGTGACTTTCTCTGTGAGACTTTATCAAAAGGATTTTGAAGGCCAAATAAATTATGATAGAATCAGTCAAGGTTGAAAGGGACCACAAGGATCATCTAGTTGCAGCCCCCCTGCCATGGGCAGGGACGCCCTACCCTAGATCAGGCTGGCCAGAGCCTCATCCAGCCTGGCCAAATTATGTCAACTAGTTCTCTTTCATCCATTTTGTCTGTTAGCATGTATATGCAGTATGACCCATTTTGAGAAGTGTATCAGATGAGAAAGAATTATATGAAGTGCTATAATGCAGCCCAAACCACTGTCTAAACATACCTTCAAGCACCATAACTGAAAGTGGGACTTTTCAGATCACTGTAAATTAAATTGATTAATAATACATCATGTTAAAATGAATTTTTCATGGTTTGGGAGCTAATGTTCTCAATTATTCAGCAATGCAAAATGTAGGAAGCTTGCACATGAACAGCATGCAAGAGCTGATCCAGAAAAATCTTTATTTAGAAAGCAAAATAATTTGGGTTTGTTTTTTTTTTTTTAAATATGCTAGAACATTTTTCCTAAAAATACGATGGTTTTTTGATGGCAGAAATGAAACCTGGTATTAAATTGGCCATATATGTGCAGCATAAGTAGCCTATTACAGCAACAGCATGCATTTTAAATTAATCACTGTGTATTCACAATTTTCCCATATTTTGCTTCTTCAGTGCTCTGAAATGAAACTGTTTCACAGCTGATGTCATCATTTCTGGAAGGCATTTGCAATGCTGAAATAAGAAGTTCTGTTTTCTTTTGAAAAGTGTAGGACATTTTTTGAGCAATCAGTTTATAAATATTGATGTTATACTTCTTGCATCTTTTGCGGACTGTGATTCCAGGTCATAATCCTGTGTACTTAAATCTTGGGAGTGTTTTAGTTGAACTGAATTTCAGATATTTGGAAACTGCAAAGCCTTACAAGTATGTTTCGTAAGGATAGTTTGTGTTTAAGAGGGCAGTTGGGTTGGTTGGTTAATTATAACACATAATTTCAATTAAGATTAAAGTTTTTTTTCACGGATGTAAATGTGATCAGTTACACTGGAAACCAAATACTAGTTCAGACTTTAATCTCAGTATTAATTCTGTGATTCATTTTTCAGTATCACACCATAAAGTAGTAGCAGTATAGTCCTTTGCGTTGTGGTTTTGGGCATCATTTGTTTTCACTCTTCAGAGAGGAACACGGTTAAGGGCACTAATAATGCCAACATCTAAATGCTCCAAAACATTAAGTATTTCTCAAGATCTGGCTTGTGGAAATGAGAGATGGGAAACACTTTTAAATTGTCTAAATCATGCTTACCCACGGGCAGTTCCCTAAGGTGTACTTTTTAAGAAGAGATGTCATGATCTGCATACTGTATGGAATATCCTTAACTTTGGTGGAGTGTTAAAACCCATAGTGATTGCAAGATTCAACCTGTACTGCATTTAGCATCATTCAAGTGCCTCAAGATTACAGCCTCTGTGGACGGTTGTAATCATGGCTCATTTTTCTAAATGATTGTCTGGTCATGCCTTGTATGAAGTAGATGTCTTAGTTCTCCTTGTCCACATCGCTCAATGAATAGCTGAGGCTGCAGGTGTAGCGATCTATCATTCTATATGCTTAATTGTAAAACATATTATCCATAGTGACATCTATGCAACAGTAGAAGGTTCAGTTAATGTTTGTCAAGCTACTCATGGACAGAGAGGTGTACTCACTCGCAATACATTATAAAAGGTGAAAGCAATCAAGGCATTGAAGCAAAGATGCTCTCTGCATTAGTACTTCTCAACATATTCAGATAATCCTTCATTTTTTTCTTGTCTCTTAAAACTGCTGCTTTTGACTTCATCAAGATACTTGCTGTGCACCAGTGACATGTTTTGTCATCCATGACTATAATATTTCCAGGCATACATCACTATAACTATCTTGATTTTTTTGGTTTCTTTTGTTGATTTTTTTTTTCTCTCTGAAAATCTTAAAATCATTTAGAGACACTGGAAAAAAATATATTTGCTTTTCAGTAATCATGCCTATGTTTTTCAGCATGTAAGTGTAAAGATATATTGCACAGGTTTGAGGAAAAGGTGTCTTGGAAAATAGGTAGACAGGTACAGAACGTGTCCTATATGATCCCTATTCATCATTAAAGGTTGATGGAAAAAATGTTGCTAATGGCATCATCTCTGCTTTTGTAAATTAATTTGCATCAAAAGAGCACTATGGTGTGGAACTAGCTATCACCATGTGCCTGAGGGCAGGATCATTATGGGCTGCATTACAGGGTTTGTTGTATGCTTCCTGCTTGGTTGGAAAGGATCACAAGTTTCCATCTTTCTGTTTTCTTCTTTACAAGAGTGGTCACCAAGATCTGGGAAAGAAAGTCAGATTTACCATAAGCATCAGTGTGTTGTTTCCTAATGAAACAAAGATGAGACTTTTATTTTAATGGTAGTTTCTTTTGTGCCATCGTTTGAGGGTCAGACCTAGTACCTCCCCTGTCTGAGCCTGTTAGGATCTCTCTTAGTGTGCATTCTGAACTGCAAAGTATTTTTAGTGTATAGTGAGGCATAAAACAGTGTAACTTAGAGATGTGGGATTTTTGCATTTATCCATCTGTAGTAATGATGAAATAAAACTATTTTCCTTCCACATCATACCTATTTAACAAGCAAATTGTGAGTATGTCGATCACTGAAGACCCAGGAGCCTGGACTGCAGTAGCTTGCCCCATTCCACACCAGAGAATCTGCTCAGAAACCACACTTAACACGCAACACGTAGGACTCAAATCCAGACCCTGAGTCTTTCTCAACCTTGCTGTCATCAATCCTTCTATCATGCTTCATCATGAAATCTTCCCTCAGTGTATTCCATTACTATACTGTTACTAGAACTGAATCTCTAGCAGAGATTCAAAACTGAGATTGCATGAATGAGAACTAGCCACAGTATCCACTGATACCTATTCATCTTGGGCAAGATCTGTTAGCCCTGTAACATTTGTCAAAGCTCTGCTGGCAATGTAATCTAGAGCAATCATTTCTCATCTGTCTCTGCAAATTCTGCCTGTGAAACTGTAAACCTAAAGCAGACTTCTTGGAGAGCGGTGCAGAGCGAAAACTGAAAGACTGGGAAACACTGAACATCAGTAAAGGTTACACAGTCATTTCTCATGTCTCTTTGATAGGCTTGCCACACATATGAGAGCCAGGAGCACAGGAGAAGTGCCGAGCAAGGATCCAAGGGTGCATGGGGAGAGCAGGGAAATGCATCGTTAATCAAGGGTTTGCAGGTAGCACATGGGAAAGCTCCCATGTTTCAAAGTGGAGTGACCTTTAGGAAGTATCTAGTTAAGCAGTGTGATTAATGACTCATTCATTGCATCATCAGTTGCATTATTTATGGCAAAATTCGGTACAAATGAATACACTGGAATGGACACTGGAATGGGCTGCCCAGGGAGGCGGTGGAGTCGCCGTCCCTGGGGCTGTTCAAGGCAAGGTTGGACGTGGCACTTGGTGCCATGGTCTAGCCTTGAGCTCTGTGGTAACGGCTTGGACTTGATGATCTGTGAGGTCTCTTCCAACCTTGGTGATACTGGGTGATACTGTGAAAACCGAAATTAAAAGACACAGCTTTTTAAAGGCAAGAGTGCAGTGGCTCTCTTGAGTTGCTAGTTATGTTTGTTATAGGACAATTACATATCTGTCTCAGCTCTTCAGAGAACACGTTTTTGATGGTGCTGATAGGCACTGTGTAGACAGCAAGGTGATATTAAATTGTTCAAAGAGACAAGTTATACACATTATCACCCTATTGATTCACGAGAGGTTTTATAGTATATACTGTAAAATCACTGAACTTCAGGTTAAATAGTCACTGTGATTTGGGGTGGTTTAGTCATAGATATTCTGTTAAGAGAAAAAGAGATCATACAGCTAAGTTCCTCTAAATTACACTGAACAGTTACCTCTAGTGTCCTGTAATGATCTTAATAATGGAGAAGTCATATGATATTCATTGTCAAGCCATTGATCATAATGGATTCATTCATTATTAATGTGGCTAGAGCACTGTGTTGAAAGACCTGTTGCAAAGTGAGCAGGAAGACCACTCTTGCAGAGGAAATTTTGAGGTAGTGTGAGATCAATAATCTTGCCTGCTATGCTGGCAGCATTGCTAAGAGAGGAAGTTAAAGGATATTGTTGGTTGACTATTCAAAAATTTTAAAAAACAAAGAATCAGATTTGCAAGAGAAAGATGTTGAAGATGTATCAGGAGTCTAACTGCTCCAGGCTCACATATACTGTCATAAATAGACACATTGCTACCCATCATCATTACTGGGCTGAAGATTAAACACTAGCTTTGGACACATGAAAAGCCTTTCAGATGGAGGCAGTAGTCCTCCAGCAAGTTCTACACATGCAGTTGTCACCCACTATGATGTAAACTAACTTTTCTTTTAACCCAAAGGGCCATTGCTAATTGAAAGCTCTACCTACATATTGCAGATGATTGTCCTGTATCCTGATTAGCAATTCAACATGGTTTTCAAGTATCTTCACTCTACTTAGCTCTAGCATTATTCTTATCTTTCTGTATTACCTTCATTATGTATGAAGAAGCACTCACCCATGGTATGTCCTAGAGTAATTATTTAACTGAAAGAAATTCTGAATGAGTTGCAAGGTGCAGTGAATCAATATCTCCTTTCTAAGACTGTGATTCCTAGTTACAATGTCCAGTTGCATGATTGCTCCTTCATTTGTCAAGAGGAAGAAAGGCAAATTTGGTTATTCAGGTGTGTCTAGCAAGTCATACTTCACTCTGATGTACCAAGAGCTCCTTTGAATTGAGTAGCCCAGAACTGGACACAGTACTTAAGGTGTTGTCTGACCAGTTCTGAGATACAGCAAGTATTATTCCTTTAAACATCTTCTCCTTGTCCAAAGATAGTCTTGATATGGTCAAAAAAAGTGTTCTCAGTTAATTTCAGAGCAACTTAAGTGTTTTCCTCTTCACCCTTCTTTTTCTTTTCATCTTTCTTTGAGTGAGGGTACTTTCTAAGAGCCATAAAACATCTGTTTAAGAGAATTTTAAGTCTGCAGAACAGAAAAGCTGCAGGATAAAGAAGATTGCCAAAGTTAATCCTTACCTTAAGTATTAAAACACATTATAATTTTCTTCAGACTGCTATACAGAATAAACTGATATAGTGACTATCTTAATGCAGGTGTGCTGGATGTGAGACAAGAAAGTCATCTTTTGATTTGTTCCCTTATGTGTTTCAGGAGTATACAGCAACAAATAGACAGGATATGATAGTTTAAAAGTAATTCTTTGCTCTGAAATGCAATATAAATCAGTGGAAATTCACTTGTTTATGTGTAAAACAGCCTTGTATACATATAGATATATGTGTATCTGTAGATATATACAGATAGAAGCCTGATGAATGGTCTTGAAACATAGACTCCTTAAACTAATAAATAACAAATATAATCATGTCATGAAGCACAACTTCTTTTTCATGCTGATAAATATTAGTATGTGGACTCTTTAAGTGGCTTTCAAAAGAACTAAAATTGGCTTTCGAGAAATGAAATCCATAGCCATTTTAAGCAAGCTTGAGGGTAGGCTGGTAATGGCAAAGTTCTGTAACTGTAGGAGTTGAAGTAATTCTCAAAAAGCTGCTGTTTCAACATTCCTGGACAGAAAGCATGCACATGCATCAGTTTGTAAACTTGTTCTCTTGCAGGCCTGCACTTCATGCTGTCTGTTAGAGTGGCATTTTGCCCACTCGAGGAAACATGGTTTCATTTCCTGCCATGTACAAAGATTGACTTGCTTTCTAGAGAAATCCTGAAAAAAATACAGCTATTCTTTCTGTGTTTTTCTTTCCACACCCCCCTCTCTCTGAGTGCTGTCATTGTATGCTTTCACTGGAAGCAGAGTGGATAATTTAGTCTTAGTCTTTTTTTGCCATTTTCCAAAATCTTTTTGCTAAGCATCCACTTTTCAACGACCTCTGCATTAGCAAGAATTCCACAGGTTCAATGGTATTGGCTGTTCATATGATGTTTTCAGAATTTAAACATAAAGCTTTGATTATACCACAAAAGGATGAGACATAACCACTGTTCCTGTGCACCCCAAAGGTCAGCTGACAACCTGTCCATGCTGATGTTCCCATCGTTGTGTCAGAAACAAAACAGTGTGGGAGCTTTCTCTTGTAGAAGCTAGCAGACAGATCTCCTAGTTTTGGGGACTACAATAATTAATATTCATACTATTTTGCTCAGCCTTCAAGCATTGTCCTTAACCTCCTAACCCAAATTCCTGATGTTGTACTATTGCTTGTGAAAGCTGTTCTCAACTCAAAATGCATCCCTGCACTCTGCAAGTCACTGTCTCCCCATTTGGTAGCAAATTGCATGATTTCATTTCAAATAATTTCCAAAACCTTCACATCAAATTTAAAAAGGTGGCAGCTAAAGAGTTAACTTGCATATGGCTCCCATGTCTCCTCATCACAGTGCTGAACTTACACTTGAATAAAGAAATGCCAAGAGGGACAGTAATGCCCTCTGTAGAAAACTAGCATATACAGGGATAATTAATTGCAAAATGTGTGTAGTGCATGCCAAATGTGGGCAGTTAAATGAAGGTTTCACAAGTGCCTGAGCGATCTGTGAGTGCAAGGGGAGCTCAGAGGCCCAAGCAGGAATGGGCTCACAGGGAGATGTCAGTTAGCAAAGAGCAGCTTTTGTCGTGAATTTGAGTCTCAGTGGCATAATCTGTTTATCCCAGAGGATCAAATTTGAATGATGACTTATGGGGTTTCTTTGTGATCACTGACAGGTATTTTTAATTAGAGGCAAAGATGCTGTGGAAGCTGAATGAGGAGATACAACTCCCTCTGTGTCAGTGGGCTGGTATAGAAGGTCCTCTATACTAGCTGCATTGCACAAAGGGACTGTGAAAGTAATCGCAGTAGGGCAAACTATTGGATGTGCTGGAAGTTGCAGCTTCTTAATTTTCATGTCCTTTCCCGAGTAAATGTTTCCAAGAATAGTGTCAAACAATAAAGACTGAAAGGGTGAAGTTAATTTTCAAATATATCTTAGGAGTGGCTGCAGACCAAAGAATGCTCGATGCAGCAGTAGATGAGTAAGAAGATGGGTATGTTTTGGGTAGTGATTTCACTCTAGTGAGTGAAAGTTTGTGCACCAGGAAAGGAGGTTACTAACTAGAGAAGCTAAGAGAAGAATCCTGGGATTGTGATGTGCTTGCAGAGTCTTCTGTCTCCTGCAAATCATAGTGATTCTTTCCCAAATTAAAGCTGCATATCCACTCCACCTGTCATCAGTCATCCTGCTACTCATGCTTGCTCCTGCTTTTTCCAGTTTCAGACTATTTTCCCCCCTGTCTTTTATTCATATAAGAATTTGCCAGAGGTGTAGTATTTGCACAGAGGGGGATTCTCATTTGCAATTATTAATCCAGAATGCAAAAAAGATAGGTTGAATCAATAATATACAACAGAAAGGCCCTTTAAAATTGGCTAGTTGCTGTAGATATTTACAGAAGACTTTGCATTAACTGTGGAAAAGCTCAGTATTTCATCTATGCCTGGTAAAACAGGAGACAAATGAGGATACTGTACTATAGATGTAATTGATAAATGTTTATCAGCAGCACATTATTGTCCATATTTACATTTTAAGTTGTGTTATACATACATATATATACATATGTGTGTGTATGCATACTGTGTATGTAAGCACACTTAATAACAGCTTAACAGCTTTGTGTTTCCTAAAGATGCATAAGGAATCTACAGTCATATAAATCAGTTGATGCTGTGCTCTGGCTCTTTAACATAGATCTAGCTGCACTCACAGCATCTTTGGGAAACATTTCACATAAAATACAATCTAAATAATTTCTGTTCCTTAAATAGAAATATTTGGCATGTGCTTGTGTGTTTATACACACACAGATGTGTATGTATATACTTACATAATTAATATTTATATAAAAATACTATTAATTATGTCTGCCCTTCAGAACCAGGCTTTAAAATCCCACTTAGTTGCCTTTTGCCATCATGCAGGAGCACACATTCATCTATAACCATTCCATACGTAGGTAGTAAATAAGGCTTATGGCAATGGTAAGAACTAGCTCTCCAGAGTGCAAGCACAGACTCTCTTTTGGGAGATAGAAACTTTAGGTAAATTTTCAAAGATAAATGTTGTGGAGGCAACTCAAAGCAGATGTTCCAAACTGTCAAACCCCCAAATTCATTTAGTGCACAGCTGGGTTGAGAGCTTGACTGAGTAGTGAGCTGGTCTTCTCAAATACATCCGGTGGCCCAGAGATATCTTGGTGCTTTTCACAACGTGCGGTTGCAGGCATGAAATAATATCAACGATTTGTTCCTCTCCTTCCAACTACACTTATGCAAAAAACAAAGCTAAACTAAACAACAAAGACAACTCACAAACTTCCTGAAAAATAATACTGAGATTAGAGAAAATAGCTTTTTGATATTCACTCTTCTCTCATTTTGGTTTATTTTCTGCTCACTGTGATTGTCAATATTTGAAATTAAATCCTTACATGTTAATAAAATGTCACAGTAGTGACTGTTACACAAGTAACAACAATGGTGATAAAGTTCAAGGACTAAGACTATGAGTTGAAAAATGACAACGTGAGAAGGAACAACTAGACAAAAGAGAAACATGAGATGGTGTGTGATAAGACTAGCAGTTCACCATTAGTGTAGATAATGAAGCTCAAGGACCAGGTTTACCAAGCAGGTACCAAGCTAGAGATGTAGGCAAACAAGTACTTTAAATAGTTACTATGTGGGAAAACAAACAAACAATAACAAACAAACAAAAAAAACCACCCCAAGTTTCCTAAATGAGTGTAGTAGGGCTAGAAAATTGCTTTCAGTTTGGATGACAATAATCCTCAGTACAGTTTATTTTAGCATTTCAAGTGTGCTCACAATATGGGTTGGACTTGATGATCTATGAGGTCTCTTCCAACCTTGGTAATACTGTGATACTGTGAAATATTTTTTTCAGCACAGAGCTAATACAAAATTGTCTTCATCCAAGTGAGTGTGAATATCTATATCTATATCTATAAATATATAGAGAAGTGTGGCCAGCAGGTCGAGGCAGGTGATTCTCCCCATCTACTCCACTCTGGTGAGACCCCACCTGGAGTACTGCATCCAGTTCTGGAGTCCCTATTACAAGAGGGATCTGGAGATGCTGGAGCAGGTCCAGAGAAGGGCCACGGGGATGATCAGAGGGCTGCAGCACCTCTCCTGTGAGAACAGACTGAAAGAGTTGGGGCTGTTACTGTTCAGTCTGGAGAGGAGGAGGCTCTGAGGTGACCCTCTTGTGGCCTTCCAGTATCTGAAGGGGGCTACAAAAAAGCTGGGGAGGGAGTTTTTAGGCTCTCAGGGAGTGACAGGACTAGGGGGAATGGAGCAAAGCTGGAGGTGGGGAGATTCAGCCTGGACATGAGGAGGAAGTTGTTCAGCATGAGAGTGGTGAGAGCCTGGAATGGGTTGCCCAGGGAGGTGGTTGAGGCCCTGTCCCTGGAGGTGTTTAAGACCAAGCTGGATGAGGCTGTGGCCAGCCTGATCTAGGGTAGGGTGTCCCTGGGCATGGCAGGGGGATTGGAATGAGATGATCCTTGTGGTCTCTTCCAAACCTGACTGATTCTGTGGTTCTGTATCTCCATTTGTATCATCTATATCTATATCTATATCTATATCCATTTTGGAACAGTTAAGAGCTGTGTGTTTTGGTTGCTGCTGCAAATATTTTTCATACAACTATGCATGATAGGAAATAAGCTAATAATGTAATTCATTTTTATAAATGTGCCCTAGGAATGCTGACTTCTTCTGGCATGTGCACAACAATGGCTTAACAATTACCATGTAAGCTATTAAACAGTGATTTCAAGTTAAATGTCCCTACATGTTAAACCACATGACCTTCCACATTTTGCTTCCAGTTGTAATGGTGCTATTATATTAATATAATACTGGTAACTGAGGAAAAACTGTAGAATCATAGAGTCATAGAATCATAGAATGGTTTAGGTTGGAAGGGACCTCAAGGATCATCCAGCTCCAACCCCCTGTCATAGGCAGGGACACCTCCCACTCGAGCAGGTTGTTTAAGGCCTCATCCAGCCCAGCCTTAAATGCCTCCAGGGAGGAAGCATCCACAACCTCCCTGGGCAACCTGTTCCAGTGTCTTACCACACTCACTGTAAAGAACTTCCTCCTAACATCCAGTCTAAATCTCCCCTCTTCCAGTTTAAACCCATTCCCCCTCGTCCTGACATTACTAGACCTTGTCAATAGTCCCTCCCCAGCCTTCCTGTAGGCTCCCTTCAGATACTGGAAAGCCACTATAAGGTCTCCTTGAAACCTTCTCTTCTCCAGGCTTCTCTCAGCCTGTCCTCATAACAGAAGTGCTCCAGCCCTCTCATCATCTTCGTGGCTCTCGTCTGGACCCGCTCCAGCAGTTCCATGTCCTTCTTGTGTTGGGGGCTCCAGAACTGCATGCAGTACTCTAGGTGGGGTCTGACGAGAGCAGAGTAATGTTTAGCAAGGTATTATTGAGTAACTGCTTTGGTCAGTTTTTCTGACATAAATGAAAAAATAAAATCAAGTCATGTTGAAGTACATGGTTTTCTCTAAGAAATAGTTTGCAAGTCAGATTGCAATGACATTTTCAACCCGTGGATAGGATATGGGTGTATGAGAACCTGTGGATTATAGCATATTGCGTAGGATTTCTTTGGAAAGGGAACTTGTGTCTCTATTATGCATTGAATGTGGCTTTTTTTCAGAATCAGGACAAATCATTACTTGAATATCTTTCAACGTAATCCTTTTGAAGTAAAGACATACATAGTGATTTTTCATCATTTGGGTATGTGTCTGAAGGAATAATAAGTAAGATTGTGTTACTGGTACATTTGGAATTGACAGACTTTAGAGAGTGAACACAAAAATTTTCTTATTTCAATACTTGAGCACACTGCCCACTGTGCTCATTAACATATCTCAAGTATAACATTCTTCTAAAATACAGTATCACAGTATCAACAAGCTTGGAAGAGACCTCATAGATCATCAAGTCCAACCCATTACCACAGAGCTCAAGGCTAGACCATGGCACCAAGTGCCACGTCCAATCCTGCCTTGAGCAGCTCCAGGGACGGCGACTCCACCACCTCCCTGGGCAGCCCATTCCAGTAGCCAATGACTGTCTCAGTGAAGAACTTTCTCCTCACCTCAAGCCTAAATTTCCCCTGGCATAGCTTGAGGCTGTGTCCTCTTGTTCTGGTGCTGGCCACCTGAGAGAAGAGAGCAACCTCCTCCTGGCTACAACCACCCTTCAGGTAGTATATACAGTATATAATCCATCACAGTGTCATTCCCTCGTTCACTAAACTTACATTGAAGATTTCATGGTCTAGAATGTCAATCTATGTCACAGAAGACAATTAACAGAAAAATACTATTGCTAAAGTTTTATTTGGAAAGGAAATCCCAAGATAGACATAGATATATAGATACATATGAGTTGCTATTTAGTGCTTCTTTAATGTTATTTAATTGTTTATATACTATGAAATCTCATTACAGCTAAACATATTACAGTGATTAAAAAGTGCATAAATTTAATTTCATACAGCCTAAGTAGGTTAGAAAATATGGATCTGTAAGAATTCAGTGAATTTTATGTAGAGAGGAGTATTTCTTAAGCTGATGTAAAAGGACTTCAGGTTGATTCCAAGAGAACCCAGAAGCGGTGAAAAGCTCTTTTCCACTCTGTGCAGCAGGTGTGGTTAGGCATCTTTTGCAGGAGCAGCCTTGTTTGTTGCCTCTTTCAGGACTAGGAGGAAAGATGTGATGGGAAGGGCGTATATCTCCTTCTCAGTTTCTTCTAATGAACTCTTGGCTCTCTTTAATTCATAGAATCATAGAATCAACCAGGTTGGAAGAGACCTCCAAGATCATCCAGTCCAACTTATTACCCAGCCCTATCCAGTCATCTAGACTATGGCACTAAATGCCTCATCCAGTCTTTTCTTGACTATTTTGTTTAGTTAACATAAACTGATTATGATTTTAAATATATTAGTTTATTAATTGATCCATATCTCCTTAAAACACATGTATTTTCAGGGCTGATAATGAATATGCCCTTGCTGGAGTCAAGTGTGCTTAACTAGTACTTTAAAAAAAAATCTGAATCTGTATGTGTTAAGCTAATTTATAAATACAATAATCATTTGAAAATTGTATCACCCTTTTCTGATAAACCAGATTTAACCTCAGAGGATTTATGCATAAAGCACTACAAAATCTTTTTAAGTAGAATAAAGCAAAACGAAATAAGATTGGCTGGCTTGCAGCAGCAGCTATTTATTTCTCCTATATAAATAGCAAATATTTTCAAACTTCCACCATTCAGGGTTTCAAAGTCACCAAGTAACATAAAGAGGTTTAATTTTGACCTCAAATGTTGCAAATCTTTCAACATTAAGATTTCAGGGACTCAAACTATGATGTCAGTAGGTATTAAAGAATCTGTCAAGGTTTAGATAAATACCTGAACATTTTAAAGGTTGCTGTATCCATACAGAGTCCAAATGCATTTTATTTTGCCTGGACAATGTTAAAAGTACATTATTACATAAGAAGCTTCATACAGAATACTTTTTCAAAGCAGAAGTGGTGTAGCTAAGATTACAGACATTTTTTGCAGTTTTCATCCAAGCCTTACTCAACACAATTGCATGGGAGTTAATCTACGAGTAAAAGTGCAGTTGAAGATTGCAAATGTTTGACTTTAATGTACTTCTTTATGACCAATGTAATGGAATAAAAGGCCTCACATTGTTGTATGGTAATTGCTAGCAAATAACTGAGTCCTTTTAACATTACAAAATAGCTTTTGATTTTTATTTTCTTTTTTTACTGTGGGGTTTTCTTTATCATTTTGTAAGGCAATATATATGTTAAATTGACAGTATCTGCATAGCAATAGTTTACAGGCCTCGATATGCTTTAAGACATGAGCATGAGTGTTCCCTGGGGCATAGGGGAATTATCCTTTCACTCAATATTTGTTGGCTTTATTTTTGGAAGTACTGCACAATCTTTATTGTTCATTTTTCATTTTGTTTTCAATCTTATCTTGAAGACACTGTTTCAGGATGCCAGATGTCATTATACCCTAGTGGCAATTAAAAGAAAAACAAAATTCCTTACTTCAGGCTTTTCACATACCCAAACTGGATGATCCAGAAAAAAAAAATCTTTGGTATAGAGTGAATTATATTGAGATTTATTTCAGCCAGAATTCTGAAATCATATTTTTTTCCAGTAAAGTAGTATTGATTGATTCAATATAGGTGTACATTTAATGATATTAAAATTTTAAAACTAAAAATACTACTCAAGATAATATGTAATAAATTTCTTAAATTGCCAAGGGGGTAATTTACATAAGATAATTCTGACACTGAAGAACTGTGATCTTATGAAGTTCATATATGTTAGACTTTAAACACTCATCATGTACAGTAACTTGAATGTTTTGATTATTCGTATGTACCAAGGGAGTCACTGTAGGATTTTTCCTCATCTTCTCCATTTCCCTGATGACATGTTACTTTTGTTCTGTTGCAGTGGAAATCTTGAAGTTTAATTCCATTGCATATAATTATAAATAAATCAGTGCCCTTGTAGAGGAAAGGAGGAGTACTTTGATGAGGAGCAATGTTCTTTGTAGAATGAATATGCAGGCTGAAATAGGGAATAGCTGGTAGAAGTCAGCATGCTACAAGCAAAGGCTGGAGCTCTGTGGAAAATTTATCGTGACATCCGGATTGGATGCAAACACAGTAAAACTCATACCTTGGATCAGATTATCAAAGCTCTTGGTCAAGACAATGTTTTAACTAATTTTAATGCTCACTATAAAGTACAAATATAGAAATATCCTTAAAAGATAAACTTAAAATAAACTGCTATATATAATTTGGTTGTAGAGCTACTTGTAACGCTTAGCGATGCTACTAAGACTTAATAGTTCAGATACTATACTGACACATCACTTCCCCCCTCTCCCTCCTTTCCTATAAAACACTCAACATGACATAATTAAGAGACTTCCCCACCCTGAAAATAATGACTTACATTGATGTGCACACTTTCATTATGGAGATCAGCTGAACTATAGTAGTGTCCAGCTGCGTGGAAAACTTATCATTAAAACTTCAAATGAGTACAGAACATAGCAGCTTATTGTTTCATTGCCATGAGAACTCCAGACCCAGATTCTCCTATGTAGTGTGTGATATTCACACTGAATATCAAATCAGGACAGAGTACTCAATGTGCTGGGTCAATGTTAAATGTTTCCTAAAGCTCCAGAGAAAGCACCAACCCACATTTCTGTGGTGCCAGACAGAGTTCATGATAAGAATAAAAGAACAGGGACACAGAGTCTGTATCCTTTAGTGTGGCAGATAAACTCAAAACATGCAAGCTGCCCGTGTCCAAGAAAAATGTAAATGCCTTCAAAAGCAAAACACAGTCTTCCATGCAGAGAAAGTAAACAAAATACAACTATTACAAATATGTGTTCATAGGTGTTGCTTTAATTGCCTCATATATTTTCTGGGTGTTATAATAAGGAGTACAAACACATCTATCCAAAACAGTTGGTAATTCTCTGTAATTTCTGAGACACTTAGGCAAATTAGTTGAAAGTATTGATTTTGTAGCACACAGAAATGGAAAAATACCTAAGAACACTAATTTCTCTGTAGTCACCTTAGTTACAGTTTATGTTGAATGACCTGGCCATTGCATATTGGTATTTATGGTATTGCAGTCACAATTGGAATAGAACTGTTCTATTTGCACACCGCTTTAAGTTCTATAAAGGGTTTTATTAGTACTATTTTGCAAACATATTCCAAGATCCCATCATCAAGAATATTCCAGGGTTGTAGGCAAATGTAAAACTTAGGCAAATTCTTTCTAATAATGCTGTCAAAAATCTCTTGAGTTTATGTAAACTCTAAAATGGACTAATGACTGTTCTTAAGGTGAAACAGATAGTAATTCACTAACACTTGCAAATTGTGGATTCCACTTTAACAATATATGTAAAAACAATTAAATATGACAGTCTTAGAAGAGATAGAACTATCCCAATGAGTAATTCCTCAGGTGTTTATTTAGCAATTTACTTCTATTACTATGTTGTAGAAGAAGGGACTTCTTCAGAGCATAGAATGCAATACATTTGAAGTTAATACCAACCAAGCTTCCAAACATCCACACTGCTAACTGCTATGGTACCAGCTTGTATTTCAATAGACCGTAAGCAAAATGAAACTTTTTAAATCCTTCAAAACAAGAGAAGGCTTTAGATTTCTTTTAATGAAGAAGCAGATAATTTGGAGAGTTGCATAAAACTTTGGGAGCACAGATAAAACTGTTTCCATCCTTCAAATCTACTAATCCGACATGTTTTTCAAGGCGATAGGGTAAAATCCTGTATGATGTGTATGAATTGTATTTGCACCTTTTTGTCTCAACGTGCTGTCATGGGAGAGTTGGTTCTTTTAGAGATCCCCCAAAAGAAACCAAAACGGAACTGAGTATTTGTCTGAGAAAGTCACTTAAATCATAGTTTTGTGAGAGGAAGGGTTAGCAGTATAGGAAAGGAGACAAAGACAGAAAAGAAAGGAAGAGTGGGGATAGCTACTACTGTGGATCTGGGGCATCCCTCCAGTCCGATTTGTTGCCCAGGTCAATGGGGAAATGTTCTGTCCAAACTTGGTAGTATCTCTCTCCTTTTGTCTGGTTGCCTTATTATATATTCATGCTCTTCTGAGAACCACTTAACATATTCCAACAACTGTTTTGCTTAACCACACCCATGACCATGGTGTTTATGCTCAGTACTGTCACTGGGAGGTCTCTGGTGGTCTTCAGGTTCTCCAAGCCCCACTCTCTCCTGGGAGTTAGGTTTGATTTATCAGAATTAGCTCTACATTTAGAAAACAGGAAGCTTCTACTGTCATGGTTTGGTAGGAATTAATGTCACATTCAGAAGACAGGAAGCTTCTAGTCTCATTGCCATGGTGGTGATGTCAGCCAGCGGTTTTATGTCCCAGCAACGTCGAGGCAAAAGTGAGGAATCAGTCTCTCACAACCCTTCATGAACAGAGTAACTCCCCTAGTCCATTATAACAAGTGTGTGTCTCTGGCTCTTCACATCCAAAGTCTCACATTTCTGCCATTTTGACATTTCCTTTTCTGCTTTAATGTCAGGCTTTTTTCTGCTGTTGTTTTTCTCCTGTTGTTTTTTCTGAATTTTCCCTTCCCTTGTGCCATCCTAACCTTTGCCTACTGCATTGTCTTCTAGCCACACCTCTTGTTCGGAGATGAAATTACTTTCTGGTTTTGTGCTACTCCGTTAACTTTCCAAATAGTCAGGTCTGGAAGTGGCCTCTTCTTCACTGTCTCAGGCAGTCAATGGTCAAACTTTCTTCTAAGGGTGATAACCATGCCTTGTATATGCTTAAAGACACCACACAATTTTCATATATAGACAGATTACCACAGGTAAAGCTAACTGTAACTTTCTCTTCCAACCTGGTTGACTCTGTGATTCTTCCATGATTCTATGATCTTTACTGCTAGATCTGCTCTTGATGCAGGGCTCTTTGCTGACTGCTTGCTAAATCCAGTATGTCCCCCACGTTTGGGGGGAACATCTGGTTGGAGGAGCACCATTACTCTGACCTCTTTTCTGCATTCCCCAGTTAACAGGTGCATATGCCTAGGAGTGAACTTTCTGTAGATGTTTTTCTATGATTTGAAGGACAGATTTCAGTGTTGTAAATATTGGGTGTGTAAGCAACTCTAATGTTTTAAAGCAAGAGCTACTAAGCTGTAGTATGTATACAGTTTTCAAAATTACATTTTGCATCTATGATTTTTATATCAACTTTCTGTGTTGCAGTCATCCCTTGTAATCCTACTGGAAGGGATTTGCTTACCAAGTCACTGTGGCAGCTTGCTTCTGGTCCTTGTGTGGTGCTCTCTGGAAGACGCAGGGAGTATTTTCCTTCTACAAATCATCAATGCACAAGGACCACTTGGTAGCAATAGGTCTTGGGAAACGTTTCTAAGGAATGACCATTTTGACACATTGTTAATTTAATTGCTGATGTTTTCATGATATAATATATAAACCAAAGCAGAGCTCAGTTCTTTCTATGATTAAGGATGAATTTCCAGACAGCAGAGAGGATTCACCAAATAAAAAAGAAGTTTTCTGAATATTAACATTGGCTCATTCTATACCATAAACAAGAATTTACACTTATGAGTTGGAGAAATTAAACCATCAGGTGGATTGGAAACAGACGCAGAAATTCAGTAAAGAACCACGCTGTTCGATAAATTAGAAGTTAACATTTCCACACATGAATGCAATCTGCCAAGTAAAATTGCTTTAACTGCTGTCATCTATTTTTATTATCTCTAAATTCTGAGTTTTCCATTTTTAACCTGTTAAATCTGGATTCTCTCAAGTTACTGGATATATTTTAGGCCAGTTGGAATACATGACCTGTCTCGACTCAAATCTTGTGAGCAAACTGTAAATTAAAACATTATATAGTAGCTTATATTGTTTGTAAAGAACTCTAAAATATAACTAAACCTTTTAAATTAAAAAAAATAATTAAATCCTTAGAGTGAAATTGTCTCATGTCTTTCAGTTTGTGAAAACGCTGGTTCCATGCTAGCTCCGTCAATAGCCACGTTTCACTAATTATTTCTAGAGATCCCTAAACTCAAAGACCCCAAGGAATGAAAAACACAAAGGAGATCCACATTAAGCCACCTACCTATTACCAATTTATTGAAGTTATAATCACTTTCCTTCAGAGGTGTGATGGATTGTGCAAAATTAACAATCTGGCTTAATTTTGATATCCAAGCGATGATTGTTAATAACCATGAAAACTGTGTATTAAGATCAAAACTCACCAGCAAACTTATTCACAAGGTTTGAAATGCACAGGTTGGAAATTTATACATGCAGGGAACAGGCATAACTAGAGCACTTCTTTCTTAAAGTGGCAAATGCAAATATTACACTGGAAGAGGCTTTTAAGTATTTACTCACAAAATTATCATTAAGTGACTCGCAGGGCTGGCCACAGTTCCAGACAGTACCTAGATGCTTTCAGGGAACTGTCTTGTCAGCCGCTGAGACTTGATTCTTCCCAGACTTCTGGGGAAAGGAGGCATATATTCTCTGACCTTGTCTCCTGGCTCCTCTGGATGATCTGTGTAGTTCCAGGACTTCTCATCTTATCAGGAGGCTTTCAGGTGCAGGCAGGATATCTTGCCATGTGCACTCTCAGCACAATGTCACGCTGCCTATGCAGGCCGATCACGTGCAGGCATTTAGAGCCTGTTCCTGATAAGCCCTCCAGGCAAATTCAGGATGCAAATAAGGCAGCAGCAGCCCCCATGATACCTGCTTATCCCTTTTATCAGTATCCAACTCAAGACTAATGGGGCATTGGACATAGATTAGCCAATCAGAATGGCACTTTGCCAGGCTTCATCTTATTAAGCAAAGCCAGGGCTTTCGTCCTCCCCGTCAACAGAACAAAGGGACACAGTCTCAAGTTGTGCCAGGGGAGGTCTAGACTGGATGTTAGGAGGAAGTTCTTGACAGAGCGCGCGATTTGCCATTGGAATGGGCTGCCCAGGGAGGTGGTGGAGTCGCCGTCCCTGGAGGTGTTTAAGAAAAGCCTGGATGAGGCACTTAGTGCCATGGTCTAGTTGATTTTATAGGGCTGGGTGCTATGTTTGACTGGACGATCTTGGAGGTCTCTTTTCCAACCTGGCTGATTCTATGAATTGCTGAAAACATTATTTATTTTTTTTATTTAAAAGGTCATGTGTTAACACTTAGTAGGAATATGCAACACCCAAGACGATATGTCCACATACATTTAGGTAAAGGCAGTTGTAATAAAGTACATTAAGTAGCTTTTGTGTTTCATAAAAAGTTCAGGGAAAAGCAAGAATATGTAATGAACATAAAACCATTTTGTATACCTGCTACACTATTGTATACATGCTACACTATCTTGAAAGAATATTATCCCATGTAATATTTGAAAAGTTGCAAAAGATGTGGCAAAAGATTCAAAAGATGGCAAAAGTAGTGTTTTTTAATGAACTTCTTAATAATATGATTTCGTATTCTCTGTACTAACAATGGGTTCACCTGGAATAATAGTGAAAAAGATGGAGGCAACTTGAAGCATGAGAGGATGAGAACACATCACAGGCTTGAGAATATGAGTTAATGAATGACTGCTACAGAATAGATGGGGTTGAGGTGGGGATTGTTTTAGTTGTAATTGCCATGTATTTTGGAAATAAAGCTACAAGATTCATCACTGTTTCCAGGGCTTTTAATTTCAAAATCCTCAGGTTATTACTTGAGGTGTGCTGTGCTTTATGCTGGGTGATATTCACAGTTCCTGCATCATTCTTTGGAAAGGTAGCATGAATATATCTGTATCAATTAACCCAGTGGACTCGGTGCATCATTAATTCCTTGTGTTTTATGAGGAAGCAAATATTTGGGATAAAGACTGCATCAGCCTCATGAAGTAATGTGGTGGTATTTTATTGGGTTTTTTTAGATTGTACTACCTGTATAGAGCAGAGTTACCTCTCTGGGAACTTATTAAGCTGCATCCTCTTTTAGATAAATTATGGGAAAAATAAAAACTGATCAGTTCCCATTTGCAGACAGCACAGTCTGCTAATAATTAACAAATGATTTATTCATGTGAGAGATCTACAATGTAATCTAGAAAACCAACCACACAAAGAAATCCAAACACAAAATTAACTGGTTGGGATGATGAAGATTTGAATGTATTCACAGATTCAAAAATCTTATGGCTACTTCAGTTGAGAATTTATTAATGTGATTTTTAAATAATGATTTAGAATTCATTGATTTTAAAATATCTATCCCAATTGATGTTTAATTAATTATCTTAAGCAGTGCTAGCAATCCAAGGAAGATTTATGATGTGTGTGGCAGATGGCAGCTGTTTTCTTTGTTTATGTGCAGAGTATGATGGCTGCATTTTGTTAAGGGTGGCTGGCTGCAGAGCCAAGGGGAAAATGAGTTGCTTCTCTCATCCTGGCTAGTCTGTGCTATGTCAGGTGAATCATATGCAGGGAGAGGGAGTTTTCCTCTGTCCTGGGAGCTTTGGGGCATAGGAGACATCACTCTAGAATGCAAGGCAGCAGAGAATGAGGGCATGGAATCTCACCAAGCAGTATTCAGACTGGTGCTTGTTAGAGCACAAAGAAATCCAGATGAGCAGTTTCAAAGTAAACACTTTTTGACTTAGGAGACTAAGCTGAAGCCCAGTTGAAATAGTCTATCCTGCATGAATTTAATGGGTAAGGAACATATATCTTTACAAAATCTGTTATTTCTGTTCTTACTCTGAATTTCCTCATTTTAAAGAAAGTTTATTGTTGCAGTTTATGTTCAAGTAAATCCTTGCATATGCTTTTAAAGATTTTGAGTGTGTTCAGTTATAAATTAAACTCCTCTCAAAAACCTCAGTCAACTTCTGTCCCATCCTTTGGTGGCTTTCTGGAGACCCATTCAGTACACTGCTTGAGAGGGAGATGAGGTTCTTGGGAATCTGAGGCGAAAGGAGACAAATTTGAAGAAGTATGTCAGAAATATCTGTCATACTTCTGCTATCACACGAAATATTTTCCAAATGGTTGTGCTTAAGATATATTGCTGAAACTGTTTCCAAATAAAGTGAACAGATAGTTACAGACCAACAACAATTCAGAACCATTTGCTGTGGGAATGAGAAGCTGCTACATCACAGAAATCAATTGTTCAGATCCACTGGGATATGCCATTTGGGCTGTGTGGGCAGGCTTATCATTGTCTGCTTTCTGATTAGCATACAACCCCTTCGTATGCTGATATCCAGAGCTGCTGGTTTCCAAGCTAATCTTCACACCTGATTGGAAAAAAATAAGTCATGATACCTTAGAATTCCCTAATCTGCTCATGTCTTTCCAGTCTCTGGAGTCCTGCTTGTCATTATTTTTCTTAAATATTTATTGCCTATGTGGGAGAAGTAAGCCAAAGTGAAAAAGTTGTTTCTGTTGCAAAACTGAAACCATAATCACAAATAAAAACAAACAAGCAAACAAATCAACACAAATCTCACCAAAGCAAAGTAGTAACTAACAAAAAAAAAAAAAAAAAAAAAAAAAAAAAAGGTGTTTCGTGAATGGTTGGTAGGAACCAGCAAGCCTGAGAGATTTCAGGTGATAGTACATTGCTCTATTATGTAGCTGGGCTGGTAAGTTTGCTTTGCTTTTAATGAAGGTAAAAGTACAAGAATATTCCATATTGTATTAACATTCTCTGTTACATGTTGCAGTTTGACTTGAAAAAGAAACCTTAGACTGGTCCTCTCTTTGGAAAAACCTTCCAAGTGGCTCTGAAATATTGGCTCTTTCTTATGCAAAGACCTCCTAAACTTTAAAGTGTCCTTCTTGTTCTCATTAATCCATTGGTTAAATATCACAGTAGCCTTCTAATGAGCAATGTTCACTATTTGGATTGGGGAAAGCAATCCTGCTGCATCTTCCAGGCTTTTTCCTGTATCAAAAGGTTTTGTGCAACACTTTATCTCCAAAGCTTGTTATCAAAAAGATATTGACAAGCTGAAAGATCACAGCAGTGATGACTGATGACAGGGCTAATGGGATTCCTTTTAAAGACAAAGATTCCAAGACCTTAGAGTAGCTTTTTGGCCAAGACAAATAACAGTATACAACTGCCTGAAGAATGCAAACACAGGAAAAGAGAGAAATTTCATATTATAGTGACTCTTCAATAGTAATAATAACATGGGATTAAGAAATTTATAACTACTATCTGAATCTTACTAAATACCTTTAGATAATTAGATTTAGTGACTTGTGGAGCTCCCTCTGAAAGGAATTGTGAATGGTGCTGCAAGGCTGACATTTGAAATCAGGTGTTGCCAGAGGCTGGCACTTGTAGGAAGCTCTTTGCTGGCCAGGAAGTGGGCAGGATGACCCACTTTCTTCTCTCTTACTCCAGCACTGGGGAATCTTCTTCTGTGGTGTTCATTATGGATATAGAAGGAACAACTTCAGCCTGTATAATTAATTAAATAAATGTTTTTAAAAGTTATTGTGAAGGTTGTTGCAAAGGAAAAGGGAAACTGAGATAATTTCAGAGTTCAGCTATGTGCCTTTGTTCATAAATTCATTGAGATGTGGTTGTGTTTCTGTGCATTTAATATATCGGATGTATGAAGTACATTGTGCTCTGTGCCAGTTATGTGGGCTGATGAATGACTGACACTAGACTTGTAACCATGGGTAGCTCCAAGTACAAAAAAGCAAATTACTGTTCTCTGACATTCCCCCAGCAGATTTCACAGGTTTCTGTGGAGGTGTGATTCAGCATTAGCGTACTGATTTTTTCACATCTATTAGGTTTTTCTAGGTTGCTGGTGAAGATGGAGTTCACTACATCCATGAAACAGTTCTGTCCCTACAGTATATCTGGCTTTTACTGGCAGGTGTCATAACCCAGTGAATTTCTTAATGAAAGTGGCTGACAAGAGAAGTTGGAGCAGGCTTTGGAGAGCTATTTAATATCACAGTGTATTATTATTATTTACTTAGGTTTAGACTCTCATACAGTAACTCAAACCAGACCTGAAATATCAGTCACCTTCTCTGCACCCAGGTGCTGTCCTTGGGCAGAGCACAAATGACAACAAGAGGGGTGGAGAACAGCTAGTAGTCGATGACACTGAAATTTTGCAACAGTTAGAATTAGTGTACATGGGGACTCAGAGCATTCTTAATTCATTTAGAAGTTCAAATCACAGATCACAGGATCACAGAAATATTCAGATTGGAAAAGACCCTCAAGATCACCAAGTCCAACCAATAGCCCTACTCTACAAGGTGCACCTTAAGCTCTATCCCCAAGCACCACATCCAAATGATTTTTAAACACATCCAGGGTTGGTGACTCCAGCACCTCCCTGGGCAGCCCATTCCAATGCCTGACCATTCTTCCTGGGAAAAAATGTTTTATTGACTTGTGGTTCCACCAATAGCTACTGGCAGTGATGCCCATTTGTGGGTTGAGAAGTTTGAGGCTTTTTTAGTGAAAGATTTTGACTGCATTTGTTCTTTTACATCTGCAGAGAAGTATACATCTGTGAAACTCAAATGAAAAAAAACAACCAAACCAAAACTACCAAAACAGCAGAGAAAAAAATTTCTCTAGACACACAGAGCAAGTACAGGTTGGAGCCATCTTTCAATGAATACATCTTAAGTACCCACATTTTTAAGTTCATTTTCATGCTTGAAAGAAAAAGAAGCAATGTAGAAAATTTCCATTAAGCTATGATTAAGAACATATGGCTTAATATTTTGGTAGAAGTATATATTGTTAGATACTCTAGAGATTTTATATAGGATATGTGCTTTTTAAGTCCAAGATACCTTGATTCTGTTACCACTGCTACACTGTCAGCATAACAACAAAGCTTAGATCTGAGCAAGTTACCTGACCTTGAGTGTGACGGTACCAGTGGGGAGCTACAGATCCCTTAGTGGGCTTTAAAAACCACACTAAGCCACAAATGCGACTTCTTGGCAGTTCAAATGTATCCTCAGTGAACTGTCAGTGTTTACTTTTCATTTTTATTTTCCAATTTGTTTTTTTCTGCTATGAAGATATGTAGGAGCACATTCTGGGCAGCAACAGTCAGAAATAAACTGAACATGTATGATAGTGTGGTGCACCTGACTTGCTGGAGGGCAGGGATGCCATCCAGAGGGACCTGGACAGGCTGGAGAGGTGGGCCCAGGCCAACCTCATGACGTTTAACAAGGCCAAGTGTAAGGTCCTGCATCTGGGTCGGTGCAATCCCAGGCACAGATCCAGGCTGGGTGATGAATGGCTGGAGAGCAGCCCTGAGGAGAA
>WAAF01014217.1:86189-120578 GCA_013400475.1 Tricholaema leucomelas
TTAAAGCCAGGCTGGATGAGGCCTTGAGCAGCCTGCTCTAGCGGGAGGTGTCCCTGCCTATGGCAGGGGGTTGGAGCTGGATGATCCTTGAGGTCCCTTCCAACCTAAACCATTCTATGATTCTATGATTGCCGCTGCTTCTCAGTGATCATTAGACAGCTGATGAACAGCAGTCTGTTGCTACATGAGGTTGCAGTTCTCAGATTTCAGCCTCTCTCCACAGGTCATTGCAAAAAAGTTCAGTTGAGTGGATTGTGTGGTGCTGTGGAGATGTACTAAATGGTGTAAAAGCAAAAGCTGAGAGGGCTTGGTGCTGGGCTGCATTACATAGGTTTAGTTTAAGAATCAGAAGGTTTAAGAAGTTAAGAAAGTGGTTGTCAAGCAAGTGATGAGTAAGTTGGCATGACAAGGACATCTTCAGTCTCCTCCAATTTTTTCTGTTCACACTGTTTTGTTTTGTTTTGTTTGTATCTAGTATCTCATGTGTTAAAATTCAGCAGCACAAAATGTAATTAAATGATAATTTATGATGCATCAAAACATTTCACAGACCAGCTCAAAATAGGTTGACTTGTCTTTGATATAGATGTACAATCTGTTGTATATATTATATTAAACACAATTACAGAAAACTAAGTTTCAAAATAGAAGAATTGCAACTGAACAACTACCTGGGAAATCCAGGTCCCAGTATAATGATGCCATGATGATGGCTTACACTTAACTTACTCTGGAAAAATGTGATACTCAGTAAGCAGAGCATTCAGTAATCGCCAAAGATGTAGTAGTATGTTATGATTTGGGTTTTCTTTGGATGGAAAATTTCTATGTAAGGGAATATAAATCAAGCCAAGAATATGTCTGTCTTCTAACAAGTCTGTACTACTTGTTTTGCTGTAATATTATTCCCTCCTACAAATTCACTTCACTTTCTTTATCTAATCTGTGTTGGAAGTCCTGTTACTTGCAGTCTGTAAGTGTGTGGTTCGCTAGGTTTTGGAAGGCATAATGATGTGACTTTCTCTCTGATCTGTTTCCTCAGATCAGAGGAAAGCTAATGTGCTTGAAAGTTTGGCTATTTACATCAGGTAAGGAATAGTTAGAGGTCAACCATTTTTCTACTTTATCAACCCAACTTTATCTATCATCAAGTCAGTAATCTTACCTACTGGATTCCATAAAATAGCTTGTCTCTTCACAAGCATTGCATAGCAAATAAACCAAGTTTGACTCTCCTAAACTTTTAATTTACTCTGCACCCTGTTTGCATTCAATGTCAGACTTCCATGGGGATATTTTTTTTAAGTGATTTTTCTGTGAGCCTGTACAACTGCTAAAACTTTGCAGTGCTCTAAATGGAGCATTGCAAGAAATTGGGCTGTTTTGCCACTTCACCTCAATTTGAGAGCTGAAAATGAATTATTTTAGCAATGAGAGAGGATAGACTTTGCAGCAGTGCGGATTAATGCCAATCCTGGATGTTTTCTTTGTTTTTCCATCACATGTGAATGGTACATTAATCAGCACTAATGAACAATTCAATGTTTCTTATTAAGATTTCTTATTGTTCTTCCTATTGCTAAAAATAGAATTCAAGGATTTCCTGTTCTAATAGTTATTGGTGAGGAAAATATTACATTATTTATTTCCAAGATGAACAACAATAAAAGTGCATCCAAACTCAAATATTATTCACTGAGGGCTTTTTAGGAATTCCCTTTCTTGTCTGAGAAATTACAGATCTAAAACACTCTCATATGTTCAGTTTGAATTGTCTTTTTCATTTTGCTCTGACAGATTCATACAGCCTTGCGTTGAGGCAGAGTTAATGTGAATTTGTTTCTGGGACATCAGCTCGTGGTGCAGCACAGCAGAAATTCAAAAAAAGACTTAATGACAATAATAAAAGTTAGGATTTACTGGGAGAGGGGCAGTAAAGGAAACAAAGCATTATATTTATGGGCCTAGGATCGTTTCAAGCTTTGAGTGTCAATACAGGTGTCAATACAAAGATAAATTCCCTTTTACTGTCTTCTCCTCCTGGTCTCTGAAAATTTGCAACAGATATTTCGTGACTCTTTTTTAGGCTGAAATACACACACTTTTTGTTTAAGTAAAAATTGGTCCTTTCTGAGTGTGAAATCAATAATGAACTAAAGCTAAGCAGTCTTAGGAGTTCACTACTAGCTTCAGTTAAAAACTGATTTTATGAGAAACTCCTGTCATTTTTCCTCTCTCTTTTCCACAAGTACTCTCAGTCTTTTATATCTTTGCTGCTGAAATCTCAGCACTGTTTACATCAGATTTTCTTTTTATCTTCACTGCTTCAAACATTCTTCCTTCCTACACATCCAAAATGTTGACATCATCATCAGCTGCATTGCTCTGATCACAGTTCCCTAGTTTCTGAATTATTGAGCAGGTCTTCCTCTTTCATATACAGTTCAATTTTCTTATTAGGCTCTTTAGATTTACTCTGAACTGTTCTCTGACTAGCCCTCTCCACACTGCTCCCTTTTCTCCCTGGCCCCTTTCTCCCTTGGTGCTTGGAATATGCTGGTCTCTATTAACCTTGCTAAGCACATCCATCTGCTTTGGAAGCATTTTTAGTAATCTCTATGTTTGGCAAGGCCTGTAAATGTAGCCACCCCTTTGGAGAACCCATTTGCAGTGTAAAATGGAGGCTTTACTCTGGTTCCCTTCAGCACCTGATGGCAAAAGCACTTCTGTCATCTCTTCATGGTAGGTTCCTTCAGGGGAATGAAGCTGATGGGATTGTGAGCTCTGTGCCCTATGTTTGTATTCCTTTGAACTTTTAATGTCACAGCCTGCCTCAATTTCAGTTGATAGCACAGGAGAGGGGAAAAAAAAAAAAATAAAGAAGAGGGAAGAAAAGAAAAAAAGAGAAACCCCCCAAATTTGCTTCTACCTACCTATTAATACTGATTTACAACACATGGGCTATCTTTTTCTGGGAAACATCATGTTAAAGTTCCTATGTTTGTGTTAGAACTTTCAAGGTGTTTGGTGATTTTTAACGACATTTCATTTTAGAATCTAAAATTCATTTAAATGTTTCCTCAGTCCTTTGGGCCACTTTCAGATCATTAATAATATAAATGTCCTAGGCAACGTTGAGCTAGAATTGTAGCACCCCACATGTCCGTTTGGAACCTACTCCTGCTATTGTGTTCAGCAACAGCAGCAGCAGCAATGTTTCTCTTTCCAGCTGCCCATAAATATCCATGCTTAAACACGTTTATTTCTGCAGAAGAATATTTTAGAGAGCTGTTTTGAATAACATGGGTTTCTTTTCTCCTAAGATCACCAGCTAATGCACTTCCTTGTAAATAACAATGTTGATTTATCTTGGTGTTTAGTTGATAGCCAAAATCTTCATTTTGTTATTGCATTTTTCTTTAGTAAAAAGATTTTAAACTCCTGTTTGATTTATACATTCAAGTTCAAACATTCATCCTAATTTCCATAATATGAGGAACAGAGTCTTTAGAGATTTAATATAAGAATTTATCAACCAACTGGTGGAATGATGTTTTAATGTAGAAATTAGATAAAATATTACCCTGAATGAGCCTCTACATTTAGAGAGCATAACTTCATCTTAGTATGTTTAGAATAATGCAATTGCATATTCAGGAGGAAGTATCTTCTATGTCATTTCTCAGTTACATATAGTAAGAGTTCTAATGAAAGTGAAGGTGCATTGGAATAAAGAAAATCACAGATTTTCTCTCAGCAGTGCAACACTGAGGCTGCTGGAATCTCCTCAGAAATACTTGGGCTTTTTTGAGAGTAGAAAAGATTGCCTTCAGGGGAGCAAAATATACTTCTTATAATGGCTAATTGATCTTAAAATATTTCTGATTCCATTAAGTACAGAAAAACTGCAGAGGTTGGGATCTCAATTAAGACTCTCATGCAGCAATATTTTATTATGTAAGTATTAGAAGTTTCATTTGCTAACAGCATTTTTATTAGGGCTGCCAGTCTTACAGGGCAACTTATATGATGTAAGTTTTTTGTTTACAAGCTGTACTTGAACAACTGCAGCACTCCTGCTGCAAGAATTCAAGTTTCCCTTATAATAGGTTCTTATTTAAGCAGATTCCATAAAATAAGCTATGAGCAAATTCACAAACAGAATGATACACACATGAGGGTGCGTGCAGAGGTGCACAGCAGTTATCAAGACAATGTGTAGATAGATGTTTCTAATTTGAATGGTGCCTTTGAGCAAGTAGCATTTCCAGTGCTCATCAGATTGAAGGGCCATCATTTTAATATAGTCTTCTGTATATTATCACATTCTTTCCAATCCATTTCCCAGGGAAATTGTCCATTGTTAGAAAGATATTGTTTGCATGGTTTGGTACATCACTGTCACACTATTAGCCTTCAAATATTATGCATACAATTGACATACACTAAAAGAATCAAATCAATATGTTTTCACTTATTTTTGCTGTCTAGAGGACAAGCATTAAATAACCTGCTCTTAATTTGACTGACAACAGCCCATGGATGTGATACTTGTGGATTACAGACAGAAACTGTAAGAACTGTGAAGATGTCACTGTTAGAAGTGTAGGGTTTTTTTTCCCTTTTTAAGTACTTTAACAAATGAATGGCCACAATTGAGCACTGGCCTATATGGAGCCAGCCTTCCATGGGGTGTTCAAGTCTGCTGGCTGCAGAACTAATTCATATCCAGGAACATTGTCTGCCTTCATAAACTCTGCAGGCTAGAGACTTTGTTATTTCTCTCTCAGACTTTTGTCATCTAAAGTAAATACAAAGCTGAAACACTGGGAATTTATTCAATATTATGAAAATAGTATTTATTGTTATTGAACTCATCAAACCTGTAAAGTGTTTGTAGGTATTCTTCATCTCAAGATAGAATCTGTATAAATTTCAGGCTGCTGAGAAAATTTAGTCAATTGATTTGCATGAATTGTGATCTCTGAAGTTGTAGAGAAGTTCTGCATTGTTGAAACTAAAATGTGCAAAAAGTGAAGGATGGCTTTTTCTTTTAGTTTTCTAATTATTTCAGAGCTTACCTACAGCTTGGAGGGCTAAATCTGCCATAGTCTTTGTGGTCTCATAGAAGACTTACTCCCTCTTCAGCACTGATGTTGCGAGCATTGTTCTTCCTTTTTTAAACTCCTTTCCACTCACACCAAAGTATACATTCCTACAAATACATGTTTCCTGTGAGCTTTCACAAATGCTCCAAGGTCTGATCTCACAACTGGAGGGGTTCTGGTGGGAACAAAGTCTTCTCTTTCTCTACCCCTTTCTTACTGCCCTGACTGTTTTCACACACTGTTTTGTGCTACGTCTCACTCTGAATGTAGCTTAGAGGACAGGAAAATAGGAGATGAGAAGGAAATAGAGTTGAAATGAAGCAGACTGACCAGGAGTAGGTCCACAGTGTTTACGTCCACCCCATTAATCATCTTCTTATGCCACTCTCAAGAGAGTTCTTTTTCAAGGACTCTCAAACCCTAGTATTCATTTTCCAAGTGGTTGAAGAAAACTGCTGGTTTTTGTTTCACCAAGTCAGTGTAATTTCTCACTGGAAAGTCACATCATGTAGCAGGTAAAGCAGTTTCCTAGTCATCTCCAAGTGATACAGAATGTCACTGTATTGTCTGGCAAGAAAAACACTTGAATGTGTTTTGTGCTTATATACATTTTCACAGCAAGTCCTAGAGAAGCTGGTTTTCTTTGAAATATTTGTGATTGTATTTGCACTGCTGATTAGTGGGAGTAGGGCTAAGAAGGCCAAAAATGCCCTTACAGCAAAGCATTTATAATGATTTTCATTATTTAAATAAAATGTCAAGAATATGTTCTAAATTAAGTCTCTGTTGTGCTAATATACCAAACTTTGACAATACTCTGAGGTCAGTGTTTCTGAGCTAATGGCATCACATAATTCCAATTAGTCTTATTTTTGGTATCTAGTACAGAAAATGAGTGCTTTTGCTTCCTGGATTTTGTTTTACAGACTAGCTGCAAGAGAAGTCCTTCTTTTATTTCAGAAATTCATAACAGCTGTTCTTCAATATTTTGAAATAGGAAAGGCATGAAATATTAAAAGTGTGCCAAACCTCATCCTTTCTGCAAGCATGCCTTTGATTTCAGTACTTCTGTTAAGTCTGGGTTATTTATACTTTTCCAGAGAGAACTAATTTAGACATTCATATTCCTAGTTCTCAGTTAAATATTTATCTAACTTTATGAAGCTGCTTTTGCTGATTAGTGAGCTACCTGTTATGAGAGAACAAAGAACCTCAAAAGGCAGCAAATTAAGGTCACAGGTCAGTGTTCAGGCAAAATAGAGCTGGGCTACCAAATGATTTCCCGTTATTAAGCCAATAAATCAGGCAGAAGTTGATAGATGCAAGCACTAGGGCAGTGTGTCAGCCTCATGAAAAAATTGTTTAACAGATTCAGGTGATCAATGCTGTCAGAATCTTGCATGTGAAAAGTAAGATGACAAATTAAGCTGTGAGGCTGCGACACCAGAAATTACTACATGCCCCTTCCCCCCACCTCCCACCACCGCCACCATCGTTTTACATCTAGCCTAAAAGCAAAAGCACAACAAATAAATAAATAAAATTACATGTCTACCCATTTGTGGCCCTTGGAAAGCTCACAAGTGAGGCGGAAGGCTAATGGATTTTCAGAGCAAATGCAACCTGCTGCATAAGCCTCGATTTAAGAGCTCTGAAGAGGAAGAAAACAGATAAAGGGGTTATTGAATTATTAATGGGCTCTATGATAGTGGTCTAATTAGAGCTAAAGAGGTATCACTTTTTACTAATGGGATGATGAAAACAAAAATAACCTATCAAAAGTTAGCATGATAGAAATTATGTTAAAATATAATAATTTTTTATGGCAAAATGCACTATCCTGTATATATTTTTAGGAATTTCTGGCATTTGCATATTGCAAAACATGTAGCAGGAAAAATTATGTCTTTTTTGATTTGAATGATGCCAGCAGAGTAATCCAGTAATTGCTGTAGAAGGTTTAGGCCTTGTGTCCCGATTTGAACACACTTATAACTGATGAAAAAAATTAATCTCTATTAAAATGAACATCTTTTCAGTCAGTGTATCTGCTCTCATGAGCCACTGAAAGCCAAGGGGGGGTTTTGTTGTTGTTTTTTTTGTTTGTTTGGCTTGTGGGGGGAGGTGGTTGTTGTTGCTTGTTTGTTTGTTTTTATAAAGATAAGGCTGTTTATGAATATGTACTAATTTGAAACTAGAAAATTAGGGCCCAAGAGAACCTCAGTGTGATTTGCCTGGGAAGCTCAGTATCAGGAAGTAATGCACCCAGCTGGCCATAACAAGCTCTGAGCTTGCCAGCCCACTCAACCGCACTACCTGCTCTCCCCTGTGCCCAGGGCATCACTAAGTACCAGAGATCAAAACTGTTGGCTGTGGTGAGGTGTGGCTTGGCAAAATACTATACGAGTGAGGGATTTGGTTATTTTCCTCCCAGGCCAAACACAGATTCTTTCCTGTTTTCCCTGATGTGATGTGTGAGATGGGCCATTGCCTTTACAAGTGCTGAGAAAGCAGTGTGTGCAACACGAAGTGCAAACTCTCAAGCATTAAGCTAATTTGCAAGGTGTTAAATATCATAAGGCTGCAAAAGCAATGACTTTATAGGGAATGTTAGCTGAGGAAGACAACAAAATCATTCTTGCCTACCTTAGGAGAGACTTGAAAGCTAACATGAACTGGCTTCAAGTAATTTAAGATTTTTTCAATAGTTACTCTGTCAGAGATAGCAGATTAATGCTGTTGCCTGTCTTGTAGATGGACAGGAAAGCACTGTGCTTTTTTGATGACAAGCTTACCAAGAGAAAAAGAAATTGTCCTTTGAATGACACCAGTTCCCTGGGTTTTTTTATCTCTCTCTGATTTAGATTTTTCTAATGATATGCCCTATGCTCTGGCCCCAGCACACTCAGATGGCAGTTGGAGTCTCTCTGTGAAAGCGTAGAGAAAGCCATCCTTCTCAAACTGAAATGAGGTTGTTGGATGGAAAATATATATGCCAAAGATTTAAATTCTGGACATTTAATGTATTTTAAAGTGAACAGAATTATTTGTATTCAGTGAGCCAGTAGTGTGTGCATGCAGCCCAGAAGGCCAACTGTATCCTGGACTGCATCAAAGGAAGTGTGGCCAGCAGGTCAAGGGAGGTGATTCTCCCCTCTCTACTCTGCTGTCACGAGACCCCCTCCCGGAGTACTGCTTCCAGTCCTAGTGTCCTGAGCATAAGATGGACATCAAGCTGATGAAGCAGGTCCAGAAGAGGGCCAGGATTAGAGGGCTGGAGCACTTACCCTATGGTGCTCGAGGCTGTGAGAGCTGAGGCTGTTCAGCCCGGAGAAAAGGCTCCAGGGAGACCTTATCACTATAAAGTACTGGAAAGAGGCCTACAAGAAAGCCAGAAATGGGCTTTTTAGAAGGGCTTCTAGTAAGAGGGCAAGATGGAATGGACTGAAGCTTGGGGAGGGTAGATTTAGATTAGGTATTAGAAGGAAATTCTTTACGATAAGGACGGTGAGACACTGGAACAAGTTGTCCAGGAAGGTTATGAATGCCCCTTCCCTGGAGATGTTCAAGGCTAAGTTTAGTGAAGAGTGTCCCTGATATGGTTAGAAATAGATGATCATTAAGGTCCCTTCCAATCCAAACCATTCTATGAACCTGTGAATCCAATCATCAGTTTTAACTATTTATAATAGGTGAGACAGCAAGGATCACTTTGAGGCAGGTTAGAAGGAAACCATGCAAGCTGTCATCCTGCTGCTGTCAAGGGTCACCACCACTTTCCTAGGGCTAGAGTGATAGAAGATTTCTTCATGTTTGGTTGCAGTTAGATCAGGACTGGCAAATGCAGCCCAGTTGTATTAAATATACATGAAACCGTTGAACCTTACTGCAGGGTGCCTTTCTTTCTCTTCCATATTTAGCACAAGCCAAACCAGCCACATCTTTTAAGAGCCTAAACAAACAGGGCTGAGTTTGAATTTGCAGTGAATATCTTACTGAATTCTATCAGGAGTGTGAAAAAAAAGAGACTAGTGACAAACAGAGACACAATTGTCTGCTTCTGTTTGTCAACCACGTGTACAATCAGACAGAACATTTTGCTGTCACTAAAATAGCACTGCCATACATGAGTGTCTGAATGATACAGCTGTCTTAAGGGGCAGGATTTACCACAGCTTATTACAAATGTGCTGTCCTCAAACACCACAGTTTTATTCCTCACACAGGCCACAAAAGGGAGATCTGCAAGCATCATTCACACAAGTACCATTGCAGAGGTGCTGGCACCATCAACAGCACAGTTCTGGCTCCACGATGTACAAGATGCTCCATCACACAGCTGTCACACAGCTGTCTCTTGTATCTCCTGGAAGATGTTTTTAGGCTATTTCAGGCAGTTCTATTTCTTCTTGTTTCTATAGGGGAAAAAAAGCAATAAAAAGGGGTAGAAAGCAACAATTTCCTAAAATCATGCAGACTCATAATACATTGCTTCCTTTGCAATCCTGCAATAATGTACAAGTAACATAGATCAGTTTCTGAAGTTAATTTCTTTCAAGAAATTCTGTGTGCTGCAGCAAACTGCATAAATACTCCATAGCAGTGCCAATTGCTACACAGAAGCAATAACCATATATTTTTTGTGAGTTCCGAAGTTCTAGTATGAGTATCTTATCATATTAACCCCAGTGTTCTTTGTATAGGTTGCTTTCATCTTTGTGGAGATGTGCAAACCTTCTTTTACAAACTTTTAATTTTCATACATCAAGGGAATTGAAATGAGCCATCTGGGTACCCCAGGGACCAAGACATTGCATGTGATGTATATTGCTATTTTAATAGAGACAAGAGTTTCTGAATACACATCATACTTAGAGTGAGCTGTTTAAAGTTGCCTTGAAATCTGGGTTAAAAAAGAAAACTGTAAGTCCTTGGTTTCTCATGTGCATAACAAACTGTCAGAAGACTGCATGCAGTTATATAATTAAAGGCTGCTGTTCTTCACAACAGTGCTGTTAATGAGTTGACTCTATCAAGGGTCTCTTTTCAGATATAACTTAGGGTGCTATACACTATCATTTTAAAACAGCATGAGGACAATGGCAATTTATTAAAATACTGTTAACTCTCTCAATACAACCACGAGGCTAATTAAATATAACAAGTTCACTTCTGGGATTGGCTCCACAGTCTGCAGGCTGTTCTTGCACCAAATCCTTTGGGGTTTCCCATCTGTGTGGGAGATCAAGAGCAGTCCCGTGTGACCTAGTTTTCTGCACTTAAAGAGATTTGTAATTCACTGTCAGAGAGGGGAAAATTACATTTATGTCTTGACTGCCTCCAAGATTTAGGGGCAAAAACTTTTGATCTAGAAGTCTGCCTTAATGTTGAGAAAGATTTCACTTTTTAGTAGTGGGGTTTATGCTTATACTGTTAAGTTAAACATAAGTCTCCAAACTGGTGGAGCAGTTCCTGAGGCCATCTCATGAGAAACAACTCATATCCCTCCCTGTTTTAAATGTATTTAGCTCCCATAAATGACTGGTTATGTGAAAACTACCTATTGATCTGTACATGTCCCCCATTAACTCCTAACTTGTGCACAAGAACATTCAGGAGGGCGCTGGTTTGCTGGGCCCAAAACCACACAAAGGAGAGGTATCAATAATCTTGTCCCAGGTCCTGAGAGTTTCTGGAAGTAGTGTTTAATTTCCTGGTAACCTGTTAGTGCTATCACAGAGAAAAATAGCTCATTTATGGTACTTTTTATCAGATCATTACCAAAACAGTTTATTGACTTGTTAATGATGTATAATTAACCAGCACTCAGGAAACTGTATCAGTATTGCAAATGCGACCAATGAACTACAATATTAGATGCCCACACAATGTTAGTTAACACCTACAAATTTCTAGATGTCCCTTCTATAACTACTCCCCCCAAACTCTCACACCCATACTAAATTAGGGGCAACTCACATTCCACATACGTGTAGAATCCACATACTTGTGCTGGCTCCAGCTCTGTATGTATTTGTACTGCTTCCTACTATTCAATGTTACACAAACCCATACGACAGCACCCCAGAGGCTTTTATATGCACACCAAAGCTCTGAGTCCTGCCTGCATCCCCTGGATGAGCAACCATCCAGCTGGAGTACAGAGGCTGGATGGGAGCTTGTGAAGTCTGGTCAAAGCAGAAATCTGCATGGTCACAGAGGATGTCACAGGGTGACTTCTGGCAGCATCAAATCTGGTCTTGACTTCACTCCTAGGTCTTTCTGTAGCAAATTTTCACACCTGCTTTGCATTTCTTTTCAAGCTGACTTCTCTCTTTCAAGAGTCTCTTTGTAATTTCCCAGCTACTTCTTATTCCAGCTGATTGTTGGCTTTCCTTTTAGCATTACCTTCAGGTGCTCTTTTAGGTGGTTCTGAGTATTCCGTTCACTTACGCTGCTTTGTGCATTTCTTAGCAGAAGTCCAAACCACTTTGCCAAGGCTGAGTGGTGGAAGCTAGCGTCACAGAGTAACTTCTATTCTCTGTACACAGATGAATGTGTGTTAACTGGACTACATGTGACATGTGTGCAGATCCAACACTAATTTAAAAAGAAAAGTCCAAGACTCGTTCAAAAAGAAAAGTAATAATAACAACTCTAATACAATGGACTTGCATTTTGAAGTTTTATTGCTAAATAACGGTAACACCTCTTCCTTTAAAAGGCTCTGTAATAAACATCTCTTTAGCAAGAAGCTTAATAGCCTTTCCTTCAGCTGTGTTGTGTAAGAATGGAAGTACATCATCAGAAGGAGTGAATACAGGCCATAGACAGTAATAGGATTTGATTTGCACAAATGAGATTGTGGTCAGAGAAACCCATACTGTTTTTATTTGCATACGTATTTTCTCTGTACTCCACTGACTGTAGAAGTAGCACATTGTTTCCAGCAAAGCCACTGGAGTTTCTGCTTTTTATTTGCTTCCTTTCAGCTCCTTTCAGCTCCTTATCTCATATTTTCAAAGGCTGGAAATAATGGCTTTTCCTACAATCTCTTTTGATAACATGAGAGCTCTTTCTAAATAATATACCCTAAACTTTCAAGATGGGTTTGATGTTCCTCTTTTTTTACAACTCATAGTCAAGTGTCTATGTAGGTATTTTTCTGTGATTAAAATCTGTGGGCAGCCTTCTAGTGATTCTTCTTTTCTGTGCTCTTGACCCGAAAGGTCTGTCTATCTGTTGTGCCAGCTCTGGATGCCCTGATGAATGTTCCAGATACATGCCAACTACAAACCTACAGTTTAATTTCTGCAGCATATTCTGCCATGGTTTTTTGTGTGAGTCAAGAGTGTAGACTGTGTTACAAAGCACACACATCCACAGTCTAGAGATTCTGTTAGGGTGCACTTCTTGAACTTGAAAGTTTTAGACGGCTAGCTGTGAGTCAGCAATTGGTTTATATACATTGTCAGGAGTGGTTTTACAACAGGGATGGCCTAATTAACACTTCAACAGCTAAAAGAAAAATATTGGAATCTGGGAATTCTGGAAGAAATATTATCTCTTGAACTATTTGTTTCTAAATAGTAATAAAGGTGTGCCACAATTTTGTTAACATTTTAAGCTTTGATCAAGACATACGAGTAACAAATTTCCAGTTAGTAGAGTGCACTAGAATAAATTCTATTCTTTCCTTTAAGACTACCCCATAATCTCCAGGCAGTGTTTCTTGCTTTGAGTACTAATTATCGTGCAACTTAATTGAACCATGAATTACCCATAATTATCTATTTTCCATGGTAAAGCAAAACCATGTAATTACACCCTCTTCAACTCCTTGAATTTATAGATGATATGAGCAGAATTTAGGGCAATGTGTACTGGGCTAACAGCAAGAGTGGACTGATTCTCTTAGCCCTGAACTTCTTCACAGCAATATATTTCAATTTCAAGAGAGTCAGAGAGGTCCCCCAGAAAAAGAAATGGTCTACTCTGGGGACTTGAATAGTCTTTAATCATCCAAATCGCTGCCACTTAAGCTAGGACTGGGTTAAGGTGTGTAGAGATGCGTGGTCATACTGCACTACAATACTGCTGTTGCTACCATACTGCGACATGTGAAATGCTTTTGCACTGCATTTGTTTACAGCAGGCAGACAGGGCCTTGAACAGCTGCAAGATGAAGTGACCTTTGAAGGTGCCTGAAGTTATCCATCTCTGTCTGAAATATAGTAATTGAGACTGAAGCCCAGCTTTGCTTGAATTAAATCACTAGGTAACTGAAAAAAAAAAACAAAACAACACTAAGAGATTCTTTCCTGTAGCAGAACAGATAGAAATACTTAGGATAATACAATATTAAACTTTATATATTGAGATTTGGCATCTTATTTTACAAAAGCCAATAGATGACATGCTCTAAAACAAATATAAAGCAGAAAAGTAAACAAACAAATCCCAAACAGATGAAAGGTTTTGAATCACGAGTATCTCTGTTACGTGTCCCATGATGGAGCACCTGCACCAAGGCTTTCTAGAAATGACATATCACAAAAAGGTCAGATATCATATAATTCTTCTGCTGAGGCATCTGTCAAGTCATGTTTGCCGTCAAAACAAGGTAATGTCCTCAAAGAAATCAGTATGTTTTGCCACACTCTGTAGCATATGGCACTTGAAATGCATGTCAGTAAAGCAAAAGTACTTGTTTTTCAGCTGTAACCTGTTATTTGTCATAAAAAGGTGCAATTGTTTAATTTTTCATAAACAATTTCCATGTTTCCACATATTGCTTCACATGCTGGATTAAAAGCAAAAGGCAGGAGGTATTTTTGTTCTGCACACAAATCTTAAATATCAGAATATAATGTGTAATAAACACACTATTAGACAAAATACAAGGCTGGTGCACATTTACACAAAGCCCCACCTACACTGCTTCATCAGTGCCAAGCAGTGTTAGTTGAAATTATCCACCTAAAGTGAAACTGAGAATTAGGCCCAGTTTAATTCTAATTAACTAGGAGTCTTCTTTTGAAAATCCTTTGTGAAAATCTCAAATAAATGGTTACAGTTGCTTCTTAGAAGAAGGAAATACTGAGAGTAAGGTTGCATCTAGAACTACATCACTCAGGCACGGTTTCAAAGCTATGCATTGTCATTGAATGCACAGCAGTTGCAGTGGAGAATGTACATGATGAAAAGTATTTTAAAATCTGCATGGATAGCCTGATGGAGCAGCACTAAAAAGACATATATCAGATAAAAGTCTTAAAGCTCAACTTCCTCCTTATTGACTCCACACAAAAGACTTGCTGCATTCCAGTTAAATGAAGCACTTTGTTCAGTTGCCAGTTACAATGCAGAGGAAATTAATTGATTGTGAGATGGTATTTCCAAAATTAATATTGTTTATTAAGTTTGGTATTTAGGAGTCTCACCCCCTCAATCACTAATTTTAATGATAATCAGGATCTCTTGCAATGATCATGGAAAGCATTACACAAATGACAGCATAGGATCTAGAACGTTTAAGAAATAACTAGCAAAAATATAAACATTAATTCAACTGGAAGAGAAGGTTCCTGTGGTCAATACACCACTTGCCCACTAGATGGACTCAAGAAGTTCCTTTCTGCTTCAGGCAGAAGGGAATGGTGGATTACAAGAGGCTTTAAGTATTTACTCACAAAATATTGTTTCCCAACTCACGAGGCTAGCCACAGCTTGAGATACTACCCGAAACACTTTCAGAGGGTTCTGTTGGTGTCTTGTCAGCTGCTGAGGCTTCTGATTCTTCTTAAGCTTCACAGAGTGCTGGGCAAAGGAGGCAGATGATCTCTGACCTTATCCTGATTTCTCTGGATGATCTGTGTACCTCCAGGACTTCCTGTCTTGGCAGGAGACTTACAGGTGTAGGCAGGATGTCTTGCCATGTGCAGTCACAGCACAATGTCATGTTGGCTATGCAGGCCAATCGCATGGAGACATTTAAAGCCTGCTACTGGTAAACTCGAGGCAGGCAGTTTCCAGGCAGTTCAACAGAGCTATCTTCTAGCTTAGCAAAGCGTAATGCTGCAAAAGGCAATGCTACCAGAATCACTGCCAGAGATAGAGAGAGCATGATAAGACAGGATCAACGACAGCAAGCAAGCACGAATACAATGGCAGAGCACATTGTGTTACCTGCTTGTCTCTTTTTATCAATACAGCCTGAGACTAATGGACCTTTGGACATAGAATAGCCAATCAGAATGGCAGTTAGTCAAGTTTGACCATATTAGGTGAAACCATAGGTTTGCTTTACCCAAATTTGGGAAAAACATAGGACTTGCATGAGGCAAGCACAAGCCAAGTGTATGTACCTTGTTTACCACAGGAGCAAAAGAAGTCTGAGCAAGCCACAGTCCTTAGACTCAGTGGGTCCAGGTTCTTTTTCCTACTTCCCACAGTTGCTTCTCCCCAAAACAGGGAGAGTAAGAGCAGAAATTCACGTCTGAGCAAGCCAGGATATGTATAAGCCTGTTTTGGCCTATTTAGGCCTACCGTGACACCAATTTTAAATACTTGCCAGACAGAAAGGATTCAACTTCATTTCTTATTTTATCTATCTGCAGCAGAGAAATCATGTAGAATGTTTTACAAGTCAGTGCAACCAAAACTTTACTTCAGGTACAACTGTATTCTCTCAGGGCACCTCTTGTGTGCTCCCCAGCTTAACTCCTGAGAAACATAAAGAGACCTAAGGTCAAAGGCTGTGGATGAGAATGGCAAAGTCCTAGGGGGTTCCTCACTGAGCTAAGAAAACCTATACTTGCTTAGGTCTTGGGGGTGACCCTTGAAGGTAGTAAGTGAAATTTCTAGTGAGCGCCTATTTAAAGACCACTATTTCTAGTGTTCTTTAAACACTAACTGCCTTGATTTAGGAATAGAATAGAATAGAATAGAATAGAATCAACCAGGTTGGAAGAGACCTCCAATATCATCCAGTCCAACCTATCACCCAGCCCTATCCAGTCAACTAGACCATAGCACGAAGTGCGTCATCCAGTCTTTTCTTGAACACCTCCAGGGACGGTGACTATCACCTCCCTGGGCAGTCCATTCCAATGGCAGGAAGATACCAACTTGTAATTGCCCCACATCACATACAGTCCTCTCTAATGCCTCGGGTTGCTACTAATTTAGTAAAGGCTCTGTACTAGATGGAGCATTACTTCCTGGCCTTTCATGCATTTTTCCTGCTGAGAAGTTAATAATTTGATTGCTCTATGGAAATAAAGTCATAAAGTCCAAGAGTCTGCAAACATCTCTTGTTGCTTTTCACCGGTTCATTGCTAGTCAGGATTATATTCTTGTTACTGCAGTGTAGTGTAGCCTATAAAGGAAGAGATCTCTCTGATAGAAATCAGGACAGCCTGGCTTCTGTATTACACCCATGGTTTCAGTCAAGGTAAATTTGCATGCACTATTGTGATACATGCATTAGAAAGTATTCAGTGAGAAAAATATTACTCAGCACTTTGTGACAGCAGAAATTGGAGATACTGTGTCACCGTCTAGGTCTAAAGCTAGTGTGACCCCTGGAAATATTTAGGGCTAAATGTTGAACCTACAAATTTTACAAGATGTGCAGCCTTGTTATGTATGTGTGTCCAAAATTATAATCCTTTATTTTGTAAAGTACAGCAGTATGTCAAATCTATGAACTTGGAAAATCTTTCTTTTACTTGAGATCTGCTTTAGAAACTAGAAAAGTTCCCAGCCCCAAAGCCTTGAGAGTTGTTACAAAATGTTATAAGTAATACAGGGAGAAGAGATAGTTTCACTTAGCAGTTTTAGAAATTATATTAGACACCAGCTGTCTTCTTATTTAACAGGATTTTGCTTGGCTGGTCCTTCAAAGATGGCAAGAGCATTTAAAATGAACCAAAGAAAATATTAAAATCCCAATGAATTATGAATGTAGTGAGAAATCCATAAACCTACTTACTTGGATAAATCTAGACAGAGCATTTGAGTCCTCGCTTCTTTAGCATTTATGGTACAAATTGACAAACTCCAAACCTCACTTTTGATCAAATTCCTTTTTGGAATACAAAAACAGGCTTGGATGTATAAGCACAGCTCTCCTTACAGTTGGTTTCTTTAAATTTTACATTCTAGAGCCATGGATTCTTGATCATTTGGATTGATTTTTCTATCATTTCCCAGACATTTATAGTTTTTTTCAGCTCTGAATACTTTTCTACCTGTAAAATGCTGGATTTGAGAGTATTTTAAACATACTTGATCACGGGAAGTACAAGGCAATGGAAAATCAGCTATACTCTTCAAAAGAGATAATGTATTACATTGTGAAAAACATTTCCAAGACTCTCCATGTGGCAGTGTGGAAAAAAAAAGGCTCAGTACACAAAATGGCATCAGGGACATGTCTATCTTTGAAGAATTCAGCTCAGGATTTGTTAAGAGTTTGAACAGTCTTTTCTCAATCTGGTCCCTGTGTGAGGCTCACTCTCCTGACCTCACTCAACTATCCTCTTTCTGCCCATTGCTAGCACCTGGCACCATCTCAGCCCCGAGTCTTTCTCCCCTCGTGCAATTGATTCTCCAGCGGCAGATGCCAGTGCTGCCTTACATGGATCCACCACTCATCAAGTGGCTGGCATGAAGACCAATAGACTGAGGCACCTTCAAGCTATGCAGTGCTTCAGCCAGAATGTGCTTTGTCCAGGATTTCGCATTCAGGGAATTACTATTGGAGAAAGCAACTTCACATGTAGCACCACAGGCATCCTTCATACTTGAAAGGTAAAGATATCACGACCCACTGTGGCACAGACATGCTTCCATTAGATGACCTGGTGCTTGAAGTCTTCTATATTTGGCACCAGGCAGTTAAGAGGTCTGTAAGCAAGTCTCTGTTAGGCATTAGCATAACTGCATCACAGAAAACCAGACTAGATTGTATATTTCTCCCAAGTATCATCCATGGAGTTGTTGAATGGCTTCTAGATATAGTCCTTATTCATCAACCTTTACAAGAATTAAACAAGTAGGAACCCTACATTTCTCCTAAGAATGTCTGCAGTTCCACGTTGGAGAAAATGGAAGGAAAGAGGTTCTCCTCTGACCTTGATGTTTCCTATGTTGCTTCTCAATTTCTCCAATGTTTTCTGCCCTTCCTTACATGGATGTGGTAGTTCAGAACTGCCATTCCAGCCTAGTTCTTAATTGTAAACAAGAATACGAATTTTTTGGAGGTCTTTGAGTAAAAAGTCAATAAAGGATTGGATACAGAAGAACAATGATAGATAAGTCTATATTATTCCATTGAATTGTTGATTAGAATATAGCTTGCTGCACCAATTATTCTTTCTTCCCTTTTCCTTCTTCACTTTGGCTGCTGGTGCCTTTGTATGGTTTCACTGACCTTGGTTGAGATTCTTGTTATGGCTAAGTAGCAGCAGGGCTTTCTCTGCTTTGCTCTTTTCCCTTGCACACGGTGGGTGGGGTGTGGGAAATAGTACAGGGGAATCCTTGTATTGTTTCTGAATTGTAAATATATGTAAATGTATTTTGTCCAGATACATTGTATTTTACCCTTCTATATTTTACCTTACTTTTGTATATATAACCCACAACAACAGGCTTTCAGTTAGGCACTGCAGTTGTGGATGAGTGGCTCAGCCATGCCCTGCAGTGGGTCTCTTGGAGCTGGCTGGAACCAGCTGTGTCTGGTACAAAGCAACCCTGGCTTCTCCTCACAGAGACCACCCTGCAACCCCCTGCCAGCTTTCAAGCACCTGCACTTGGTGCAGCCACATGCTAATATGGATGGAAAATGGAAATAACTTCCACTTCCAGCACAATTTTCTAGCAGGTCATCTGTAACTGCGTGCACCACTGAAATGCCTTGGTTCTTCTACTGATGGAAATGCAGACACTTTTATCAAAGTCTCTCTGTGCTACTTTTTCATTGGAGTCGATTATAAGTTTCTTTTTTCCTTTGTAACTTCTCCATGTTGAGAGACAGAATGTATCTTTGGGTAATTAGAGTAATGCAATGATACAAAATAAGCTTACTTTGTCTTTCGCTGCTGTGGTGGGTTTGGAACTTTCCTCCTCACCCCTCCCACCCCCACCACTACTGGAATTTACCAGACTAGCTGAGACAGCTTGGAAGTGATGAAGCTCTATTTATGGGAAAGCAAAATTTACAAATACATATACACTATATATTTACAAGTATTTAGAATTATATACAAAGTAGAAATAATACAGAAATCCAAACTCTCTCCTGGACAAAGAAACTGCCCAGAAGGGGCTCAAAGTTACCCCTCTCTTTTTCCCTTCTACTTTCCTGAATGAACAAACAAAACCAAAAGCCAACAAAGCTTACATTGGTTTCTGTTAGCCAAGATTACTGGGAAGATAATAGAGCAGAGTTAAGAGGAAGCAGAGATTCAGTGACACAGACCAGAATGACAGAAATTGTTTATTTACATTTTGACTTTTTATCACTCTGAGCAAACCAATGGATGATATAGACTTTGCTATTATTTTCTTTTCACAACCAATGATCTATTTTTTCTCATTAAAATATTCTAGTTACCCTCAAACCAGCACAAATGGTAACTCATATTTTTAAGTAGTTACAGTGAAACAGAGGATATCTTCATTAGTTTGGGTGTTACCTGCCCCCCCACAGGATCGCAGGATATTAGGGGTTGAAAGGGACCCAAGGAGATCATCGAGTCCAACCTTGATGACTAGTGGTGTCCCCCAGGGGTCAGTGCTGGGGATAGTCCTACTCAACATCTTCATCAGTGACACTGATGAAGGCACAGAGTGTCTGCTCAGCAAGTTTACTGATAACACCAAGCTGGGAGGCTTGGCTGATGCAGCTGAAGACTGTGTGGCCATCCAGCAAGACCTGGGCAGACTGGAGAGCTGGGCACAGAGGAACCAGATGAAGTTCAACAAGGACAAGTGCAGAGTCCTGCATCTGGGGAGGAATAACAAACTCCACCAGTACAGGCTGGGAGGTGATCTGCTGGAGAGCAGTCCTGTGGAGAGGGATCTGGGGGTCCTGGTGGATAGCAAGTTAACCATGGCACAGCAATGTGCTCTTGTGGCCAAGAAGGCCAGTGGGATCCTGTGGTGTGTTAGGAAGAGTGTGTCCAGCAGATCAAGGGAGGTTCTCCTCCCCCTCTACTCTGCTCTGCTGAGACCTCATCTTGAATACTGTGTTCAGTTTTGGGCTCCCCAGTTTAAGGGGGACAAGGATCTGCTGGAGAGGGTCCAGCAGAGGGCTACGAGGATGATTAGGGGACAGGAGGGCATGGCTTATGAGGAGAGGCTGAGGGTCCTGGGGCTTTTTAGTCTGGAGAAGAGAAGATTTAGAGGGGATTTGTTAAATGTTCATAGGTATCTGAAGGCTGGCCAGGAGGTGGGGCACAGGCTCTGCTCACTTGCTCCCTGGGATAGGACAAGGAGCAATGAGGTGTAAGTTGCAGCAAGAGTTTCTACCTCAACACAAGGGGGAACTTCTTTACTGTAAGGGTCACAGAGCACTGGAACAGGCTTCCCAGAGAGGTTGTGGAGTCTCCTTCTCTGGAGACTTTCAAGGCCTGTCTGGATGTGTTCCTCAGTGATCTGTGTTAGATAGTATTCTCCTGCTCTGGCAGGGGATTGGACTCGATGATCTCTGTGGGTCCCTTCCAACCCCTAATATCCTGTGATCTTGTGATCTGCAGTTAATAATAAATACTCAGTGACTCAATAATGCTAATAATAAACTTTAAAAATTAAAAACTTACACAATGTTTCAAAGGGGCTGAATGAGTGATTTCAAGCAGAAGTTAAAAGCCATCTTAAATGTGTACAGATGTACCATTATATTCTATTTTAGTGGGTGAAGAGTAAGCTGAAGATAGAATATAAGTTTTATATGCAGGCAGCAACAATCTTCTTTTCCACAGCCGGTCTGTGTGTGATTGAACAGCTTCATAGTTTGGCACATATGAAAATATTAAAACGTCAACATTTTTCCAGTGAATAGCATCTGCACTTTTAGTTTGCTAACCCTGTACTGGACAGATGTGATTTCCTAGTGTTTCACAGTTTTCTCATTATTCTTGAGCATATAGTAGGCTAAATTCAACCCTTAAATCTTTGCACTTGTCACTAAACTCTCCTCTTCCTTGCTTATTGTGAGAACAAGGACAAACCATGACTCTCTGGAGACTTCTCTGGTGGTCTGTGAATCTGGCTGGTGGTATAATTCTGATTCTTTAATTCCCAGCTTTAGATTTGCTTAAAAGGAAGATTAAAGTAGTTTAAATACCTTCTGTTATCTGTTTTCCAGATAATGAATTGCTGTGGTTGGCCCTATAATCAGTCACTAATGAGAAAAGAAGCGATTTGTGCAGAAAAAAGTACTTTGTTTCACACAACAGTGTCTGAAAATGATGGTTCAGTCCCTCGAGCCTAATTGTTTTGGCTGGGCTAGGAAGTTGCTTTCCTGGGACCTAGGATAATAATCTTATTCCTCATTTGTCATTACTGTCCCTTATTGCAGAGGGACTAAAATGTTGAACCTAGCTCTGTTTGGGATCACCTCCACTGAATATCCTGATGCAAAGTGAAAAAGTACAAGAGAAATATGTTGTTGTAATACAGCAATCTCAATTGGTTGGGCAATATCCAGTGGGCAAGTTGCTGTCCAGTGTTGATTTGCTTGTGTGTCTTGCTCAGGAGCCAGCAAACCCTTAGAAATGGTGGCAAAACATACGTAGATTCATGTGCTTTGTAAGTATTTTTCATCTGGTGTAATAGATCATGTCATAGCCTCTGATTCTTCAGCTGAACTGAAAACCAATATTGTGCAGTACTATTGCAGCTATTAAATCACTAGACCCCATGCCCTGGATATAATATGCAGGCATTCATCTCTAAAACATCTACCTCACTTCCTATTGCATTTAGGAGGGATATTTTTGTCCTTATCTCCTTTTTACCCCTTTCCCCTCATTTGCTTTTGCATTCCAGCCCACTCTGAAATACTGTTCCGTGTGGAGAATGGGAATGATCTTTGATGAATTTCTGTCTTATTTTGTTTATTACAGTCAAGAGAAATTAGCTTCTGAGTCATGGGGATACCTTTCTAAGGGACACCAAAGAACTGTGCAAAATATGTTGCAAAGGTATCTGTACAAACACATTTTAGGGCATTGCATGTTGTGCATTCTAATCCTAAGGGGAAAAGGAAATTACAAAAGCATCACATAGGTTTTTGATAGTTGAGTCAGTGGAAGAAAAATATCTGTAAACATGCTTTCAACCCTGCAGCTCATTGAAAGTGACAGAGAAATAGAGGAATGGTTAAAAAGATAAAAACAGAATACGGACCATAGAAAGACTGTATAGCATTTAGTCTTGTATGCAAAAATAAATGCAGTGTTTCTGCACTGTTAATGATCCAGTGCTGAAGCTTGAGTGATAACATGTCATTGCTAGGCACATCTGTTAATGTAGAAGATGGCAGTGTCTAACTAGTTTTGCAGTGACTTGATTTTCTTTCTTTTTTTATTTTGATCTTGGTGATGAAAATCTTTCTACATGTTCATCAGTGGCCTGGATGAGGGCACAGAGTGCACTGTCAGCAAGTTTGCTGCTGACAGCAAACTGAGTGGAGTGGCTGCCACACCAGAAGGCTGTGCTGCCATTCAGTGAGACTTGGACAGGCTGGAGGGTTGGGCAGGGAGAAATGTATTAAAATTCAACAAGGGCGAGTGTGGTCTTGCCCCTGAGAAAGACCAACCCCTGGGATCAGTATAGAGTGGGGACTGACCTGTTGGAAGGCAGCAAAGGGGAAAAGGATCTGGGGGTCCTACCTGATGGGAGATTGACCATGAGCCAGCAATGTGCTGTTGTGGCCAAGAGGGCCAATGCCGTTCTAGGATGTATTAGAAGGGTGTGGCTGGTAGGTCGAGAGGTTCTCCTGCCTCTCTACCCTGCCTTGGTGAGGCCACATCTGGAGTACTGTGTCCATTTCTGGACCCCTGAGTTCAAGAGGGACATAGAACTGCTTGAGAGAGTCCAGCACTGAGCCACAAAGATGATGAAGGGAATGGAACATCTCTCTTATGAGGAGAGACTGAGGGAGCTGGGGCTGTGCTGCTTGGAGGAGACTGAGAGGTGACCTCATCGATGTTTATGAACATGTAAAGGGTGAGTGCCAGGAGGATGGAGCCAGGCTCTACNGATGTTTATGAACATGTAAAGGGTGAGTGCCAGGAGGATGGAGCCAGGCTCTACTCGGTGGTGCCTGATGACAGGACAAGGGGCAATGGGTGGAAGTTGAAGCATAGGAGGTTTCATGTAAACATGAGGAGGATTTTTTTCCCTGTGAGGGTGACAGAATACTGGAACAGGCTGCCCAGGGGGCTTATGGAATCTCCCTCTCTGAAGTTATTCAAAACCCACCTGGGCATGTTCCTGTGTTATCTGGTAGAGGTGATCCTGCTCTGGCAGGGGGAGTTAATTGGATGATCTTTTGAGATCCCTTCTAGCCCCTGACACTCTGTGATTCTGTGATTACTTTGGTCTTAAAGTGTGCTTTTCATGAAATTACATGCTTTTATTGCTGTTACATAAAACATTATTCTTACTGCCCCTTTTATCTGGTTTTATAAATGTAATGGGCATTTCTCTCCTTTGTTGCTTACACCCCTTCCCTTTAAAAAAAATTGAACACAGGAGTTGAAAGTATTGTGAAATGGACTTGAAAGTTAAAATCTTTCAAATAACTGGTACTGTCATTGACAAATCTTTTCCTTCCACTCTGGTGCATTTCACAGTAATTTAGAACAAGTTTCAGAAATTTTACAATAATAAATACTGTTCTGCTAAAAGCATACATTATACAAGCAATAATTTAAAGCTGCTCATGACATCAATTATATTTTGTCATGGTGAAATATATAACACATTAGATTTTATCAGTACAATGAAGAGGTACATTCCAGAATCATAAAGGTGGAAATCAGAATGATTTTCCCTTTGCCTAATGGCTTTAATTGCAGGATACAATAGAACAAGGTTGCTCCTTCATTTAAAATCTCACTTTATCAACTGTCTGTAACCTGTCACAGTATGCCCAGTGCATGACGGTTATACCATTCCATTCAGTTCCACCTCAACAGACTTGTGACAATATGCCAGCTGATTGTTTTCTTCTCTTTCTTCAGAAACATACAGGTTCTGCATACTACAGATTTATTAATATGCTGTCTAAGCTTCATTACAGATGAGTATTATCCATTATCCACTAGCTGTCCATCTACAGACTCATCATCCATCCCTCCATGCATCCAGTCTTCCATCATAACCATTTGTAATTATTTCTCAGAGTCCATAGAATAAGCAAAACTGTTGAAACAGAAGAATTATGATATTACATTTTACATGGTCTGGTAAATACAGTTTGTGGTTTTGTCTTGATTCTGTGCCCATATAGATAAACTTTACAGTGCTTATTTTGAAAAGGAATGCCGCTGGAGAAATTTCATTCCCTGCACAGACTAAATGCAGTCTTGCTATATGAAGATATGCAAGTACTTTTGTAGTTGTGTCTGATGCATATAAATAAAGTATACATAGAAATCTAACTTAATTCAACAGCAGACCAAATTATCCAGTAGCTATAGTGCCCAGAGGTGATCTGGAATAGGAAGCAAAACAGAGATTTTCCACTAGCACATGCATGCAAACGGCAATAAAGGGAAGGATGCATCCACTGCATGAATTGCAAGGAACCAGTGTGCAAACGATAAAAAAGCTGCAGGGTTTCTATTCCGTTTTCAAACGTTTCTTAATCAGTTAGGAGCAAAAATTCCATTAATTTTTTAAAATGGGAAAGCACTCAGGACCCTAAACCCAACAGCAACCCTTTGGACAACGTGGCTTGCCTTTGGAAATCTGGAAAGGATGCCCAGAATGCAGACCACTGGAGACAGCCATGCCCTCCTTGTGTCTTCAGAGTTCCCACACTTTGCCTGGTGGCAGTACAGGCTCCTCATTTTAACTTGCTCTGCTTTGGTGAACAGGAGCCTGTCCAAACTATAAAACTAACCAAAAGAAAGCTTTACTGTGTTAAAAACACTTCCTATCACAGAAAAGCCTTGAATCTATTTAATTTATCTGTGTGACTATTTCAATGTAGCCTCAGGAAAAAAAAAACAACAAACACTTTAAAGCAGTGTGTTTCAAGGCCATATATATTCAGATATGTTAAAATAGACAAAAAGGGAGAAAAAGCAATGTTAAAATACAAAACTGAAATTATACAGATGTTTCAATAAGTAAACACACACAAAAATGTTCCCTATGCTTATTTTAGCTTTCTTGTAAAGGCTATCTGCATGTAATTATATTTATGAACTTTTAATTAGGACCAGTACCATATGTCCCAATTGCTACCCATACCCAAGATCCAGAGTAGACTGCTTGTGTGGGCTATCCATTCATCAGCTTTAGCCTTAGAGCTCCTAATGTCTCACTCATTTTTTTAGCACAAGGTATCATCAGGATTTCCAATACCATAATATGTGATGGAACATAAAATAAAATAAACCAACCAACCAACCAACCAAAAAAAAACAACCCCAAACAACAACCAAACAAGCTTAAACAAATCAAAACAAACAAAACAAAAATAACAAACAATCAAACAAACCCCAATGCCACAGCAAACATATAGCAAGCAATAAATATTTTGCTCCTACGGAGAAAGCAATCAGTTCTTTTTCAGAACACATAGTAGGACTAGACAAAGGAGAAAATTTGTTTGCTATATAGCTGTGAATGAATAAACATGATAACAATGCAAGTTTATCACCTGTGATCTTTGTTGTAAGATACATACATATACCAGACACCTTTCAGAGATTTGAAAGTGTGACTGAAGAAGTCTTTGGAAGCTGGTGTTGTTCTTTGGAAATAGCAATGTATCCTAGTAAGATGGGGGAAATGAAATGTAAACTAATGCCAACAGAGAAAAAAGCAATCAGCTTAGCTGAAACAGAGATAATATATTATAGAAGATGAGAGCTCTGGCAAGTGCATGCCTTTGATTTCTCTCAGACACAAAGTTGTCTGCATTCCACTTGTAAAACTATAAAAAGAGGAGAAACTAACCCCAGCAATTTCCATTTGTGTGAATAGAAGTAATTAATTCCCAGGCCTTGTAATTGCCTTTTTGAGCGAGAAGGAGCAGGTCCAACTAGTTTGTGAAGAATAACATTATTATAGCTTTATTCTAGTAAACAAATTTGGTCAATCAGCCAATTCCATATAATCTGGATTGAAATTTTAATAGACAAGAATGTCATGTTTTCCCTGGGCATCTGAGCAGAGAATAGTCTATGATTAACTTCAGCAATATATTTGTTAGAAGAAATATATTGGTTGAAAAATGGGTATTGTCTGCCTTGTCTTCAGGAAGGTCTTTGACACTGCCTCCCATAAAATCCTCACAGACAAGATATATGAGACTGGATGAGCAGACACTGAGGTGTACTGAAAACTGGCCAGGCCCAGAGGATGATGGCACAAAGTCTAGTTAGAGATCAGTAACTAGTGGTGCACCCTAGAAGTCAATGCTGGGTCCATTCCTGCTTAAAGTCTTCATTAATGATTTGGGTGATGCAGTAGAGTGATGATGCAGTAGAGCGTAGCCTCAGCTAGTCTGCTGATTACAGAATACTGAAAACAGTGTTTGATATGCTGCTACCCAGTGGGCTAGAGAAATGGACTGATAGGAACCTCACAATGTTCCACAAAAGAAAGTGCCAGGTCCTGCAACTGGAGAGGAACAACCCCATGCACCAGTACATGCCTGCGTCTGCCCAGCTAGAAAGTAGCTTTGCAGGAAAGGGTCTGAGGGTCCCAGTGGACACCAAGCTGAATATGAGCTGGTAATGCGCCTTTGCTGCAAAAAGGGCTAGTGGTATGCTGGGCCACATTAGGCAAAGTATTGCCAGCAGTTCAAAGGATGTGACCGTTCCCCTCTTTTCAGCACTGGTGAGGCCATGTCTGGAGGGGAGTTCTGGGCTACTCAGTACAAGAGAGACATGGACATACTGGAGAAAGTCCAATGAAAATTATCTAGAAAGATAAAAGGCCTGGAACATCTCTGCTGTGAGGAAAGGCTGGCAGGAGCTGGGACTCTTCAGTCCAGAGAAGAGAAGGGGCAGAAGGGATCTTATTAATTTAAGTACTTGAAGGGAGTGTATAAAGAGGACAGAACCAGACTGTGAGAGTACAAGAGGCGATGGACACAAAATGAAACACAAGAGGTTCCCTCTCAGCATTAGGAAATAATTTTTTTTCCACTATAAGGGTGACAGAGCACAGATATAGGTTGCCCAGAGAGGTTGTGGAATCTCCATCTTTGGCCATATTCAAAAGCCATCTAGGTCATGAGCAACTGGCTGTGAGTTGTTCTGCTTAAGCAGGGGTCATTGAACAAGATGACCTATATAGGTCCTACCCAACATTAGCCATTCTGTGATCCTGATTTATGGTTAGGAAAGTTGCAGTGAAAAATCAATCTGCTTACTCCTGCCCTGACTCCCCACAACCACCATACAACACTGAAAAAGTAGACATTTTGATTGATTTCAGATCTATGAGAACATTTCTCATTGTTTTTTTGATTATGTTGGGGGGGAGTTTCCCGTGAGCTTAGTTTGTTCCCAGTTCTGTACTTAATGGTGTTGAAATTTTGAACTAGTATGTTTCAAAGGTATATTAATAAATCTTATTGAAGGTTTAGTGAAAATCTTAATGCATGATTTAATAAAACAATACTCAAATATTCTTGTAATAAAGAGCTCTGGCTAATCATACATTAGCAATAATATATTGTACCAGTCTGCAACACGTGCTACTCATGTCTACAGCAGTTCTCCTTACATATATAACTGATCTTTTCATGTTTGATAAAGAAGTTTTAAATGTGAGTACTAAGTGTTACCAAATTTTGTCTCTTGGGTCCAGAATTCTGTCTTAGAATCACAGAATCAGTCAAGGCTGGAAGGGACCACAAGGATCATCCAGTTTCAACCCCCCTGCCATGGGCAGGGATACGTAGCACATGATCAGGCTGTTCAGAGCCTCGTCCAGCCTGGCTTTAAACACCTCCAGAGATGAGGCTTCCACCACCTTCCTGGGCAACCCATTCCAGGCTCTCATCACCTTCATGCTGAAGAACTTCTTCCCAACAGCCAGTCTGAATCTACCCATTTGTAGTTTTGTTCCATTCCCCCCAGTCCTGACAACCTAAAAAGTCCCTCCCCATCCTTCCTGTAGGCCCCCTTAAGATACTGAAAGGCCACAATAAGGTCACTTCGAAGCCTCCTCCTATCCAGACTGAAGAGCTTCTCCTCACCCAACCCTGCAGCTGAAGCAGAGAGCAAGGCAGCAAATCTTGTCTTCCTTTGTCATACTTGAGAAGGAAAAATCAGTGTAGACAAAGCTGTATCTCAATATATAGTACCTCAGAGGTGTTCAAAGTCAGGCTGCACAAGTCAGAAAATAATAGTGCCATTACTACTCAGAAATGCCAAAACCTCTGCACTAATTACTTGCAAGCTCAAAACACAGATCTTGTAGAGAAGCCTCTTGACTAGGAGAACAAAAACAGGAGAAAATATGGACTTGACACTTTTCCCTTGGCACCATTTTCCAGAAAAATAAGCTCTCTCAGACTTTTCTATGATGAATGCTACACATTCTAGACTCTAGTCTAGAGTGATCAGTGGTATTCTAGAATAAAAAGTAGATTTTTTTTTTAATGTGCTCCAGATGGCTCCTTCATGGGAGGATTTTTTATTATTAATAATATTTTTTCATACATTATTTGAGTTTTGTTATTGGTTTTTTTTTTTCACAATAGCCAAATGATAGTTTGGAGAGATAACCTAAATGGGGTTGTTTGGTTGTTGCTTTTTTTTTTTTTTTGGGAGGGGGGAGGGTTTGGTTTGGTTGGTTGGGTTTTGATTTTATTTTTTGGTTGGTTGGTTTGGTTTATGGCTGGTGAAAAAACAGTAAAGTCACCAACTCTGAAGTAATCTATATTAACAGTTTTCACTGATCATATTACACCAGAATTACACCCATCCTTGACAGGAAAACATACAATTCAAGATAAAATCCAGGTCTGAAATGGAGAAAGAGAGAGTGAGAACAGTGTAATGGTTATTTGCCTGTCTCTGTAATTCCTTCTAGAACTTTCATTCAAATATAATTCACAAATTCTCACACTGACTTCTGTAATATTTCTAATAGAACACACTGAGCACGAGTCTGTCATTGCTCATGAAAAGATGAGCGGTATAAGTGATGCTCTGTCTGTTTGGAAAAGATTTTAGCCTGAAGTCTGTTTGTGAAGAGTGAATGGTTTAAGATACAGTAGAACTCTTGTGAGCACTGGATGCCAGGAGCTGCAATTGTCTTGGGTAGGTGAGGACACTGAAAGCACAAGATACAATACATTATAGGCTTATTATGCCTTTCCCACTGAAGTTTTGTCACAGAAAGGAAGTGTCAGCTCATTATTTTCATTTCCAGTAAACTGTGAAGTAAATCCAGTCCTTGTAAGATTAACAGCACTGGAAAGTGAAGTCCTCTGTTAAGCTGCTGTATGGGTACATCATACCAACACTTCTCTCTGAAACTATAAATGTGCCAGAATTTTCACACAGAGGAATTTTTGTAGACAAGAGAGAGGTGAATCTCTACACTCTGCCTGAAATGGTGCAGAGTAATTGAACTGCTTATACAAAATCTGAGACCACATCTTACATATTCCAAAGGAAATGGCTTCCTCAGGAAGGGTATGTTTAAAATATGTTAGCACCAGTCCTTTACTTCCTGTGCACGGGACTGTTACCAAGCCTGCAATGTGATGGTGTAATAACAAGTCTATGAGCTAGAATAAAGAGAAGAGAGAGGACAGTGGGGTTTTTGTTTGCTTGTTTTTTTTTTCCATCAGATAGAGACTCAAAAAAACATTGCAGTGGCACAGATGAGGTGAAGATGGTTATTATATTCCTACCTGTTTCAGTGAGTTATGAGTAACCAAGTTCCCATACATTACTGATATTCAGATGTGCTATCAAACAAAGCAGACTGAAAACAACAGAACATTTGGGGCACCTCTTTATTTATAAGACATGTGTACGAATGATACCTATTTCTCTGGTCTTAGTCTCATTAAGCACTAGAGAGAAGTCTCCTTTTTTTCCCCAGAAACTTTCAAGGCTACCTTCTCCAGCAATTATGATATTGCAAGAAGCTTCCCATGACCCATGCCTAACTTTCACATTCTTGGCATCTTGACATCTTGCTGTGAAGGCTCTATTGCATGGACATGTTTTCTAGGTGGAAAGCCAGTATAACCCAGGATCCTATCTCTGTCTGGATGCACCTTCACACTAAACAGTTCACCACTCCTTTAGTAGTGTCAGTTTACAATCCTAAATTATATAAAAGTAAGCATCCAGAATATATATATGTGTGTGTGTGTGTGTGTGTATATATACATATATATACATGCTAGTTAAAAGATATTAATTGTTAAGCTCACTGTTGAGCACTGCAAATTGTTAGACACAACTGAAAGGACAAGAACTTAACAAGAAGGCTGGGAATACCACCGATAACAGCAAGCTCTTAAACATCAAAAGCAGATGGCACACCTGTAAGTTCCCCTGCAATTCAGTGCCATACTGTCATAAAATCATAGAATGGGTTGGGTTGGAAAGGATTTTAAAGTTCATCTGGTCCAACCCCCTTGCCATAAGCTGGTATACCTTCAATTACATCATTTTTTTCAAAGCCTCATTCAACCTGACCTTGAACACTTCAAGAATGGGGCATCCACAGCTGCTCTGGGCAACCTCTCCCAGTGTCTCACCTCCTTCATAAAAAAGAATTTCTTCTTTATGCCTAAAACTTCTGATGAAGTTCCATGATATGCTCTGTTACTTGGATTTGCCAAGATTGGTTGCATCTATCAGCAGTCGTATAGAAGGGGACAAGTCCCAGGACCCTGCAGACAGGGTACAGCAAGTGTGACCCCTACCTTACCCCACAGACCCATTAAGCTGGGCCAGGGGGCTGCAGGTAGAGGCTGGAACTGCCCCCACTCCCTTGGTGTTTTTGGCTTTATCATGATGAATCCTGTCTCTTATGAATGAAATGATTTGTGTCATTTGCAATACAGATCAGCTGGCACTACAACTTGTGGGCAGCACTCTTGAGTGACATGAAAATGCGGTTACTTGGAGTGGTGCCCAGGTGGGCAGATATTACAGAAAGATCTGTGAGTCCCTGCAGATATTTTGCTGGCTGACTCATTCCTGAATCAGTGTCAAATCCAAATTTGGCATCACTGCTTCTGAAATATGATGGCACAGTAATGACTTCTAATACAGAGGAGCAAAACAGCAAGAGTAGCTTTATATGCTAATTATTCTAAATCTTGTACATTCTGCAGCAAGCATTGAATATACTTTACACTAAAAATTGGTGATGGTAATTATATTTAAATATTATGCATTGTCAGTGTCAATTTAGGAAGTGGGCATGTATTTTCCACACTTAGAAGAAGTTTCTTAGTCATGGCAAAAGGAAATATTGGCAGCCTTGTAGAAATAGTGCTACTGGAAGTACTAGACCAGTAACAAGCTGTATGTCAAAAAGCTTTTACAAAAATAGTCCTAGATGGGTTACAAATTATGAGGATGATTTCTGACATCTTATCAAGACAGTGTGGAGTATCGAATTGCAATGGTCAAAATATTTGCCTCTTTTCTGTGCTGTAGCTCAAGTAGAAAAAGATCTGTTACTCTGAAGAGGAAGAAAGCATACTTGAAAAATATATCTATAAAGATGGCAAAGGAAGAACAGCTTTTACAGTTTTGCAGTTTAGAAAAGGTTCATTCTGAGTTGATAAGGATTCTTCAAAGAACACTTCTTCTGAATACTCGATGTGAATATAACTCTAGGATGCTGAACAGATGCACTGTTTCCAATCTTAAACTGACAGTGATGCAATACAATATCTGCAGGATATTGGATCCTTTTTTTTATTGTTATTTAGAATAATAACATGCTTTAGCACTTTCTGTGTTCAAGAGGATTTGAATTCAAAATGATCTAAAAATTTTAATTAATATCAGTGGGCATGCTTCTGGGATGTGTGCCCAGGTGGAGGAATTCCTTCATTTAGTGACAGAGCTCTGGGAGGAGGTGAGTAGGTTGAATAGCATCAGCGAATGAAAGAGGCTACTGGAATCTCACCCTTGATTCCTTGGAATAGGCCCAACTGTGAAGAGAGAATGTGTGATATGAGGGATTCCCTATCCTCTCTTCACCTGACTGAAAACAGTGACTCAAGGAACAGAGGACAATGATGAAAAGTTCTGACCAGCTCAGTAAGCACCATTCTTCTGTGGCTACCGCAGCTACGCAGTTGCCCATGCATAATAATTAAAAGGCTGTGCAAATGGAATGAAACTATAATAAGGATTAGGGTTCATCTAGCTTGGAGGTGTCACTGAGGTTAAGTTGGCCTATGCCTCCAAAATTGCTCACACAAAGGAAAATAGATGTGTCGTTGTCATAGGGAAAACTCTCCTAAAGGAAACTGGAGGAACAATGTGTAGACCAGACCCACTTCATAGACAAATCTTCTGTCTTCCTGGGGTCCAGGTTAAAGGTGTGGAGAGAAAACTTCCTGCCCTGGTACAGCCCTCACATTTTTATCTCTTATTGGTTTTACAAGTAGGCAGGGATGGAGTTGCAACAAGAAGTCCAAAGGCAATCAGGAGAGACTTGAGGGCCTTAGGTTGTGCTCTTCTCTGTACTTCCAGTTGCAGGGAATGAGGGAAGAAACAGGAAGAGCCAACAAATCAATACCTGTTTCAGACTGGTGTAACAGACAGAATTGATCAAAATTGATCAAACCACATGGGAGATCCCAGCTGAACTTGTCAAGGCTTTCTTTGGCCATCTGAGACAAGCAAAGGTCTACAGTCTCTAAGCAAGTGCTTATTTATAGCAAAGACCCCACACATGTGGGCAGTTTGCATACTGCCAAGCTTCACCTGGCCCTGCTTGGACACCCCACCTCTGTTGGAGGCTCCTTGCAAACAGGGGTTGGCCTAACACCAACAGTCTCCTCTGTGCAAGACACCTCACAGTCCCCCTCCTAGCTCCTCAGGAAGCAAAGGCTGCAGCCATCATCCCATTTCTAGCTTGGGCAGCATTCACAGAGTACAGGTTACAGCTGTCCTGGGGCATCTGCAGCCCTGCTGGGAAAGGAACAGCCTCTCGTGCCTTTAAAAAATCAAATCTTCAGAGTTGTGCAATGCTGTCATGAGTGATGGTAGGCTGTGGGGAGCACACTTTGTGCACATTTCTCTGTGCTATACTGGGACTTCATGTCATGCAGCCCTTGCATGTCATTGCAGCCCACAGCCATCAGCTGTTGCTGCCTGGGGTGGTTTTGCTCCCTGCTGCAGTGCTTTGACTTTCCATAGGGATTTTGATCACAGATTGGTCTATGATACCAGAGCTGCTGGTGAGAGAGTACAACTGCCTTAGAGGGGTAAAAGGTTCTTTGTGCAGGAGTTAGCAAGGCTCACTGAAAGACATTTAAACTAGATTTAAAGGAGAAAAGGCATAAACTCAGACTTGATAGAGATAAGCCTGGGGTGATAACATGCCAGAATTTAAGGAACAATGTGCTGGTGATGTCCTTCAGTCTGCCATCTCAGTGGAAGTAGGACATGGAGATTCATGTTGCAGCAAAGATGCAAGAACTATTGATGTGTTAGAAAGCACAGAAACACCTGAGAACAGTCACATAGGAATTAAGGCTTCTCTCCTAAAAAAGGTGTCCCAGCTGAAGTTCATCTACAACAATGCATGCAACATGGGCAACAAACAGAAGGAACTGGAAACCATTGTGCCACTGGAAAACTATGATATAGCTGCAATCACAGAAACATGATGGGATGACTTGCCTAGCTGGAGTGCTGCAGAGCATGGCTACAAACCTTTCAGAAGGGACAGGCGAGGAAGGAGAGGCAGTGGAATAGCTCTGTATGTTAGTTAGTGCATTTTGATTTTCTAGAGCTTGGTGATGATAATGATAGGGTTGACTGTTTATGGGTAAGAATCATAGAATGGTTTAGGTTGG